>JAHFWJ010000048.1:0-551381 GCA_028555115.1 Himalopsyche japonica | reverse complement strand
AAATAACATTTAAAAGACATTTGGCATATTATGTAATTATTTAAGTTTGTGTCAATTAAGTAATGCTACAAAATAAATCAGTCAATCAAACAATAACTGGACCAAACCGAGTGTGCGTAGTAGAATATATATTATTTTTTATTGTTTTTGTGATTTGATTTCATACGGAACCTTTAAAGTTATACTATTTTCATTGTATATTATTAAATGCTCAGATCAGTTAAATCAAAGATGTAATTTATGATATTTTAACCGGTTTAGAGTCAAAAGAAACCATTAAATTTATTTATATTTACTTTGATTGACACTCATAGTAATATCATACATTTTTAAAAATCATTTTATATGATAAAAGTAAAAAAAAACAGTAAAAGAAAAATCGGCATGCGGCTAATTGTCCAAATTTGTCACTGTGACCTGCAGATCATGGACCATGGTATGACCTTAACATATTCTCTTTCTATTGATTGAATTGGCATTTAATTGGTAGAACTCCATTATAACACGGTGAAAAAGTGTAGTACCGACGATGGCGTGAGCCGAAATAGCCATCAACTATATCTTATAAAAAAAAATTGTAGAACTCCATTATAACACGGTGAAAAAATAGCAATGTATTTTAGTTCTACAAAATTTGTAAAGATTTTGTAGAACTAAAATACATTGCTATTTTTTCACCGTGTTATAATGGAGTTCTACCAAGTGAATGCCAATTCAATCGATAAGAACTAAAATACATTGCTATTTTTTCACCGTGTTACCTTTCTTTTGAAATGTGATTCTCAGTATTACTTTTTTTCATTAATCAATTATAATAATGTTTCAGAACTTTCAAGTTAATATCCTTCGGAAATTCAAGTATTAATTAGACGTTCGAACAGCGTGTGGTGAGAGTCTATTCCCCGTCATAATTTTCCGTTCTAAATGATAATTAAAAAGTTATAATAGTGTAAGATTATTGATTTGAATAAGTGTGTAATAGACAATCGTATTTCGATCTTATCAATGGCAACGTTAATGCTGAATTCGGGTTTCTTTATTCATGAATGTGTAAGGTCAGTTATAATATATTCATATGCAGCATAATTCAGTACAGAACAAGATTTAATAAACATGTTTAGCTTTGTGGTATCTTTATTTATACGTGCGGCTGCAAGAAAAAATCAGTTGGGAAAGGTCGTGAACGTTATCACGACGCTCCGATTGAATAAAATTTGCTTTAAAGGAGAATTTTTCACAACATTTCATTTTTTAACCAATTAATTAATTAGTCTTAGTGAAATAAACGCCACAGATCTGTTTAAATCCATACTCAATATTATATTGTATAACGTTGGATCACCTAAATATAGTCATATCGTTCATCAATTTTACAACATACACTCATACGTAGATATATTATCTTGTACTGCATACATATGGATTGTAATTCCATTTTGTGAACTGTATTTTTTTTATATAAAATATTTGACTTATACAATTTGAAAGTTGTTTGTATGTGTAAATTTGCATTTAAAATATTGTGGTTGTATTGGAATCACAATCGTATTATTCACCTTGAATTGTATCTTTCGTCTGTGAACAAGATAACGACACAGATGGTAATAAAAATGCAATAATTTTAATATTTTTTTCACCAAATAACTTCGATTAAAAACCAAATAAAATATTAGATATACTTGTTATATGGTTTATATTGTTGTATGCTGTATAATTCAATGATTCATAAGGATTTGTGGAATTGTCTTCGAATACTTACGTGGAGCCCATCCAATTTAGTGCATAATGAGAGATATTATCTTTGTAGCCACTTGTGTAGGCAATCACTTATCATATCTTTTCTCCCAAAAGCAGGTTAGGACCTGAATGAACTTCATTTATTTGTCATTGTGTTGCACATTTCACATTGCAAGTATAGGCGTGATATTCCTGTTTTAAAATCATACAGAGTTCACACTATATTTAGTTTATATAAACGATGTTTGTTTTATAATGATTAGTTATTCATTGCATGTGCAAACGCAAATTATAATTGTTATCATGGAATTCAAGAAACAAATTAAAATATTATTTTACTTGAATTGTTTATAAAGGTCGACGCGATAACTTTCTTATCGCCGAGTCGTTAATGATTGCTAATTTATGTAATTCCCCTCTCAATAATTAGTAGCAAAGTGTATCGGTCCATTACTAAAAATCTATAATCTATTCAGTACGCGGCTATGTTAAATGATGACATTAACACTTCTAGTATCTTGGGACTACTCTCTATCTTAGGTGGTAATTTTTATGGGCATAGAGATCGCTCCACAATCCAAAAAAAAAATGGAAAAACTGACAAGACGATATATAATTATTTGATTCCACAAGATTTATTTCTATTGGTTGGTATGTATTTTGGCTTCGCCATAAATAACTCGATCTACTCAAGCCATTCAATATTGAGTATTCGATGTTGCATTAGTCGGCCGGCATTATTGATTAATCTTTACAACAAATATATACATATTTTATAAATAGTTTGTAAATTCATATGTTTATTGTAATCTTGTAACATTATTTCGTTCGTTGACATGGCAAGTTGAACGGCAATCTATCTGGGCTGGGCAAGTTGGTTGAAAGGCCGGATTGCACTTGTGGATACAACCATCACAACGCTAATCACGTATTTTGGGACTGTCCCAAGATGAATGCCGAACGAACAGAGCTGTCTGCTGTGGTCCGTCCTCATACGGGCCCAATAGGCCACGCTGACTTAGTATCAACCGAGGCCAACTTTGAGGTATTCAATAAATTTGCAAGGTCATACGGGGAACGAGATATTCTCTATTCGTCATAAGATTCAATGCGTAGCACATTAAACTCTTCCGCCAAAACGAATTTTCAGTACACAGATACACTGGATACTTAACACTCAAGCAACCGCACATTTTTCGATACTTAGCTATATTTCGCGACATTAGGATTTATGCTTATAACTTTTTACTCAGTTGAGTGAATTTAATAAAATAAGAAGTATTGTGTAGAGTATAGTATAATATATGTAATTTTAAAACAATTGGCTTAAAAATAAAATTATCAAACTACAAATCCATGTTTCAATTATATTTTTTTCATAAACATCAAAAAATAAAAAAATTTAACACTCATATAAAACCACAAAGGAATGTCGAATTCTTTAGAAATCCTACACCATGTTACACATTGTTGTGTGTTTATTATACGTGGAGTGTCTCAAACTGTGGATATGTTTATTTGTTTCTATTATATTCTCATATCACACGGTTGTCGGGAGTCTCGAAAAATAGTCTAGCCGAAAGCGGGCGTTTTTCGGCACAACTTGAGAGCCAAACAATATAATTTGTGAAATTTTCAAAGAAATTATGTGTAATATTTGGTCTTCATCGACTAAATAAAAAAAATCTGATTATGTCATAATTTCAGCATATTTCTAAGCCGAATATAAACATCTGTTTTTCAATTTTGTCAATTAGGTAAATGGCACTAAACATATTTTTAATTTGAAATATTTAAGATATTGCGGGTTCATGATATAGTTTAGTTTTAATTATATAATAAATAACAATATATACCCAATATTTCTACAATTTCACAATCACAGGATCTCAAGTCGTAAATATTCGAGAAACATGTTTCACATCTTTTTTTACGTAATGAATGAAACCATTCTGTCTAATAATTCAAGAGTTTAGTTGCTTTTGGTCAAAAATGGTCTCTGTCAGGTTGCCTAACTAAACCATACAACATAAGTCACTCAAAACAGAAAGGTTATTGGCTATCGATATGTTGATAATCAATCAAATACTATAGGTCCCTGTACCTTTACTATCATGATTTTGTGAAGATATTTATAGGGATTACGTCTTATGATAATATATTCAAACAATAAAATACAAAACAGTCATCGACAAAAAATATTTATCGAGAGTTTTACACTTCCGAGAATTAGGGTCTGTACCCTGTGGTAGGCGTTTACCATTCATCCGTCAGTGGTTTACGACAGGAACAGTAGGCACAATGAGATATGAAATATTTCATTTACTAAAAAAACATGTTGAAATATTTATTATTATTCGCTTTTATGAACTTTTAAATATTATTTATCACTACAGACTGCCTAATAATAATAATAAGTTAGTAGTAATAGAATATTATTACTAATGCCTAATCATGAGTAATAATATTCTATTACTAACTATAGGGTCCGCCATCTAAAGTTTTTTTTTTCAACTAGTGCTTATTTCGTCAATGGTAACACTTAGCTCATGTCTGATTTGACAGATAATTAGTTTTATCCTTCCGCTAAACGAATATGGTTGTGTATACGCTTGAACAACGCTGGGAAATATTGCGACATTACTTTGAAAATCATGGTAATGTTGCAGAATGTGTGCGAAAATTGCGTACGAATTTTGGAAGAAGAGAAGCACCGTCAGCTCCGTATGTTCGTTATCTTGAGAAAAAAGTGAAAGAAACTGGCATCCTCATCGATAAACCAAAGCGTGAAAAGCCAAAAACAGTGCGTACACCCGAGAATATTGATGCTGTGGCAGAAAGTGTGCGTGGCGCCATCAACATCAATTCACCGTCGTTCTCAACAATTGAACATTTGGAACATCATTGAGACGAATTTTGCATAAAGACCTTGGTATGACGCCATACAAAGTCCAATTGGTTCAGGAGTTGAAGCCAACTGACCATCCAATGCGTTTTCGCTTCGCTGAGTGGGCCTGCGATCGACTTACAGAAGATGCCGATTTTGCCAAAAAAATCATCTTTTCGGATGAAGCTCATTTTGATCTTGGCGGTATGTAAACAAGCAAAATTGTCGCATTTGGGGCACAGAAAATCCGCGCATACATTGAAAAGCCGGTACACCCAAAACGAGTCACTGTTTGGTGCGGATTTTGGTCCAGAGGCATAATTGGGCCATTTTTCTTCGAAAATGAGCAAGGAGTGGCCGTTACAGTCAATGGCGATCGTTATCGGACCATGCTGAACGAATTTTTGTTCACAAAAATTGAAGAGGAGGATATTGGCAACATTTGGTTTCAACAGGACGGCGCTACGTGCCACACAGCCGAAGCTACACTCGATGTTTTGCGCCCTGTTTTTGAAGATCGCATTATCAGCCGCAGAGCTGATGTCGTTTGGCCACCTCGGAGCTGCGATTTGACACCGTTGGACTATTATTTGTGGGGTGCCCTCAAAGATAAGTGTTACGCCGACAAGCCAGAGACAATTGACGCTTTAAAGGACAATATTCGTGAAGCCATTGGTGAAATACAGCTGCACACAATCGATAATGTGCTTAAAAATTGGACCGATCGTGTAGGCTACTGCATGGCCAGCCGAGGCAGCCATTTGAATGAAGTTATTTTTCATTATTAACCGGAAGGATTGTACTTTCAAGTAGAAGTAGTAGTAAGTTTTCAAAAAGAAATTTGAGAAAATATTAGTAGTTTTTTTTTTTATAGCATTTTCAAAAAGAAAAGTTATTTGGCGGACCCTTTATAATCACTTAAATTTTATCAATAATGCTTTTTTGTATGATTAGTAAGCAATGAAAGTTTATTGCTGAGCTGTGATAAACAAAAAAAACTTTATTTGTTACAGTCCAAGAGTAATTATAGGAAACTTTTGGAACTGGCAAATATTGTTTACTTGAAGGACGATTTGGAGCTATAAACTTCGGAGAAATAGAATGAAAGACACGTAGAACAATAAACAAAACAGTTCTTAGCCATGAATTTAAAACAAATATCCACATGTATCATGCATTCGAGCAGCAGACGTAAAGATGCAGCGCGAGACGAAATCCGCGCGAACGCGGGACCGGTCGTTAACCGATTGCGACAATTTCCGCGCGAACGCGGGACCGGTTGCTTGAGTGTTAATATCACGTAAACTAAGAAGCCGAGCGAATCACATTTTCTTTGTTTCTCTTCTTTTAAGCAACATAGTGCATGGTTTAACGATCGGTCCGTGCAGCTCTGTATCGGGCCAAGAATATTTGGAGTAAAATCTATTCTTTTGATCAGTATTGCGTTATCGAACGCGGCCGTGTAACAGCAGCTGCATACACATAATGGGTGGAGGTGGGACAACTTTTTTTTTTATTATTTTATTTGATCCATCGTTTTTTATTTGTTTTTAGCTCGCTGTGAAAATATATTAAAGGTTATTGATTTTTTTCGTGGAGGTGTTGCCACTATTCAATTTGTTATGCGTTATAAAATATTTTTTTCATATCATCAGATACTTTTCGTATCGATGGATGATCGCAGTAACGGAACGTTTAACTGCTGTGCCTGTTGTGATTTTTCATGTGTTCGAAACAATTTTGCAGAATCTTAATTCATTTTAAACAAGAAATACCTGAAATCATCGCTGCGTAGAACGGCTAAATACCTTCTCAAAGTTGTTGTTAATCACCGTTTTTTTTAGTAATGTTTTCCTGCATTTTATATCGTTAACGTTATTCACACAGCGTTAAAAATATGTTTAATCTATCGTGACTCTTCAGTCTTATTTTTATTTCAATTGATTACGATTAGAATACGAGCAAATTAACCAATCAAATTTGATTTTGATAACGGAAAAGGGAAGTAGTATTGCAAACCTTAACCGGAGACTGCTCGATAACAGAAAAATGTATATATTTTCGAATTCAAGAAGCGCGTATCCGAATCATTTAACCCCTACCTGAATTTTCCATCCATAACCTCCCCACTGAAGAATTGCAACTGTGATAGTAGTGAACGTTAGGATTTTAGAGCAACTCGAATCAATTGTGCGAGCATTCGTCATTTTCCTGTACGCACTGCTAATTTTGTTTGGTCCCAGCGAAACAGTAAAGCAATCATATATATCGTCTATATCGACCAAATATTACGTTGCCTTTCCAAATATTACCATAATTGATAGTTTTCATAAAATAAATTTTTGATAGCATGAATCATGAATTTAATCCCCGTGCGACTTCAATACTCAAAAGACCTAGTTGCAGGCGTGTAATCGTTAACTTGTTTCCGCTGATGACTCTTCTACTGAACCCCTTTTTAGTAACTATTAAGTCAGTTGCAGCTAAAATTTACGTCTAAGAAGAAAGCTGGAAGACTGAAAGTTTTTCTTTCAATTATCGTTTTTTTTATCAGGAAGCTTTATAGATAGTTAATTAATGTTAACAGATTACACATTTTATTCTTGTAAGAGTAACTCGATAAGGTTATCCAAACGAATTCCTAATCTATTCGCAATAAACTCTATAACATTATACATTCCCTTCGTTCTTAATATGTACAATTAAATCAACATGCTATTTGTATTGTCTATTTTGTCGTTTGCTTACAGTCAAGGCAATAATTATTAGTTACAGTTATACTAAGTGAAATATCAGATCTCAAATCTAGAATACTATTAAAATTCTATTGTTTTCCGACGTATATGACTATAATGTTCATACATAAATTGAACTGATAAATTAGCACTCCGCGTAATTTCATTATTGTGTATTTTTAATATTAAATGTTAATTTATAAAGTATGCAGTAACTCAAACTGCTACCTATGTATCAGTATTAAAGTATTTTACATGATACTTCCGAGTTACTAATCAACTACAATACTAGCGTTGTTTGTGCCTTGAGTCGCCACCATAAATTATCACTGTCAAGTTATCCCGATATGAGACGGACTAAAATTCAGTATCATTTAAAGTTTGTTAATATTCCTGAACAAAGTTTACAGTAGTTAAATCTGGTTAGAGATACTTTTGTTTTTCTCGTGCTATTATTTTTTGAACGAGCAGAGCTGATAACTATGGTTCGTCCTCATACAGACCTAATAGGCCACGTTGACTTAGTATCAAACAAGAGCAACTTTGAGGCATTCGATAAATTCGATTTTCAGTACACAAAAACTCAGGATACTCGATATAACGATAGCGAAACAGCTAGTTAGTTAAAATTATTAAACTTAACTCTATATTAATTAGATAGTTATTTTCTCATAATACTATTAACTATCCTTACCAAGTCTGTTTAGTCATTATTTTTTTACATTTAGTCAGTAAATTTGCATTCAAGCGAGGGCTATTTGTTATCAACCAGTACACACTACTATCTTGTGATATACAATTTTTAATTTAACTCGATTATTTAAAATAATCGACATGCCAGGAACAGATACCGTTATTCATGTAGAATATTTGCCATATATTTTAATATCCAAATTTGTATTTTACGGTGGTGATTTTTTTAAAAATTTAATCAATGACTGCAGTAACCTCTCGCTGAGATAATCATACATATTATCATCATTAATGTTTCTCAGAGCCTATCGACAATAATTTATATCATTGTTGCTAAAAGTTGACAAATCAAGGCAAATAAGTTAATTGTGTAAAATTTATTATCAGGAGTAATTAGTAAGATAATTTTTTTAGCAATAAACTAATTTATTATTGAAAATATTTTTATTTTTTTATTGTATATATTATTACATAACATGCAATAATTGTACCTTGCATTTTTTTATTTATGTTTTATCAAAACGATTTTAAGTATTATGGACAGTTATGTCGAAAATACGTCTGGCGAGACAGATCTTTTGAACAGTAGTGCTATGACAGATTTTACCTAAAGAATCGTGGGTTAATTTTCCTGTGGTAAACTTAATGTTATATGGTGTATCTTTCTTCAAAAATAATTTACAAATAAATATATACTGCGGTTTTAATATGATCAAATACATTTCTTTATAGAGTATTTTCATTGTACCATACTGTGCGTTTATATAATTAAAAAAAAATACTTATTTTCCTACTTCAAACATTTCATATGTCACGTTCTTAAAGGACTGGAAGATTTTTGTTATGAAATTATTTGCGGTTATACGATTCTACTTTTTAAAAATGTTCACGTCATTTTTACATCAACAGCAATAAAAACTATTCAAATTCGTTTGTGTATACAATTATCGAGGAACATTTTGCAACTTGCAGAACTGCAGTCTTTGAAATTAAATCAACGTTTTTCTGCGATTTGTTCCATTATTTTGATCAGTGCTTCCCAGACATTTTCATACCATGGCCCCTAGATCTTATCGGCCGCTTCAAAAACAAATTGAAAATGAAAAAATTGCAAATCTTTAGAAGTACTAGAATTATTCCACCTTCTACTAACTACCACGAGCATATTATCGCGTTTATTTTAAATTATTCATTAGGGAAAATATAAAGACATTGGATATAAGGATTACATTAAGCAATAATGATATTAGTAAATCTGTATGTTAAGACCGCTTCATGACTGTAAACTACAATTTCGACTGTGCACTCTACCACTCTTGAAAATAAACATTTAATTTTCTCATTAAAACAACTTAGCAGAAAATAACAAATGCGCGAACTTTTCTTTTCAACGTTTAAAGGCTGTGTGTTATTTCTTTGATAGAACCGATTTATTGCATATTGATTCAAAATTATTTATTTAATAAAATTGCGCATGAATGACTTGAGTAAAAATATAATTGATAAAAGTAGTGGAAAAAATATTTATTTTTGTCAATAAATATTTATTAATAATAATATCGCATACAATTAACGTGACTTTGTAAATTGATATAAGTTTAAAGGTTAATAAAATTAATAACGATAATTTTTTTCACTCAAATTAATTTGTTGCATTTGACAAGATAGTCTTTGTTTAAAATACTCTTTAGTACCTGATAAAGATAAAAGTAATTATCATTCTGCAGACGCCAGGAATTTCTTTTTCTGATCCTTAATTTTTTTTTATTGTAATTACTTTCAAAACGAAAAACGGTTTTTCATATACCAAATTTGGCAAATGTGTCGTTTTATTGTATCTTAATACTACATAAATATTTAATATAATATCTAAAGTGAATACTTGAATACTGATGAACATAGTTGTAATATTTTTTTCCGAAATCGATTATTTTTTAAAATTATTTTAACACAATAAAGCTTTTCAGTTTTCAGAGACAGACTGTATCAACATTATTTTAGATTGATGTAACGGTAACTTTTTTTTAATATTAAGCTTAATTTAAACTAATTAACTAGTAAGATACTAATTGTCCGATACCATCGCCTCTGTCCTCGAGTTAGCGTCTTCTCTAATAGCTGACATACAAAATTTGTAGGTCCTTTGACACCCATAGAGATAATAATAAGAATATATCAGGCATTTTGTAGGTTTCTACATACTTATAAAACATTAATTTGTCATTATGAAATCATAAAAGAACACTACTTAATGTATTTCGGTTAGAGCAGTAGATTTTTAACGAATTAATATTTTTAACCCCTCTGTTGTTACATTTCATCATTGAAACTTTTAACTTTTTCATTATAACATACATCATTTTTGATTCCCCTCTTTTTAATGAGTATGTTTTAACATATATTTGACTTAATTAACTCATTTCCTTCTGAGTATTTTAAAGGATATTCCAACAGCTAGACTTGAATAATATTTGTTTGAAACAATCTTATTGAGTGTCAGGACAAACCAAGCAATGCATTAATTAAAAATTTAGCGTGTTCAAGAAGGTTTTAACCTCTGTTAATTCATTAATTTTCGGGTATACCTATCAACACAGTAAAATCATCCATCTCAACAGTTGAGACGTTAGCATTCAGAGGGTTAAGAACATAGTTAATAGTCCACTTTATGTCAAATTCACATTTTTTTTAAATATTCTCGTGACAAGTGTGATGCCTTATATATTATATAAACCTAACGAGGATCGGTTGCTAATCACCTTTTTAGTTATACGAACAGAAATTGAAATGCTATAAATCAATCATAAGCCATAAAAAATAATTTGAATTGGAACCCAACTTTCATTAATATTATACAAAAAGTGTAAGAGTAAAATTATTTTTATCGAGAAATTGATCTATAGCTCCTTGTTAAGGCGGGTATAAGTAATAAAAATTGACTACTGACGTAAATGCCATCCTCTCCACCTCTTTATATGGGAAAAGAAAATATTATACCGGATAAATTTAATATTGACTGAGGGCACACATCTGCCATTCAATTATACCACCCACGTGCATCCTGAAGACTCGCGAGCTTTCAAAGAATATTTACGAGTATAGCTGAAATCATTTTCTTAGCACTATGTATAGGAACTGAATACTACAAAAATCTCGAGAACTTCTTTCTAAATTATGAGGCAAATATAGAAATAAAAAAATTAACTTCAATGAAATTATGTGGGGATGTTAGATTCAAGTTTAGTTATAAGTTTCAGAAAACAATAATTTGTTTTTTCGATTCATCCATTATCATTTTATTATCAGAAATCCTTCAATAGTTTTGACAACGGTTTGTCTTTACTATACTATCTATTCTATTAATTATATGAATCAGTCATATTCAACCTTTTTTTCTTTTTGCTGCTCTATTTAAGCCATAACATGGTAAACTGTAAATTAACACATCATACTTCATGCATATGTATGTATTATGATTTCAAAATAAAACCATTTTATTTTATGTAAATTTTATACATAACATATATCAAATTTAAATTGTTACAACTTTGTACGATTCCACATGTTTTGCCACTATCGACCCAGGTTTCGCATTTCGGCATCTTCAGGCATTCTATCACACGGGTGCAACAGAACTGACTTAGATGCCGAAAGGCGAAACCCGGGTCGTTAGTGACAAAACATGTAGAATCGTACAAAGTTGTAACAATTCAAATTTGATATTGAAATTCCATCAAGCACCTTCAGTCGATATCATAAAGTATACATATATATGTATACATTTGTGTATTCGTGTATTTTTTTTTAACGTATTTAACAACAAATAAAAAATACTTAATATATAATATAAAGTACACAAAATTTAAAATGTATCGAAATCTTTAATTATTTTGGGCCCCACAGATGAGTTGATTGGGCCGCATGTTGAGTATGGCTGATATAAATTATATCCGTATGCCTGCGTGACACTAAAGTACTCTGAAGTCAGATGGACCTAAGTAAGGCCCGTAGGCCTGGCACGAAATATAAAAACATAAACGGAGTAATTTTCAATTGTAAACATAATGTAAATATAATACTATAAGGAACTGTATATATCGTATTACATTTCTTTAAAAAAATGCACCCATACGAATGAAGATGAGTGCCGAGGTCTAACGTTGTTAATCCATTCTTATAGAGAACTTTTACATTCTCTCATGTTATATATTGTATATTCATTTAATTTAATTTTTGGTGGCGTTTCCTTTGATGGTTATGGTGTGTCAAATCATTTAATTGGTGAAAAAAAACGATTCAATGACTAACCCAATTTTAAATCGCAGTTTACAAAAACTTTATTTTTCCATGATGGACGTATATAATGATTTTGAATATATCCATGTGAAATATTTATGCGTCAAAAATAAATGCTAAGTTAAATTCGATTTTTTTAAACTTTCTACGATTCCACATGTTTTGTCAATAAAGACCCTGTTTCCGCCTTTCGGCATCTTCATGTATTCTATCACACGAATACAAAAGAACTTCTTTTGTATTTTTAACATTTCACGTTGTTTGACATGGGTGTTTTAAGGAGCATTTAATGAACTAAAACAAAGCTTAGGCGTTCATTAGATAATAGAACATGAAAACGTAGCATTTATTTTACATAAAAACCTAAAATAGCAATTTTATGGGACAATATATTATTGCTTGGATGATATTGAAATTTTGTTAGTAGTTGTTGAAGTAACTTAAGTATTTGAAAATCGTGCTCTCAGTAAAATTAAATGAAAATTTACAGCATTAGTTTAGAGTGCCAGGCATATTCGGCTAAGCGACATTTTTTATTTATGAAGTTTTCCTTTTGTTTCAATGATCTATTTCTATGTTTCATCATTGATTCAGGTTCATAATTAAATCAATAAAAATCATGTAGATGATTTTTTGTGCAATGAATATAATCGGATATTATCAATATACATATGATTGTACGTGCATGAATGCACAATTTTATTTGTTAAGATTACGTTTTTTTCTTTTATTGAAATTGACAAACAATACTAATTGAAACGGTTGCTTACTTACATTGTTATCTCCCTGGTAACACGTTGTAAGCCAAAATCATGTTATGCAAAATGATGTTTAAAAAAACAAATGTTTTAGTTAATTATCGTCAGCTATAAAATTTTATCATGAAATTAATCGGGAATACAAATTGTCTGGTTACGTAATATAAATGAAGTGATTTTTTCGTACTGCAACAGATATGTCTGAGACAATTTTTGATGAAATAATTCTAAATTCTGCGTCATTTTTCCGCCACCGACCATTGTTTATGTTTTAATGTAATTAATCTGGTCTTAAGCCGCTTTTGGAGTTATTTTTTATTTTAAAAATAAATTTGAATTCTGTCACTGTTGAATAAAATTAAGTTATATTTTGAATCCTACTCGCCGACGAAACAGTTGGGTTAGAACTAAGATTATTTCATTCTCTTCATAGTCTTTCTACATAAAACAGCTAACTCCTCTACAAGTTTACAGTCGATTAATGCCTAACTTATTTAGTATAGAATATATACGGGAGTATTTCATTATTTAATCAAAAGAGTATCTTACCTGTTTTATTGTAAGCGCTGATTTTTTTCACATCAAAAGTACATACTATATCTGTTAAATAAGTACAATTATGATAATATGAATGAAAGCTTTATCTATTTTATACTTGTATAAAATTGTATACTTATCACTTGTATGTTAATTTATTCCAATAAATATTTCGTTTTTATTCGTAAAGCACACATATAAATACGTGAAAACTTTTTGTATAAGCACCGTGCTCGTCAACACATAGGAGCAAACGTTAGCGGGTATTGCTGTCGCTGGGTCGTATTGAAAACAAAGCCTAGCTACGAAATGACCACATATTATCCTCTTTAGCGAATCTATCAACACAATTAAGAAATTGATGTCAACTCTACTAAACTACATTCATCATTCATCTTCTTCAATCGAAATCAAAAACTTGCTAATCACGACGTTACGGTATTTCTAGCAAACGAACCTGCCAACTCTATAAATCTTAATTATACCAACTCTCCAACAGCCTGCAGTCGCTTTGCGTCATTGAATACATGGCGAAATCACTACACGATTATTCCTTGACATAACAAACGAATGACAGTCAAACCAGCCGATGCTGATTTCGAGTTCCATATGATGAAACCATTATTCGCATCCTCATTAAAAAACTTGTCTGTGCCAAGCTCAACGCAATGAAATTATTGCTCATACGATGATGGCAGGAATTCCACAAGGATTCGCTTTATCTTCCTTGCTGTACAAATTTTACCATCGCGACATCATTTTACCAAAAATCTCTATTCTATCGTCGCCCAGTACACAGACGTTACAGCGATCTTAACCAGGCTCATAAAAAGAAACTCAGTAACAACACTCGCTAAAAAATCGCCGGTTAGCGTAATGATTGGCGTATAAAGAATGATTCACCCCGAAAAGTGCAGTTGCGTTCGACGCATATCCGATAAACGTTACTGGCCTCCTAGCTTTGTACGGCGGCGATTTCTTTCCCCGGTCTTCAATTTTTATGTTGGTCCGGAGTGGTTGTGTTATTCATATTAGCGGCATGTTTTTGATTTTTACTGAGGATGTATCCGTACCGCAAAGCGTTACGTAATAACTTTTGATGTTTGAAAATGAACGTTGTACTTTCGCAGAAAATTGATTTTTGTGCCCATTCAATAACCCATCCTCCACAACCTCTTCGATGTTTAGTACATTAACGAAAAATATTTCCATTAAATTTTATAGTGATTTCAAATATAATCGTGCAAAATCATACATACAGCAAATCCCCCATTTACACTAAAGTCCGTGTAATTTGGGGAGTGAAATTGATTCGAAATTAGTGATTTTTTTTTTTTCCTCGAAAAATGCAAAACTAAAATTATTCTTAGTTTTGCAAAAAAAATATATGGAAGAAATATTTAGTTAAAGGTGATAGCGTTCGCAAAAGCCAGCACACTGGTAGTCACCTTAATTAAATAAATCGCTAATATTTCAAGCCAGCGCGCAATTCAGAGTAGTGTAATTGGGGGTTCTACTGTACATAATTAAAATAATATTGTATTATAATTACTGATTAACAGACGTAGGCTAGTATATACTCTGGTTAATTTGAAATACTGTCGATTCGATTATTCCTACGATACGCGCAAATACAACACAATTCTATCATTTTTACAATAAAACGTTGTATTGATTGCATACTCGTTATATCGTTGGTAACAAAAAATATATATTTTTTATTTTTTCCGAAAAACATTCGAGATACTACATGGAAATGTGGCGGAACGACAATACAATAAAATATACTTGAATAATACTTCTTTAGAGTATAAGCACAATTTATTTGATTAATAATAAATAACTTTTTCGTAATGCCGTGTAAAAGGTTGGTTTTAACTCTTATAAATATTTACCGCGTAATGTGTTAAAATAATAAACGAGTAATTTGATAGCTATTTGACCACTGTAAATGGTTCGTTAGCTTTTTGAAGCTTCCATAGTGTGTTTTTTTTTACTTAATGAGTAAAAAGTAAAATAAATGATATAGGTACTTATGTATGTACACATATTTATGCAATAATTTTAGAAAAGACATTTTTCATAAAAACGTATTTCTCATGCGTATATACGTTTTTTTACAAATAAACGAACGTTAAAAAAACCTTAAATCATTTAATTTATAATATCGACTGAAGGTACTTGACAGAATTTCAACATCAAATTAAATTGTTACAATTTTGTACGATTCCACATGTTTTTTCAATAATGATCCAGGTCAGTTCTGTTGCATCCGTGTGATATAATGCCTGAAAATGCCGAAATGCGAAACCCGTGTCGTTAGTGAGAAATCATGTGAAATCGTAAAAAGTTGTACCAATTAAAATCTTATATCATTTATTTAGATTGCTTTTATTAATGGTGTAATTTTATTCAATTATGAATATTAATATAAAAATGCTGTGACGATTAATCAACCAAAACCTGTTGGTTATACAATCTATTTTAAGCTTCAAAGGGTTAAAATATTAAATAAACGTCAACATCATCGTAAAACGAACAACTAGTACTTACTAAAAGAATTTATTTGTCCTTTTTCTACATTTTATATTTTCAGATAAGATTACCTGTAGATGTCAAAATGTGTCTGCTTAATACTTGAAGACTCACAAATTAACACCTACTTATTTATATGTTTTTACTAACTCGATATCATAAATTAGTTATAACAGTATACAGGATAAACATTTTTAGCAGAAACTGTTTTATCTTTTGTTAATTAATCCTCTTTGTATTAAACTATGATGTCTTGGTATTTCATGGGTCTCTTTGAAAATTGTTGCCATTCCAAATTTATACACCTTCAACAATCAAAGCAATAATTTGGCTTTGTTCATTTTGAAAGTGAACGAATTTCAAGTTGAAAAAATGTCTATTCGAATCAATAATAAATACAGTAAATGACCTTTTATTTAGCTCTCTGTTAAGTGACCTAAAGTTATTTAATCATCGATTTGAACTTATGTTTAAAGCGTTTAAATTTTTTAAGATATTTTCATTTCTCTTAATGACACTCGTCAGAATGCGACACGAATGCACAAAAAAAGTATTTTATCTGTTTGCGTGACATTGAATGCCTGTGTAATGATAGATACTCGGTACCCGTTGAATTGCAAAGTCGTTTTACGGATGATACGGGTAAATAACAATATTTCAAAAGAATCTATACAAAATCTTAACAAGCTGTATATGACCGGTGGGATGTATCAAATTTAACGACCGGTCTTTTAAAAATGAAATTCATTTTGCTTTTCATATTAAGTAGGCCATCTGTGGTTTGTTTGATAAAGAGGTCACCTTTCTCTGAGAATCTCGTTTGTCTCCCGCAAACGAACGCCTAATAACAATATTTACGGTATTTTCCTTTCATAGAAATTATTGATTGTCTGGGATAATATAAATATATCAATAATACACTTCGTGTACGAATACGAAGGGGAGTAGTTTAATATAATTATTATTAAGGAATTCACAGATTTTTCATTTATTTTTTAGTGTTATGATAAGATTAAGTAACCATTTTTATTACTGTGCGAAAACATATATAAGTGTTATAAAACGCATGAACCGATATGCTTTTATATAAAAAAAATTAGTAGTGAACGAAGATAAACGGAAAAACCGCATTGGAACTTTTTTATATTTGACATCGCAGTCGATATTTGAAATCTTTTTTATCTTCGAATTTATCTCGAATAGAACCCCATAGCTAACTCTCGTAACAAAGATGTGTACATGTTTAGTCAACTGATAAAATATTTCATAATAACATTTAATACTAGGACTATTAATTGCTAGGACTTGAACCTGAAACCTTTCGATCACTAGGGCAAAGCTGCTGCCACTAGAAGACATGTTGATTTATTGCATATGATAATTGTTTCTATAAGAATATTGCTCTCAGTATAATTTAATTCTGCAGAATTATCCTTTACCCTCTAATAGTAGATAATATAATATCTATTATTCCACCTGATTTCGCATCTGAAACAAATTAAAGTCACATTTCCCAAGTCGTGTTTCCGAAGTAACGTGATACAATCGCGCGCAACATTGACCAAACTTTATTCATCGGAAATCCATTTCAAAGTCGGCCATATCACTGAGCCCGCCAGGGGAACACAGTTTGATTGTATTTCAGCGAGATTTACGTAGAGATGAGATATCGTTTCGGAATAAAAGATTGTGGGTCCCGTTTTGTATCGATCAGGATCTGGTATTCATTACAGAAATAAATTGATTATCACTTAACCCTTTTTAGTCCTCGCCTATTTCGCTTAATATGCGCCAAAAACATTTTTATTCCAAACATTTCATGTTTATTTTTGTTCTAATCTTTCTGTGGAGTTTATAATAATAAGGTTTCTCAACATATCGATAACAACATAATTAAGCTATACAAAAAAGCTTAAAACTAAATACGTTAAAAATAAGTACTTTAAATTTCGAAATTGAAGTTGTGTAAGCCTAAAAATATTTGTTTCAATAGAAAAATACTTACATAATAAAAAAGAAGAAAAAAAATTTCCTAGATAGATTAAAAAACACTGAAATGATAAAATATCTTAAAAGCATTGTTTTTGGGAATTTATATAAAAAAAATTAAAACGCAATCAGTTCTTAATAAATATACTATGAAAAGTTTTATCATTATTAATTATCTTATAAATAATCATATCAGTATTTTAGACATGATACGAGATACATTTTGAAAAAATGTGTTAAATGTTTGCAAACGCATGCAAAATATCATCCCACTTCTTCCTGCTAATCTATTCCGATCGGCTTTGATTCATCTTGTAGAGCTTTTATCGTTGTTTCTTAAAGCAATATAGACTACTTTTAAACTTTGTACAAATGAAAAACGCCCCTCGTTTTTCCGGAAAATGATTTGCCTAAAAAAAATAATTTTGAAGAGGGCATTTGGCGCAATGAAACTATTTGCGTCACCAGTTGGTTCCAACAAGTTTTTGTTTTCAGACATATATAAAATATAGCGATATGTAAAAGTTTGAAAAGCAATGCTATAAAATACCATGCCAAAACAAATTTTAGTGTTTGGGAGACAAGTTTCGTTGTATGATATTATATATAAAATTATCTCGGCTAGTACAAAAATTCTTATTTGATATTGAAATTCCTTTAAGCAACCTCAGTAAATATTTAAAAGTCACGTTGTTTATTATGATCATACGTATATTTTCTTATCAAATAATATAATTGAAAACAATCTTTAATATTTCGATTCTTTTCCAAGACATATTTTTTGCACCTTTCATGCACAAATTCATGTAAAAGTAATAACATTGGATTTTTACACACATAGTTGTAAGAAATAATGTTAGTTCATTATTATATCTAATGGCAACATTAGTCCTTATCGATTACTGGCTACTTATTGACTACAGACATCCCTATTGCAATCTTGTTTCAAAGGACAATGTCGGCTGCTACAAAACACGTGTATCCAGAACTGTGAGTGGAATGCAAACCTATAATTTTCATAACTTCTAGGCGTTCATATACGCAGGTATCTCTGAAATGTAAATATAAAGGATATTATCTACGTGATTGCGAAAAGTCATTCGAGAGCTACCGATAGCTCGCGTAGGATATTTCATAATATTTATAAATTTGCCTATAATTTTTACCATTTAACTCCGAAGATTAAAAAAATGAATCGAGCTAAATTTTGACGAAATGCTTAAATGGTTGCCATTTTAATATTATTTTTTTGGCATAGCAATTTGAGCATACAAAGAAGTAAAATAGAAAAGCGGTCAGAGATGTATTACGATTGATGCGAACTGCATCATACTCTTTGTCTCTTTCTCGCTCATTTGTATCTCCACTAATAAGAAGGAATATTTATAGATAGATCACCAGACAATTTCAATTTCTGAAAGTAGCTCACATCGTTATTGATTTTGGTTATCACTGCTCTACGCCAAGGGAATCCGTAAATGCACCGAAAATTAAATTATATTTTTCGGTAGTTCATTCTTTCTTATATTATGTTTTTTTTAATGAAATTATAATATTTGGAAAGCAGACGAGTAAAAACTTAATAACTAACTAAATAAAATTTGCAACTGGTTGCCTGTGCAAGTGAATCAGTTTTTTATGTGTTACCAATTACTTATAATTTTAATCGTAGCCCAAATTTCTTATTATGTACTATTTCCACAGTTTAATATTTTTCTTATCAATGTCGGTTTCGCTGATCGCAAGCTGAATCAACTGATACAAAATGAATTACAAAAAATCTATTATAACATTTTAGTTTAATTTTAACTGGTACATAAAATCATAAAAAAACATTTAATTGTGGAATAAAAGTGACAACACAAGTAAAGCAACTATGCAAATGTCGAAGACTGCGGCCAAAAACATTTAAGGGTTTTTGTAAGCAGAAAACCAGGGCTCAAGTTTTGATTTTTTATTATGCATTATTAGTGTCGAAATGTATTTATTTAATTTTGTTCAAAGGTTTTTCTAATGCCTCCCTTACCTATAATTATTCAATTTTTTTTCTTATTTATTATATTTATTCGTAATGATTAAAAATATTATCATATCTGACATGGATTTTGTGTTACAAATTCAACGTTAATAAAAAAACACTAAGTCATTTCAGCTGCTATATTAATCTTTTGAATTTACTTTACTTTCTAGCGAAATTGTCGAGATACTGAAACTGTCAAGTCATTATTATAACTATGTTAATGAAATCAGTGTAAGATTTCGTCTAATATTCTTATGATTTGTTAACACAGACTTTTCCAAACATCCATTTGTTTTAGCATAAGCATTTTTAGTATTGACTTTCACTTGTTAGGATTCTTCGGTAGGATTAGTGTTGCATGCATAATGTTACTATGTAGACGTATAAATTTGTATACTTAAATAACAAAATATTTTACACGTCTTGTTATATTAAATGCATTCAAACAAAAATCAAATACAATTGAAAAAAAAAAGAATTTTAAATGAAGAACTTCAGAATACTTCCAATAGTAAGTCCTTTTTAAAATCTAATTTTCGAAGTATTCTTTCGAACTATTACTAAATTTCGAGTAATCAAGACGTAGTTTGGTTGGGGCATTATTTAATACATTCTGCATTGTATCGCTAGAAACATCTTTCAGCCGAAAGCTTTGTGGAAAGTTAACTATTATACGAATCCTGACAGAACATTCAGTAGACAAAATTTAAATTCTTAGTTATGTGCTTTTTTTTTATCTAGTACTTATTTTCCAGAAAGTAATGTTAGAAATTCAATCTGGTCATTATTTTCTAAGGCTTTGAATCTCTTCAATATGCAATATATTTGAACAATTAATATAATTCTTGAATTCATTGCATTTAGACGTGACTCACTAATTTTAATCTGTAACTAAAAATACAATACATTTTATTTTTACGCCAACTCACTATCGAAGCGATTGCAAATAAGAGTTAGCATATAATTAACCTTCACCAGTCTATTTAATGATATGCTTCCTGTTGGCAGTATAAGTATGGATATACCATAACTGTAGGTTACAATAATTAATGCGTTTCAATTGCATCTTTTATACTGCAATAATATTTTTATAAACAAATATACACTTCTCGATAAATCTTTAAAATAATCCTATAAAATATATTTCGGCTGAACGGCGATTCAGTAAATTAAATGTGGCAGTATCATCTTTATGAAAGCTGTAATTTGACGCTGATAATGTTAGGTGTTGGCAACATTGTCTAAATTGTATTTAATTTAAAATCAAAGATAAAATGAAAAAGTTAGTTCCGCTCCTCTTACGAATTTAATTTTCAATATGGTTAAGCGAAAACTTAAATCTAGTCAGGTAGCTGGCCATTTAATTGTTTCTGGCTTTATGGTATCATGACGCACATCTTTGCAACGCAGCTGAGATTTTTTTAGGATACACAAATCGAGTCCATTTAAAAGTCTACATCAGTCGCAAGCTTTAATTTGTTGATGATACTTCCTGATTTCCTCCGTTTTTTTTTCATAATTGTTTTATTATGTAGCTTTTTTGAATAATAATTCTATTATTCAAAAACTACTCATGGGTTGTTTTGAGTAAATGTTAAGAAAACACCTTGCAATGTTCGTTAACAAGAGCGAATGCGAATATTAATGGTACAATGATCGTACTGGGAAAAGTTCTTTTCGAAAGTTTACCATCAGCCAGCCATTCCTGAGCTTTTCTTAAAATCATATAATAAATCCTGATTATGAAAGATACGATATTTTGACTTAACAGCAGGGTTTACAAAATTTTTTGTACTGTTAATTTGTTTTGCCTGTAAATGCATATATGCTCAATTATGTGCATATGTGCTTTCACATTTTGCGTAGAAAAAATCAATCAGACTTCTTTAATTATGTAAGTCGGAGTAACGTTATGAGAGTAAAAGTATTCTTTTTATTCAGTTGTAATTTTGGACCGTGAGAAATTGAGATATGGAGATTGAACGGAGTTGCTGTAATAATATCACTTGAATATAATATCTTTAACCAATAAACATATCTTATCATAATAATGTTATAATATACCCACCGTTATATTCAAATCAATTAACATTTTTCATTTTTATAACCGTTCTTATTCATTTTTTTTTAACCTGTAGTCCGCGGTGTTCAAAATTATAAGTGAAATTCTAGATGACGTCAGAAATGTTTGAGACTGCTGTTTTAAAAAATCCCATAGCCCTACCTTCTAACATACTACGACGAAGGCATCCCGATTTTGAATGTATTACAAATATATATTGTATTTCAAACTATCGTAGTGCGTGTGTATATACTATAAGTTAATTTTTCTTTCAATCTGAAATGTGAAATTGTGATCACACATACATTCATGTTTAGCAATGTCATCACATCTACAAGTGTGAAGCAGTAGTGGTAGTTCAGGGTCTTAGTATTAGTGCGCAGTAAATTTTAACCGTCTAGTCTCGTACGTTTTACGACTTTTTATGCTATCCAACAGAAAAGTTGGCAAATAATTTAAAGTAATTAAATGGGGAATAACAGTAAAACGCTTTTTATTCGAATGTGTTATCTTAATACAGTAAAATATAAAATTCGTCTTTCGCAGTTTTTTGTCATAAATATAAAATATTGTGCAAGCTGAAATTAAAATGTTCAAATATATTTAAAAAAAGACTCTAACACTAAATAAGATTTTTTGTAAATTTTATCCTCCTGTTAATATAATATATATTTTCTGGAAATATATAAATTCGAAATTGATAATTTCATGAACGATTGTTTCATGCGTTATTCTCATGGCTATAGAATCGTTGAACTAAACACGACTTGGACTTCTAATTTTCCTCCTTCAATATGGATTAAGCCATGGGGACAACGTAGATCTCAGCCAACAATATTCATACACTATACACAATTATTATTTCGTTGCTTAGAAAATGTATTTTATGGAAAAAATATTCAGAGTCGCTCGTTTTTCACGACTCCGACTCTGGCCAAATCACCGCGACCCCAGAACCCTAGTAATTTTATCAGCAAAACGTCCCTTTTTGAAGTAGTGAACAGTTTTAACAAACGATTAATTTAATCTCTTTACATCGCACATTCTGAATCAACTAGGAAGACAAATAAGAAAGAAAACGCTACAGATATTCGTGACATTGACTGTAAATCCAAGGGTATTTCAGTTAAATAAACAATGTAAAAGAGCTTTACGTACGTGTCTCGATCACTGTTTATGTCTTATATAAATATCTTGATAACTTTATCGGATATTGTTATTCAGTTTCGTTTCCTGAAAACTTGTCCACCTACTTTAAAAAAAGGTGTATATTCCCTATCGATAAAATTTTTCACAATAAATGATTTCAGTTTTTTTTTTTTTATATCGAAGTCAATTATTGTTATAATTCACGATAATTATTTACTCTTTTGAGAACACGGTGCCGAGATTCAATCCAGTGACACGGCAAGCAATCCTTCGTCGAAAAGATTTGTTCCTCTTGTTAGAATTACCCGTTTTGATTCTTAACCAGAATTGTATAACTGAACAGCATCCAAAATATTATATATCATGTACATTTGAAAACTTCTCTCATGAAACGGCAGAAGGATCTCGGTGTAATCATCACCAGAATTTAATCATAGTGTTCATTCAAGTGTCTGAATATTAAGTATTATATACAATTCGAAGCGAAGCAATATAATATATACGAACCAATAAAACATGTTTGTTATTAATATTACTACTATTTTATAATAATATTTAACTTGCTTATATGATTTTAAATTTATTTAATTTTTGATTACAGATTTTTAAGTATTTTAGAGGACTCTAAATGTAAATAGACTTGCTTTGATTAGTATTTAATCAGTTGAGAACCAGTGTTAAAGAAATTTAGGAAGAATGCCGACCCCTAGACCTCCAGTGACGTAATTTCAACCGCATCGGTAACTTGAATACAATCATAAAAGGTTGCGCTTTTCTCCATTTGATATCATGTTCAACTGTCGATTGGTTATCTTAATTTCGTCCGATGTGACATTTGAATGCGACGTGTAAGAAGTATAATTAAGTAATTGTTTTATTTCATAAATTAAATATTGTTTTTGTGACAGGTCATTGGGCATTGTTCTTATGCGTCACTGTGTGCATTTTCAAGGGTGGAGTCGAGTTCGTCGCAAAATAACAAAAATTATTATCAGATGGAGTTATTTATGACGTGATCCCGGGCGTAAATATTCGCGTGGCAATGAACAAATTTTAATACCACCGTGCGCATACGTTACACCTACCAGAACCGTATTGGAAAAATGTATATTAATTCAAAAAATCTTAATTTTTTACTGCTTGTATAATTTGATTTCTATACTAGAGTCTTGGTCATTATGTTATCTTTTTAAGTGAAATCTATCTTTACACATTCCAAAATATTCTCTCGTCCTAAAAAAAACAATAATTATTATGTTTAACCAGCGACTACATTGAAATATAATTTAGCAGTGAAAGTCTAGGCTGTGGAGTGGTGTATAACGAGCTACTTCGACTGCTTTTTCGATTAGACGATTTTGGAAAATATAGTTCAATGAACAATTTTCCGGATTGGTTGGTTAATCTTTTATTTAATACACATAAATAGGAAAGGTAGTTTTGGTAAGACCGTCATGGTGACAACATGTATTTGTTAATCTAATAATAAAAGCTTCTATTAACTAATTCTATAAAACGTTACAATCGGTCTACAGATCGACTACGTTACTTTTGCACGTGGAAACGTAGCGATGTGTGTATTTCCGGTCTGACACAAAAGTTGCTAAAGTTCGAAAATTTTAAATTCCCTACTATTCTATGAATATATTTTACATACAAATGTTAATCTACAATTTTTTTAGTAGTAATAATACTTTGGTATTTTTGCGGTCCGTTCATTCATTTTATTCAAGGGTTTCAAATTTAGTTTCACCATCCGCCGCATTTCCGGGCGCACTATTATAACGGTCGATCGATATATAGTATACTTTCTAAATAATTTTTACTTCGAGATATTACTATTATCGCACATTCGTCAAATAATTTTGTTCCGTTTTTGTTTTTTTATAAATGTTGTATTTCACAAACCCATCCTTTGGTTTATAATAGGTGAGTGGAAACGATGCATCGCGCCGTCTCTGCAGTAGGGTATAAAACTACAGCAGGGTCGCAAGCATTGTCCATAAAAGCCATTCGGGCGGGCGTGGATGGATAACTTCGCATCAAATTTACGATTCTGTCGCTTGTGACCGGGTGGTCTCCAATTCTCACTCTTCGGTCTTTCATTTCGTACTTTGAGTGCGCAATGAGGATACTTACAGCTTCTCAGGGGAACAAAGCCTGTATTGGTTTTATTGCATTTTACCAGCATAATCAGCCAAGAGGAATAATTTTCAATTCGCAATTTTCACTGCGCTACTTGAGAGCTTATCAAATTTATGTATGTTTTTAAACACTACGAAGACTTAAATCATCCATGAATGTTTCGTTCTGATTCACTTTACTTTGGGTCAGTTATTTTTATCAACGCGTGAATGCTGTGAAGTTTTTTGGTAAAATATTTTCAATTTCTTTAAGCCGTTTTAAGGAACACGTGTAAAGTTTGTCATGTCAATATTATTTTCCTCTGCGATACATGGTCAGTTAGCATCGAAGTAGCTACATGTTTCACGTTAAAAACAATAAATGATGGCTTGGAATTTGATAATAGATTAGATTTTAGATTAAATAAAATGTTCCCGGGCTTAGGGAAACACTGAAACATATCTTCTGGTTGGAAGCTAATGATGTTTTAGGATCACTGGTTATTTGTTTATGTGTCAAATACTATTAAGAACATTTGCATATCAGAAAAGAGTCTTATGGAATGTAAGATTTTTAATTACATGCTATCACATTTAAAATATAAAGTGTTCCTTATCATATATTTACGATGTCGAGTCTCGACCTACGCATTTAATAAACAAGCAATGATATACGACTCAATGCAGTTTATTACATTTGAATTACCAAAGGGAAGCTTTGAAATCTGCGCCATATACAATATATTAGATATGATTATGTATCAACTTTATTTTAGTTAGTTATTTCGTGTTTTTCTTTAAATATTTTTAGTATACGTAACTTGTTCAACTGTAATAATTATAGGGTAAGAGATACAGTGATCGGCCAGTAAAGAATATGGGTTGCATTATAAGGTCGACATAAACTGAACACTTGAATATGACATTATTGTTTCACTAAACATATTTCATAATAACAAACAGCCATTAAAAAATAAATATATATATATCAAAAAGTAATCTGTTTGGCCAAAGTTATAATTCAAAATATCTTATCATTCGATATAATCACACGTTAAGATAAATAAAGATAGTAGAGTGACAACAGGTGGATTATATTAAACTATCGAACAGAATACTGTCATTGTCAGTGATGTCACGTATTAAGCCGAAATAGTAAAATTTGTTTATTTGCTTGATTGGTTAGTTGATCTTTACTTTAAAACACTTTAATAGAAATGGTACGAAAAAAATATTACTGTATTAAAACAATTTGAATCAAACTTTATTACGCCAGAGTCAGTTTTTTTTCAACGACTCCACAGCTCTAACTAAAACTTTAACTATTTTCATTTCCTATATTTTTTTTTTTGTGTTTTTCTGATTGTCCATAGAGTTTTGGCGTACGACTGTCTCTGTTTGCCCTATTGGTGGAGAAACAAGAAAAATTTTCATCATGTTAATTTATGTTAAAATAAATAGAGCTCATTGTACCTTTGATAAAAAAGAAAGAATTTTTCTTTATTTTTAACGACTTCGTCATATTGGTCTATGAGACAGTTTTTCTAACAATACGTTAAAAAGGTAATTTAGTTCTGTTGCATATTTAAATTACACCCCTTGAATATATTAAAATACTCGTAAATCATAGTTCATTTATTCATGAGTACATCTTGCAACTCACTCAAATGTATTTTCAAATGACAGATCATTAAATCCCACCCTTAAAGTGAAATAAATGGGTAATGATTTTGTGAATATACGTTTACGAATAAAAAATCTTTACGACTAAACGTCTAAACTATAACTTTTGTTTCTGCGTAAAATAAATCGACCGCATGACAATATTGCTCAAACATAAAATTATTTCACCCCCTATTGTCGAATTTCATAGTACCATTAAAAAAAATTACATATATTTTTTCTTTACCATATCACCCCCTTATATCATTGTATGTAAGTTTTTTTTATTGTGGAATTGCTTGTCAGTAATACTGCCCATGTAATCTCATACATTCATCTTTCTTTTGGTACTCTCAGTCATACTAAATTCATTTAGAGCTCATATACATTCGACGCCCATATGATTAAAAAAATCACAAATACACCCATCCCTCGCTTAACACGGAAGATAGGTTCTGCTAGATCACCGTGGTAAGCGAAATCGTGTAAAGCGAGACTAACAAATGTATAAAATAGAGGGGATATGCTTTTTTTTTTTAATGATATTAGGAAAAAACAGGTGAATCCTACGAAAATATATTATTATATAATGATACGGATAAAATATGTACTATCCAGTTCAGACAATTTTTTTTTGCAATATCAGTCGTATTCTGTCCATGTTTAAGTTGATCCAAATTTTTTATTTTTGTCTCCAGAGAAATTATTTTTCTATTAAGTTTCGGTTTTAACAATACGGGTCTAAAATTTCATGTCTTGATATTATTTAAACTTCATTATACAAAAAATAAAAATATGTATTAGAAATAAGAAAACTATACCTTGAATAGTTGTGAAATTATAAACAGTAATTATTTTATCAGGATTCAACGAGTGATAAGCACGGTTGGCAATGAGAGACTTAATGTCTGATGTATTGTTTATATATTTCAGGTACTATTCGTTGTTTAAAAAGCGTAGTTCTATTCCCTTTATACCCTTACCGTTATTCTTAGAATTTCGCACAGCTGTGTGCACATCTACGAAACGTCGAAACATGTGTTTTGGAATCTGAAACCGTGTTAAGCGAGGGATGGGTATATTCAGAATTATGAGCTGTGGATTAAAGAAATGAAATGACTACCAAAATAATGTGTTTTTTTTTTAATATAGAGAGTGACCCAATAAATTAAATACACATGTTCTGTCATTTAATTAATTAGGTTTTTTATCCAGCTTGAACGTTCTCCTCATTACTACCATATATTTGAACAGTTGTCTAATAAAATATATCGTCAATTTACAGTTACTGAGTATATTTCTATACTTTGTGTACTTATCTAGGTATTAAAATTATACCAAAATATGTCACCTTGATATTTGGTGAAGTTGGGAAATCGATAGTGTAGATAATGGGAAAACATTGTATGCTCTCACCCTCCTGACCAATCTACAATGTATCGCCACACGAGGTCGCATACATTTTAGCGTTCAGGAAATAATATTCATGATCTATGAGTGAATTGATGTAGGTTTGATGCTATACGTTATAATGTCACGCCATTCGTATACTAAAACATTTTTTTTTTTTTATGTAACTAGGGTTCATTGTCGTAATTATTATTTTATTTTAGAGATGTGGAATGTTATAAATCGGTCAAACGCCACCTATGAAGAGGCTTAAAAATCTGGATTTCTTCTCTGATCTATATAGGTCGGTGATGTATTTTTTTCATCGTATGGTTTTTGAGTCATGATTTAATTTTGTTTGAATGCTCTTGACATGATTTTATCACAAATTAATATGAATATCAATTTAAAACAAGTAACAGCCTATTTGCACTTCTTAGTTTTATTTTCGTCAAATTGACGGGTCACGAATATATTATACACGAAATTAACATATTTAAAAAAAAAATCTCGAATGGCAATTCTGCTTTATACCAAGAGTTTTATTCGCTTGTATTTAGTGAATTGAGAATCAATTTTTAAAGCACTTTCAAACTTTTTAACTGTAATGACAGCCAATGAAGATGAATTGTGTAATAAGCAGTGACGGCTCGTGTGTAGTACATATATCTGGAAGTGCAGCGGTTAATCAGAAGTAAAGAAATATTTGATTTCTATTTTACTATATTATTAACATCAAAATTATTACAATCAAATACAGTGGAACCTCGATCAACCGTTCTCGCATAATACGTTTTCACGGATGGAACGCTTATTTTTTATAATCCTGTCAAACTCCCATAAGAACAATGTAAAATAATTCCGCATTGACCGTTTCTCGATTCCCCGATTTCCTCGATAAACCGTCTAAATATTTCGGTGCCGTGACAAATATTATCCCGATTGACCGTTTTTATTACATATTTCTCCGTATCTCGGCAAGCAAGTTTGACACAGCCGAGTGCAGGTGTTATGTCTAGACACGTTGGAATCCGCTGTACATGTTAGACGTAACGCATTGGACGCATGTGCTATTTTTTGGGTTGAAATCCACCACACGCGTATTATTGTTTATGATGCAAATGTAGAATTGTTTAAAATGCATGGTAATAATGATTCCGGTACAAACAAACTTTTAGTCACAAGTTTAGTAACAAGTCTTTGTTCCGATTAAAGTGCCAAATAACAAAGAAGCAAACGAACATAAAGGACTTTTTTAAGAAATAAATTTTATATACAGTATGTACAAGAAACTAATAAAGAGTATTTTTTACGATTTTACTTGTTTATTATCAGTTGAAGCTTTCCCGCATTAACCCTTTCCCGCAATTACCGTTATTTTTTACAGGGTCCCTTGGAAAACGTAATATCGGGGTTTCACTGTAGTGCGTGTATTTTTATTTTCTGATAACTGTTAAACTATGTCCGATAATATAATATAATTATGTTAAAGGAAGTGTCAGCTGCAAGTCCCCCTTCCCACACCTCTCTTTCGACCAATCGAGAATATTCCACTGAAAACGGTACTGCACAAAGTCATAAAGATGCGTCACTTTTTTTTGATATTAGAATACCGTGGAATATGATAATTATTGGATGTATTGGTGCGCGGGTGAGCTTAATACATGCTTAAATAATTTTTATAATTCCATATAATCCACATAATTTTATGTATAATTTATTATAATGTTACATTTTTCTCAATTTCCACAGTGCGTATGGACGAGCCGCCACTGGTAATAATCCTAAATTAGACATAGCACATATTTTATTTTTATACACAAAAATACAATTTAACAACTAATAGAGATAGAAATTTATAATATATTTCATTATCATCTCGTATATATATATCCGTAATCTAATGTTAACAGAGAAATGTTGAGTTATTCGAAGATCTTACATTATCCATATTAATCAGAACTAAATAACTGCTTATAGTAATTGAATATGTCGACTGATATTAATGACTTGTTATTATGACGTCAAAACGGATTGCTGAAAATAATATGTTATGCAAAATGAGTGCATTTTAGTATTAATTGCCGACAATGCACATGTGCAACAAAACAAGCTAGAATTATAGGCCACTTCCTAACATTCTCTCACGGATGGGTCCTAAGTCTACTATGTTACGTTATTCAAAACTTAACTCAGTAAATAATTAAAATTGAAAAATAATAATATTGTAATAATTAGTGCTTGTGCCTTTTGACACGCTTCGAGTATGTAAGTAAGCAATTTACGTTCTGTCTAATTACGTTTTTTAAACATTTTGATAACAATCTCTAAAGTGGCGATTTCCTCTCTTTTCAGAACCTCATTTTTAATTTTGCAGGTATCGTAAATGATATGTTTCTAGTTATATTTGCCTTCGTCTAAAAGTTCCGCTTCTATACACTTCAATCCGAGATGTCGGTAATTTTGAAATTAAGCTGAGAAAATTAAAATGGACGTGTCAAATTTTGATTCTAAATTGCCATATTTAATTCGTTGTTGCAAGCGAACGTATGGATAAAAGCTATAGCCAACTCTTATTGATTGCATCTTTGAAATTGCATCTCATAATTGAAAACAAAAAAGTTTCAACTGTGAACATTTTCTTTAATGAATGTATGTTACTATGACTTAAAATTTTAAAAAGTCCACATATTTTAAGCAGTCTAATATAATAACATATATAGGGTAATGGACACATAACAAATCTACAAAAACGTTTTTCTTTAAATTTTATTAAAGTCATAAATCGATTTACTAAGGCGTAAGCTGTCTTTAAAAGACAGTAAAATATTAATTTAAACAACATTTAACTGAAGAAAAACTTCATACAAGTGAATTATTCCAATTAATGTTTTTTTTTGTAATCTTCGTAATAAAAGTAAAAATACACGGTCAATGCTTAAATGTAATAGTTTAATAGTTAGCTCAAGTATTATAGATAATTGCTTAGAATTTTTCATTCCGTTAACAATTTAATTCTGAGAGACCTTATGCCTGAAGTAGAGTATGGATAACATATACCAATACAAAAACTGCCATAAAAAAACCATAAAACATTCATTTCTCGGAAATACTTAAGAACTGCAATTTAAAACGTTTAAATTAGTCTGGATTTACTACTGCGTGATTGGTGCAACCTTTTTTAATCATAGTTTTAAAACACTTTTCCGATTGGTCTTCACCACTATTAAAATTATTGGCGCTGTGTTCAGTCGCTGATTAAGAGTGATTCATTTACTAAGTATTGTTAATTCATATTGAGTATGAAGTTTGTATTTATAAATTGCCTTTCATTGTGATTAAAAATTGCATACATATCATTGATTTTACTTACCACTTCTGCGGGAAAATTTATTTCCTGAGATGGAAATGTTTTCGGAACAAATCTTTATTGAAATAAATATTTCTTGATATTTTTGGTACTTAGATTAATTGAACAAATATGATAAACTACGTCCAATTCCACTACGGTACACACATAATAAACAAGAGCCAATTATTCAATGCTTCCATTCTAGCGATGTTGCTCCACGTTTAAAAGTCATGAAAACTTGCTGAAACAGAAACAGAAATTAATATATTTCTCTGCGGTAGAGAACGCAGATGAATAAAAAACCTATTCAATTTTCAAATTGCGAGTTATTTTATTCGTAATTAAAAGATTTTTTTTACAGTCAAATAAGAAATTCAAACGAATTTAAAAATGTGGATAATGGTAATAGCATTTGTTTTTTTTATTGAATCTTTGGATTCATCAAAATATCATCCTTCCCCATCTAAATTATGTCGACCTTTGACGAAACTTATCTAATTTGATTATATTTTCATAAGTAAAGGTGGTTTTATTTTTATTTTTACAAAGCGGAGTTGAAGCCGAGTGGTCAATGTAGTTAACTTCATTGGCGGTGTTTCAATCCCTCTACAGTCATAAATTGATTTATGGGTTTGGATTTTTTCTCGCATCCAATCGTACAAACAGGATGAAAAAATATTTAAGCCGCTAGTTTTACCTGGTAAATTATAGTTTAACTGGTTAATCAGCGGTATTCGTTGAATAAACCTCAGATTCGTACATTAAGTGCCTATTTGATACCACCTTGGATATGAGACGGTCAAAAAAATCTTTTAATCGCATGCAAAATGGGTTTACATAAAGGGTCCGCCATCTAAAGTTTTTTTTTTTTAACTAGTGCTTATTTCGTGAATGGTAACACTTAGCTCATGTCTGATTTGACAGATAATTAGTTTTATCCTTCCGCTGAACGAATATGGTTGTGTATACGCTTGAACAACGTTGGGAAATATTGCGACATTAATTTGAAAATCATGGTAATGTTGCAGAATGTGTGCGAAAATTGCGTACGGTTTTTGGAAGAAGAGAAGAACCGTCAGCTCCGTATGTTCGTTATCTTGCGAAAAAAGTGAAAGAAACTGGCATCCTCATCGATAAACCAAAGCGTGAAAAGCCAAAAACAGTGCGTACACCCGAGAATATTGATGCTGTGGCAGAAAGTGTGCGTGAAGCGCCATCAACATCAATTCACCGTCGTTCTCAACAATTGAACATTTCGGAGACATCATTGAGACGAATTTTGCATAAAGACCTTGGTATGACGCCATACAAAGTCCAATTGGTTCAGGAGTTGAAGCCAACTGACCATCCAATGCGTTTTCGCTTCGCCGAGTGGGCCTGCGATCGACTTACAGAAGATGCCGATTTTGCCAAAAAAATCATCTTTTCGGATGAAGCTCATTTTGATCTTGGCGGGTATGTAAACAAGTAAAATTGTCGCATTTGGGGCACAGAAAACCCGCACGCATACATTGAAAAGCCGGTACACCTAAAACGAGTCACTGTTTGGCGCGGATTTTGGTCCAGAGGCATAATTGGGCCATTTTTCTTCGAAAATGAGCAAGGAGTGGCCGTTACAGTCAATGGCGATCGTTATCGGACCATGTTCACAAAAATTGAAGAAGAGGATATTGGCAACATTTGGTTTCAACAGGACGGCGCTACGTGCCACACAGCCGAAGCTACACTCGATGTTTTGCGTCCTGTTTTTGAAGATCGCATTATCAGCCGCAGAGCTGATGTCGTTTGGCCTCCTCGGAGCTGCGATTTGACACCGTTGGACTATTATTGTGGGGTGCCCTCAAAGATAAGTGTTACGCCGACAAGCCAGAGACAATTGACGCTTTAAAGGACAATATTCGTGAAGCCATTGGTGAAATACAGCTGCACAATCGATAATGTGCTTAAAAATTGGACCGATCGTGTAGGCTACTGCATGGCCAGCCGAGGCAGCCATTTGAATGAAGTTATTTTCCATTATTAACCGGAAGGATTGTACTTTCAAATAAAAAAAGAAATTTGAGAAAATATTAGTAGTTTTTTTTTATAACATTTTCAAAAAAAAAAGTTATTTGGCGGACCCTTTATAAGTTGTCATTGGAGCGTCAACTAGGTCACAATTCATGTTAGTTGTCCTCTTGCCAAATTTGTATTAATCTACTTATAAATATAATAATTGCCCATGTTAATTCATTTTTTTAATTATGTTCTATCGCAAACGTTGAAAGTCGAAAATAAAGCGTGATTAAACTTCAGTTCGTGCAGAACGATATTAGGTTATAACTAGGGCATTCACATGCCCTACCCTTATTGCCCATTCGGACATCGGAATATTTTATCAGATTCGTTTGAGCAAGCGTTTCCTTGTGCAGCAAAAGCATTAAACCTTTTAGTCCCAGAATATTTGCCATTGACTTGTGAAAAGCCTCAAGTCATTTTCCAAAATAACTAGAGTTATAATTCAATGTTCATCACAGCTAATATTTAGTTTTTGAAACCAATTTTTGTGGTGATCTTACTATGGCATGGAGAATAATAATTACAATATAATTAAAAAAATAAAAAGAATATCGTTAACTTAAATATTTTTTCAATTAAAAAAATTGCATGACGCGTAAGTAAAATATGATTTGACCAGTGAAAGAGTACTCGTTTAAAATACCTCGGTTTTCGTACGTTACGTGAGTGCACGTTTTCGGTTCTGGTTCTACACGGTTCGGTAGCCCTGGAAATAATATATGTTCGTTATATTCATTGAGTCGTCAAAATACAATATTTTCGGTTCCAATTTTTTTAGGTACAATCAATCAATAGAAATGATAATATTAATATTTTTAACAATAAAACATTTTTCCATCGCTACTTGTATTTTTTTTTATCAGCGGCAGAATGCAATAATTTTAATGATGGAACACACTCGTAAACAAGCGAAACTTGGCAGGTGAAATGGATGGTTGAAATCGTACCGGTATTCCTTATTGAAAGACACCCAATAAAAAACGATTGTGTTTCATTTTTGGCGTTTCATGTCCGAAATTCACGTGTTTTGTAAGCTGTCAATTATATGATGAGTTATGGTTGTTTACAGACCGTTCAAATTTAGCATTTTTTACTGTACATTTACACATTTGATGAATTTGTCACAAATATTATTTGCACGTTAAAATTATGCTGTTTCAATATAGTTTCAATGTGGAAAGCTTATGGCATATAATTAAGAGTTTTCGAAAGAATTTTATAAATCTCATAAGATGCCACTATTTAACAGCAGTATTTTGCAACGTTGTGCCTTTCACGGAACACGTTTTTCTAAAATTTCGCATGTAAAGAAATTTCCTATAATAATAAAGAACTTTTACTCGGCAAAGATTAGGAGCGCAATCTATATCAAGGGTGACTTCTGATCAAATGATTCATGATCAACGCATTTTTCAACCAAACTGACTCATTCTTTCTGTATTTTTTATTTTATTTACAATTCGATTTCTAACTCTACACGCATACAGGTCGGAAGGAAATGGATAGGCATTCCAGAATTGCAGTAGTTGTTAACCCATTTTACGGTTTTAATAATACCAATTTAATAATTTTAAAATTATCGTATTTTTTTTTTACAAATGCACAGTGTGTAGTCTAGAATGCGTGTGTAATAGTTATCTTCATAATAAGACGTAATATTCCATCCAACAAAGAAAAAATTAGTATACTTCGGTGCGATTGTGTTTTCACGAAATATTTTATATTGTACATATCCAAACCTCTGTGCTGTTTTTTTGTGCGATTTCAAAGTTATGCGGTTTTTTTTCAATGCATTTTTTTTTTAATTAAGTGCGTGTTCGCAAATGCACTGTGCTTCTTACTTCTTCCGAAGAAGAGAGTGATTATGAGTCATATTGCAAATTGCAACGAAAATTGTCATATAACGATGATAGTTTGTAATTAGAATAATTATTATTTCTCTAGTGGACACCTGTTATTAGAGAGTCCAGACATTCTTAAAATTTTACCAATTATGCAAGACATCCTTTAAATGTTAGTTTTTAATAAAATAAAGTAAATGAAGATGTCTAATTGTTTTTTATGCCCTATTGTTTTTCTATTTTTATTAATGTTTTTTGTTCGGTTTAGGGTATATTTTATATAGCAGTTTCAAAGATATGCGGTTTTTAAAATCCACGGAAAGCATTTTTCCGTTTTTTATGAAAATGCCGTGGAACGCATCTACCGCACGAAAAATGGTTTGAGTGTATACGAATTATTGAAATTAAAACGCTTTGCAACGTGTGTTACGGCACACCGGTTGCACAGCACTGTTGTAAAGATCTGGAGGACAATTTCCATATCAGGCTTAGTCAACTTTTTCTTTTGGATGGCATATTGATTTTTCTACATTTAGTGGGCCGCAACACATTAATAGCAATTCATAAATATTATATATCACTAACTATACTACATAAATTTTTTTCAATTCTATGTGTAGTCTATTTGGAGTACATCTGCTCCTATTAGGGGTGTTCAAAGATGTTTTAGATGAAAACTACTCGTTCCTCAATATCTCAATTGTTTTTCTGTGGTCAAGGACGGTTTGCTGAACGACTAGTTAGAATATAAAGTTTTGAAAATATTACCTGATGTGGTTGCACCGGTAGCTGGTGACTATGCTTGTTTTGGGCCACCAAAAAAATCCGTTTTGGCCGCAATTTTTTTTCAAAAATATTATTCGTCTCATATTTCAATTCTTAAGGAATAATATTCATTTAAAATTATAATATACAGTAAGGTAATAAAACAAATACAGAACACAAGTAACTTTTTCAGTTTTACGAAAGTATTTTTTTTTTTTAATTTGTTTTCTCTTATATTCATTGTATGTGGTACTGTGAAATAGTTTTAATTCTGAAAATCATGGCATTTACCCGGGGCTATAATTCTTATGCATTTTATAGTATAGTTTAGAAATCCATTAATGATATAGGCATAGAACAAGTATTTTTTATGCGATAACCAATCGAGATGTGATTAAAATTTCTGTATTATGTTGATATATACTAATCATTTTTACCCAGGGTTTTACAAGCACTGTCTACTCACTCTTGCTCATTTCAAACTGACGTTTCGTACCGCAGTCCTTTCTATGGTGGATTATTTGATTACCCATCTTATCGTTAAGAAATTACAACAGTATGGACTAGCAAAAAGTCAGATTAAACGACGGCTCGCGCCTTGTTTAAACCGGACGTTGCATCACCCTTCTTCTAAGCACTCTTTCGTCCAATCGCGAGACTCGCCGCGCCATTTCAGGCCACGCCTTCCCGCCAGCTATTGGAGTAAACGATTCGCTTTTACCCCACCTCTAGTTTCACTTTTTTGGTTTGAATTGCTCATACAACCTGCCGTCAACGCTTTTATAACTACCACTTACCTGTAGTTACATACGCTGAGCTATTATTATGCACATAGACACGAATTCACACTGCGGCAATGTGTAAACTCAGTTGAAAACATTGTTACCAAAAAGCTCTTTCGTGTCTGTCTACCGAAAGCTTTACACCTGTCGCATAGCATACTTCCACAGTTTTGACTTATAAGTTACATTTTAAAACAAATCACATTCTCTTTCTAATTGTTTTGATTAAAAATAGTTGGTAGATAAGCAAATGATTTGTATTATTTTTTAATATTATCCAACTTTAACTATGATTCCTTTGCATTGATGTAGTTAACTTCTCCTATCTTATGTAGAAAGCATTTAATAAAAGTTAATCGAAGAGTTTATCTTCCTAGTAACAATTTATTCATTTACACATAAACTGAAATCCTGCTTCACACGCTCGTTATAATTTACCATGCTAAATAATATAGATCAGTGGCTCTCACGGGAATTTTCACTGTGGGCGCATTATAAACATCAGCGGCTTATGGAAACGTTTCGTAGCCCCACCAAATGTGATAAAAATAGTTTAGATATTTATTTTTTATGTAGAGCATTACACTGAATGATCTTTCACAATATACAGTGGTAAGTAAAATCGATACAATTAATAAAGCAATTGTTGTTAATTTTTATTTTGACTTGATTCATGGTCAACGTATAACTTCGACCAAAATGTAATGCTTGAACAGTTTTATTATTAAAACGGTCCTTTACTTAAACTTGATTAAATGCTGCATAAGTCAGGTTTATTAATTCAATTGTAAAATAATAATAACGTTACAAATTCAGTTTTTTACATTCAGTTATTACACATTTTTTTTAAATATCAATATTTACTATAAATGTTGGTGGCCGCACATGAGAACCACTGATATATATTGAGAAAGATCTCTTCATTTATTTTTGAATGTGCATACACACATATTGGATACCTGGTTAAAATAACAGCAGAACAATGCTCCATTGTTAAGTAGTGACCATTAAAGTCAATTTTTTAAATACTTCAATAGCATAACAATAGAAAATAAAAATTGTAATCATTATTTATTTTTATTGTTACATACTCTTGAATAGCCTTTTTTACTAGTACTTTTCAAATCGTTTTGTTTCTGATTGTGTTATGAAACTGAGACTGCTTACATATAATAAAAGTATGTTTAGTAAATGACAACATGTAAAACATTGATTAATGAAATAATCTCCCCGTCGAACAGTTCTGTATTGAGCGATATATGAAACATTATCATTTGAATGACTTTATAATTGTTTAACAATTCAATGAACTTTCATAGTTAAAAAGTGTGGTAAGATTCTATTGTATGCCTATAAGCGAGGTTGAAAATTCCATTTGCCCGTCATATGTTTCATATATACGTAAAGTTCCACATTTCAATGTATTGCGTTAATTTTTTTCCTACCACACTCACAATAATACTTATCTTTGATATATACAGCCGGCTTTCACTATGAAAGCATAGATTACAGTTATATGCACATATGATAGACTCAATTGAAGGTTTCAATAGCAAAAAAATGTTAGTAACCCATCTTGATTGACCACACGTACAGAATTCGTAACGGGCATTGTGAGAAATATATTTTTAAGCTCGATTTTACCATTATGTAACTTTCCCAGTCTTTGATTACAGAATGTTGAGATGGTTTTAAATATGAGGTTATTATAGGACCTGTGGTTAGCTAATCGCTCTCGATTATTTTAAGATTGTAAGGCTGGGTGAAAATTAGTAGGCATCGCAAACACCAATGACTTCGAACAGAAGTCGATAGATCGATATCAAAGGAAATGCTTTTTGTCTGTGACTTGAACCTATGAAATCCGCCAAAAGAGCTAACGGCCAGCGGCCCGAATTTTAGCTACTATAGGCTTTGAATAAGTGTCGAGTGACTATGATTGATTGTTTTGTGTCACTCATAAAAAATGATTGGGTCGATGCAAAAATGATTAACTCTATAACTCAATTTGGTTTTCTTTATATGTGGGTACTTATATCAATAATAAAAAGAAATCTTTCATTTTTCCAGCATCTCTGGAGACTCTGTTGGAAAATTGCCACAAGCTTCTAGAAAAATTTCACTATTCCTGGGAAATGATGCCATTAATGTATGCAATTCTGAAAGATGCTCACAGTGACTTAGACGAAGCATCTAGAAGAATTGACGAGGGTGAGTCTTCATTGGCACAAATCCCATTGCAAACAAACATTACGACCCCTTGTATAGTTCTATTCATTCACCCTTAATTTAATTGTGTGTAACTACCTTATAATATAGTAAGTAATTTTGATAATTATTCTATTACTTATATGCATTTTTTCAATTAATTAATTCCTCACAAATTATTGGTATGTATTGCTAAATATTTATTCAAATGTGTCTGTCCTAACATGTATTTTTGTCTGCATGTAAAATATTTTTTTTTATAATTAAGAGGATCAACAATGAATGCATTTGTAATATTTAAAGAATATATCTTATCTGTTCATCAAATACTTGGTTATAAAAATAATTATTATTTGTATTTCAAATGTAAAATATATTCACACATGATAAAAATTACTTTTCAAAAAAGTTGTATTCTATAAAGCTACATAAAAATTTAATAACGTGTAGTCTAGCGCTTGCGGATTCAACCAGCTTTATTAAGTTTCGTAACTAACTTAATATCGGTCATTTTTTCAGTCGCGAGAAGTGTTCTGTGTAAATTTTTTTGATGTGTGTATTATAAAAAAACCAGGCGATATTTTCTTATCTGTTCCACAGGAAAATGGGTGATCAATGAATACGCGAGACAAAACAACCTGAACATGTTCGATGGTGTAGAGCTTCGGAACTCCACTCGACAGTATGGATAAATAATCATAACATTACACATTTACTAGCTACCTACACCAAATGCAGTGCGATTTTTTTACATTTACTATTATTGCATGGTCCTATTGAGAATGGAGAATTATGACAACGAATTTCGTAGTAATACATGAAAATGTTTATCTTATGTCATGTTTTTTTTTATTCATCTTTTATTTATCAATTATTTTTTCTCTATATTGACTACCCCATTATTTCTATCGTCTAGTTACTGTAGAAGGTAAATTATTGTATATGGGATGCCTGCATCTAATTAATATTTTTTTAATATAAGTAATGGTAACGATCACATATAATTTATACGATATTATGATTCGGTTTCATTACGGTTTTCAGTTCATAATAAACATTTACTGTTCAATATTTACGATAGCCGGACATTTTGATAAATCCACAAGACGATTATTTAAAAGAGCATTTTCACTTCTTTGTAGAAAAAGATTATATTTTGAATACTATAAACACATTCTTAGTCATTTTATCAGCAATTATAATTATAACGTCTTTTTTTAATAATAAAAACAATGAATGCTTAGTTCTTTTTCCACAGTTTTATATTCTTGTAAATATCAACCGGTTTCGCTCATCTTAATATAATATAAAATTTTGGAAACACTACGACGTATTGTTTTTTTTTATATGTCTATATTAAGCTTTTAAACTCAGAAATGGCAGTTCACACATTAAAAGTGATTATACTCCTCAAAAGACTATTATTTTGTTTCTTTCCATAAATCTAATCATTCGTCTTTAGATAAATAACACGACTCATATACACACTTAAGTTATGGACGCGTTTATTTCAGATATTAAGGTATTCATAATTTTAAAACAGCATTTCCTGCGTACATTGTTAGTCACACAGAAGCATTATTATTTGTGGAACATTTTTCGTTCTTGACGTAACACGTAAACAATTTTTAATGATACTGTCTTTTTGGCAATGAAAGTTTATGACTTACTTTTTGACATTCAAAATAATTCTCCATTGTCAACGGGATCATATTTTCTCTTGTAACATTAACCTGAATTATTTATGTTTTGCATTTTCCTAAAGTTTCCTCAGCAATGCGACCCTTTAGTACTGCAAATACTCAGTTATATTCGTATTTATTTGTATATACACTAACTAATGATTGTAGAATATCGTCCAATAACAACTATTAACAACATTGGAATTACATTACTTAGTCATTACTTTGGTATTTCCTATTTAGTTTTATTGATCTGATGCATCTTTCATTAACTGTCGTTTCATTGTTCGTATATTTTATTTATTAGTATTTTTAACTCTATGCGTTCTTTTTTATTTTTACACCTCGATTTAATTCAATTCTTGAACATAAAACTGTAGATTATCATATTTTTTTATTCGTTAAGATTGTATGATTGCCATAAATAATACTAAAAGTTTTCCATACCCAAAGAAGGAGACTGATAACTTATGTTATATTGACAATCAATAATTTAATCGAATCTATAAGTGTTTTGTATAAGATTTTTTAGTTTTGTTTTAGAATTTGTTTTAGAAACAGTTAAGAAACGTGGGATTAGAAATATAGAGATATTGTATATACAACTCAACCTAAAGCAATTTTGCCATAATTAGTTTGGCAGGATCTTTTCTTACTATCCTACCAAATCTATAGCTATTGCCCATCTAGTTTATTATTGTGAATAAATAATACAATCTATATATATCATTTCTATGTGAAGTATGTGTATTTTTTTGTGAAAAGAGTTTTTCGTGCACTAATAATGTGAGGAAAAACAATATAAAACCCCCTTACTAACAAAAGTCTTGTAATAAACCCTCAACTAATTTTTTATGTTAGAGGGCAAGGTGCAATTTCAGTTATGGGGGCGTGAAAACTGCTTATAAAAATGAACAGTGAACGCTTTCATGATTCCGTCGGCGCACTAAACGTTCATACATTTTGACGATAACATATATATGACTGACTGTTTTAATTCTAATAGCATTGAAAGAATATCTGTTTACAAAAATACGAAAGATTCGTTCACAATAACAATAACCAAACACATTGTCATGAAACATGTGTTAGATTTTTATATAACACTATTTTATATTACTATACATATAGCAAAAGCTTTCTTTTGTTTTTTTTACAAATACATACTTAACGTGAAATATTTCTATTAACAATTATTGATTCAGATAACATAACAATAATTTTCGTAACGTCGATTGAAATGATTTTTACTGAAATGACGTTTTATTTATAATAAATCAAATTTAAGAATTTAAATGAAATTTAAATTAAAAATGTTTTTTTACCATAAGTAAGAATTGTACATTGATTACTGCAGAAAGCAGGACACAAAACTATACGCGAAACTACTAGGAATATGGATAAACTTTACGTGATCTATTATACTCTATCTTTTTTATCTTTTATCTTTTTTACATACATGCAGATGTAGTTGGGGTGCTTATATTATTCTCTAGTTAAATTAGAATTAATGCCTCGTTAAAAAAATTAGTTTTAAATTCTTCAAAATTCCCGCATTCATAATTTGGGAAGGTGCGCAATATGGTCCTGGAAATTCTGTTTTATTTTTATAAGGTTTTCTTTTATCACGATATCATTTTTCGTGAATTCATGTTTTTTTGCATTCAGTTGGTAGCTTTTGCATCAATAGATGCATTTAATAGTATTAATGAAAGCTTTGTTTTAATGAAGTATATAGTGTTATACATTTTTCACAATCGCCTACTTGGCCCCTATTCAGGCATCGAAATGAAAACATAATATTCTTACACTTTATTTGAAAAAACAGTAATTATTTAATATCCAATTGATAATTCATTATTTGAACTTGAACTCTAGTGGCTGAATTCGGGTCCTGCTCCCATTTACTGCTTCTGATGTATTAGTTTGAGTATCTTTTTTTTGATTTGACTTATTTATTTTTACGCTTGAAGGATTTGCCATTTATTTATAGGAATTCATTTTAGTTGTCGTTCGATTTTGGCTTAGGGATTGTATATTAAATTATTACGATTGATTACAGATTCTGGATATCATTTATAAATCGGTTATCTTTTACAAATCTATTTAAAAATTTGAATTTATCAGTTGATAATACTCGTAATGAGAGAATCCTGCATTGATCACTAATACTGTGTTCTGAGATTGTGGAAATAGTACAAACTAAAAAATGTGTTCTATTTATTTAAATAAAAAGCATTTTCTCAAACATATGACAGTTAACACTTCAAAACTAATCTGGATCATTATTATTTAAAAGAAACAACTGTCAATATTACATTTTTCAAGTTTTGTAAAACTGAGAACGTAATTACTGGGGCATTCAACGAATGGCTAAGTTAATATTTCTATTGAAGCCCCCGAAAATGTTTGTCTTTATATATTATAGAGAGCATTCTTGCTAATGCAAATTTCCATATATACAGAATGTTTTATTCATTTTTTTATCCAGTGTTGATTTATGACTGAAACACAACGTTATGATTTTCCAGATCTTAAGATCTATTATATAAACAAAGTTCTTCACGTGCGTTCGTTTTTCAGCAGCTTAAAAAGCCAGGAAGTTATTTTGTTTTTGTAAAATATGTATTTATTGATTCATTGACCGTATTTATTTACTTCCTTTACCGAATAAAAGTAATTAACCATTTCAATCCCTAGTTTTGACAGTTTGTTACTGAATTAGAACATATATAAATTCTCTTTCTTATTTTATTATTGCATCTTTCTTTCAAGCATTTTTTTTTTAAATTGAGTAGTAAAATAGTTGCTTTATTTTAAAATATATTTAATTAGATCAAAATTATTGATATTATCTTATTTATTTCGTTGTAGTTTCTTTTATTGATAAATAATGAGATGTACGACGATACAATAGATTTACCTTAACACCTATCTATCCACGGGTTACGTTTTCTCCAAATCTTTTTATTTCTTTCTTATTGTTTTTTTGCTGCATGCGAGTTGGTAACTTATTCTTGTAGCACTCAACTTAACAATTGAAATGTTTGACTGTGATTAATTATGATTTTTTGTTTTCTAGTTCCCATGTATCGAGCATTACACTTATGGAGGTAGGGCAAATACAGCCGCCATTCAAAAAGGTGTATTTAAAAAACTCTTTTACTTAAAAGTAAGCTCTATTAAAAAGAAAATTTCTTTTATTAGTCTATACATGATAATATTTCCATTAGTTGTTTTTTTTAACGGCCCGAAGTCGATATTCTTGAGGATAGGGTCGATATATGTATTACGAATTGTACCATGGTTCCTCATTGAATATATATGTATTTAATTTCATTAATTAACAGCTTGTTTAGAGTATTCATAATTCAATAACCTTATTATCTGCAATTATTTGTTGGCCACTTTCGCTTTTTTTTATTCAAGCAAAAATTATCTCCACGAGATAATGATTCAATATTTAAATACATCGTATTTATTCTAACTTACAAATGTGAAATAAAAATTGGAAAAATTAGTTATTAATTGAACTTTAAAACGAAGTGATAATATAACATTAAGATTTATTAAATAACTGTATTTTTTTTAGTTTTCCATGAAATTGTATCATGAACATAATCATACGTTTTGTAATTATATTTAAATACATCTTTTTAAATGTGCTACGTTGAAATGTCATTAGAGTCTAACGAAAATAATCACGGGGTTATTGATTGTTATGTAATGTTTGGTGAAAGAAAATATTTATTTTGATATAATAGATAATTAATAAAATCATAGTTGAGTGAAGATATTTTCTTAATTTGCGTGCTAATAAATCAGCTAATACTAATTGAATATTACGCACATGCATTTAATTTTCAAAAATTTTCATAAACATCGTTATTTTTGTATTTTTTACGGATTTTTTTGGGTGATTTATTACTGTTTTTAAATATATTATCATGATGCTTTTGGAGGATATATCAAATATATTCTTTTATTTTATTGGTCTTATAGATTGAGAATCAACGGCTATTAAATGAAGCATAGTGCAACCAAAAGAAAAATGCAAAAAGTACTGAACTTTGATAAAAAGTGCTTAACAATATAGCTATTATTATTTCTTTTTATTTATTTAATATCAGTGTGTGAATGAATAATAAAAGCAATATTTCGATGAAATCTTATATTGTATGTGAGGAAAAAAACAAAATTATTTTTTTTTTGTAACTGGGAGAAATTTTCATAAAGTTACGCCGCCCTTATCAACGAATAATTTTCTCTTGTTTTTTACTGAAACAAGTAAACAATTAGACCAGGCAGCTGGCGCCTATAAATTTATATACATATTTGTTACTTTTAAATATATGATTAAAATGTCTTAATTTGTAATGTAATATCACCTGATTATTTAAAAAAGAATTTTAAAATAAAATAATATTTGATGTTAAAAAAATATTTATGTGACTAAAAGTGAACTAACCATCTTACTTAAAAACAATATTTATTATTCAAGCTGCATCCAGTCAAGTACGAAACCAGTGCAATTTAAAACTACCCATAATAAGAGTGCAATAATTAAAGATTTAACAGTGCTCTAAAGGTCTTAAAACCAGAAACAAAAAGTGCTTAATTTGCCATAAAATAATTCATCCGTTAAAATTGACAGATTATTGATAAGTTGAAATTACGCAAAGCGAATAATAATTATGATCCACAAGTGGTTTTACTCAATCTGTGAATATATTTGAATTTAAATTTAATATTGGCAAATTGTTGTGTTATAAAAAAGTGAAAAATTTAAATCTTGCTTGCGAATTTTGAAACGTATATGATTGCAATGCGATGCTTATCACCTGTGAAACCACCCACCTTGCTCGGCGATACGGAAAGTTTCTTTCCGGCAAGAAAATTCTGCACTTGCTTGCTATGAGACATTTTCATCACTTCAATCAACGACGGTGAGTTGAGATTATTTAATTGACTTTCAATATTTTACTGTTTTTTTTACCGTATGTTCACATCATAATATCATTCTTTCAACCATTTTCGTGATAATATAGTTATTTATAAATTAACAATCATTCGTTTTATTTCAGCATGTCAATTTTATATTTGGTTTGTATTCATACCACAACACTTCTACTACCAGTTGCACAGAAACACGATATTTAAATAATTGACACGTCACATTTTTCATTTACACACAACCTCATCTCATTTTGCGTTTGCTTCACCAGGCATCGAATATTTTGCGCGGACATCGTTAAATACAATAGATAAAATATGTCTATACTTTTGTACGAACTTTCTCTTATCACATAATCTTGTAATGCATACAATTCCTATAAAATAATGCAGTAGAAATTATCAAGGTTTTTCAATGATTAGACGTTTTAATAATTTCAAATTTTTATCATTAGAATAATTTTTTCGATACTCTTATCATTAGGAACTGCATAAAAAGCATCGTTCTAATCAAAAACCTCCATTTAATATACGTATATAATTATAATGTAAATTATGAAGGGAAAATCGTTTTATTTATCTATAAGCTTGACAGGTTTATATGAAGTTTCGACCGATTCTTAATACGTAGTCACATAAAAAATTCTTTGATAAATGAATATTAAATTAGTACACCCAGTCCTTTTTTTACGCGATACATTGGTTCCAGTAAAAGGCGCGTAAAAAAATCGCGACTTTCATATAATTTGATAAATTGGTTCCAAAAATTAAAATATTGCGTAAAAAAGTACCAGAAACGTATGAAAAACCAAAATTTGCTGTTTAAAATTCGTGCAAAAAAAATTATATATTTTCATGTCTTTATTGCTTATAAAAATATAATTTTATTCACTTATATGAATTATTCGCTGCTGTCACTCTCGGTTGCAAAATGTAATCGTTTGAACGAAAGTATTGAATTTTGCATAAATCAAGTATAAGTTTTGTAAACAAAATTAAGTTTTAAAATACACATTTTTTTTATTTTAAAAAATAATGAAACGTACATGCCCAGCATCATATATAAATTTATTCAAATTTGGGGAAAAAATCGCGTAAAAACGAGTGAAGCGCGTAAAAAATGTAACTGTGCCGTCCAAAAAAATCGCGTATAATCGAATTCGCGTAAAAAAAGGACTGGATGTACTTCATTAAAACTAAAGCTTTTTAAAGCGGAGATATGAATTCAAAAAGACATTATATTATTACACGGTGATAAAGTATCAATGTTTTGCTATTTTTCACCGTGTTGTTATAGAGTTTTACAAAGTTAATTTGAATTCAATCAATACGTTATATAATTGTTTACAAAAATGACTTTTTAAACTGATGGTAGCAAAGTGACATCCGACATATTATAGATGGTATAAAACCGAAACATTTTTTTTACAAACGTATTTTATATATATATATAAAACCACGATTGTTTTATCTGTACACATTTTTTACAATACGCAATTATGGATTGTAAAAATGAAAATTGGAAATTGCTGCCACACAGTCCTTAATGACCTGCAAGCAATAAAATATTTTATCGCGGATGAAATTATAGCAACGTTGGAAATGTATACAGGGTCGATTTTTATGTATGCAGTATTTAATTTCGGATGTGTAGCCAGCAAAATTTAGGAAATCCCAACAACACGCTACTTTTTATACTCCAAGCAAGTTTTAACAAACCAATAAACACATATTTTAAATAGCCGTTGTTTTGATATAATATTCAAAAATGTTGATTACCCATTTTTATAAGGGATAATTACCATACTGAATTTTGATAAACAGACGAGGAATGCCATATATATATTATTAGCATTAGACTTTTTGTAAACTTTGACGTCACAAATCGTAGATATGTATGTACATATTTACAATTGGTTTATATTGCCAATGTCATTCAATGAGCTTGTGACGAAAAGTTTTTCAATAGTAAGTGGTATACAAATGAACTATTCAGGTTAAAACTGATTAGAGTCTAACTTGAAAAATGATTCGTCATTCGCTTAAATATTCCACACTTTTTACACATAGTCCTTCACAACGTAGAAAATGTGGACCTCTAATGAAAAATATCTCGATAGAAGTTAATTTATTTTTACGCAGTCTTTCAACCTGTTTTTTTTCTCACATCGAGTTGGAATAAAAGCGTAAGGCCGGGACATACATGATTAGCAGTTAACTATTCGTTCTCACAACGTCTCGTCCATTTGTAAGACCGGATAAGTTGGAATTAATCATAGAAAACAAAAAAACATTTTTACTAGCAGAAATCTCAATCGAAATTAATATGATATTTGTTATATTGGAATTCGTATTTCTGATGACAGTAACTGATGCAAATAACGTTTATTCATCGACTCCAGTTTTGTTTGTTTTCAATAATGAAACTTGAATCTTTAATATAAAATTTTTACTTTCATCTATAACTGCTGTCATTATGCGATATTGAAAATAAAGCAACCATACCTAGCTCTACGTAATGTATACGATATTTTTTGTCGCTGATATGTCCTTTTGAACTAGTGATACCTATTATTTTCCCGTCTATTAAATAAATTTATCGTATTAACTGTAATCAATTGCATTGCATTTTTGTGATTTTTTTTGTGAATGGAAGTAAAAAATACTCATATTACCACAGCAAAGACCACCGCGTCATTGGAATTATTGTGTGACTTAATTGATAACGAAGTAATAAAAATACCAGAGCGCATATCAGTTTACAAAAATTACCTTTGAAGAATTTTATTGATTGACATGTTAATTTACCCGCCAGCGTAAATGAGTTTGAGGATTTGACATCATTCAGAAAACACAGGAAGTGTAAATTCATTATTTTTGTAACGAATGAAAAAGTGTAGTGCGTAAAAGTATTCAGTCACAAGGTTGTGACTTAAATGTAAATAAGAACACTATTCCCCAGTTGGTCCTCAACGATTTCATTGGTTGTTTATAGTTGAAGATACTGTCTATCATCCATCACCAATATTCCTTTAATCAAATTATTAAAACAACATATATAATATCGTCTGTGCGATGTAATAAATCCTTTTTTCGAATAATTATTATCTTTTTCAAAATGGCTTTAACCAATATGCAAACAAAAATCAGTTTTTTTAAGATTAACATTCAACTGCTCCGTGAAATCATGCTTCATACCAATCATTTTCAGTCACACTAGGTGTACCACTTATTTTTGCAGATGATTTCAAAAGGAGTATATATACACCGATATATCTACACATATGCGATTTGATGTTAGTGTTATTTTATTGCGTATGAAATAAATGATGTCTTAGAAACTAAGTTTCTCGTAACATGTAAAATTTCCTCAAGTTGTCGACACCAAAGATATTGAATAAAATCGTTTTTTAATGTATCGAAATATCACAAGGCTTGATAAATTAAACGTGAATACACCTATCCCTCGCTTACCACGGTAGATAGGTTACTGAGAATAACGCGTAAATCGAAATTGTATATTTTTAAATGTAAAACCGTGTAAATCGAAAAGTTCACAAAAACACATAATCTGGTTGTTGTTTATATAAATACATAAATAAAACAAAATTAATAAATAGTATAAATATACACATTCTTTTATTAATTAAATACACATAAAGAATATATAGAGGAACAACAAAATTAAATCCAAAAGATTCATAATTTTTTTTTTTGCAACGGTTGTTGGAGTTTTTAGCATTAATCACTATCACAACTCACTGTCAATCTCTTCTTCGTGACTGGTTCAAAGTTACTTTCATCACTCGAAATTATTTTTGCCAATGTGATGTTTGAAGTAGAAACATTTACACCTCGAGAAGATATGATTTTTTTTCAATCCGTGTAAAACAATTACCGTTTAAACCAAGGGATAGATGTATAGGCAAAGCGTTTATTCCAGTTATTTGTTTACTGTTCTACTCTATGCGTAAATATATGGTTTTCAATATAGGAAATTGTACGTTCGAAACCAGTTTTTTTTTTATTTCTATGTCTAATTTTATGAAACCAGAATTGTCTGGCCACATTGCCCAGTGAAACGTAAATGGTAGGTCGGTAAGGTAGATAATCTTAGTATTGTGCATTGGAAAACGAATGCAAAAAATATGAATATCTCACGATGCGACGTCTGCTGGCACAAGATCGATGGATCGGAAAATCGTTTCTTTTTTTTTATAGACAATCAATACGGAATAGTGACTGGTATCCAGCTTTTTGTGACGATAATAGATTATAATACCATAATTTTATTTTGACCTTTGATTGAAATTTCAATGTACATTCGCAGAAATTACACGATCAGTTCTCTTTGATGTATGAATTTTGACAAGGAAACTTAACGGAACAAGGAAGATGCTTGTTACGAAAGTGAAACATGTACTACAGTAACACAATTATAAACTTTAATTTTAATCTTTCTATGAGTAATTAATCAATTTTAACTGTGCTGTGAGGAGTGAGTTTTTTTTACATCAAAATTATAGAATGATATAAAAATAGTTTTTTCGTAATAAAACCAGTTGCATAATCCCGAGTTCACAAACCATTGACACACAGCACTTGCATATATTATCACGATAATTGTTGATGTATACGTAAAGTGACCATACGTCTCGTTTTGAACGGGACCGTTCCGTTTTTAGGTAGCTTGTCCCGTTGTCCCCAAGTACAGCTTCGGGACGTCGAAATGTCCCGTTTAAAAAAAGAGGGCAATACAAGCCAAGAATTCCATTCTTATTTAAAAGCAAACCTTAAGAAAATTTGTTCATCAGAAAAATATAAAACAACATATTTTTGGCACATTTATATTCTTAGTCCTCTTATTTTCCTTTTCTTTTTATTAATACATAAAAACTATGAAAAATACGTGTTTTCTTGAATATACATACTATTACGTAAAAATTGGTAGATGTCCCGTTTTGAGGACAAAAATAAATGGTCACATTATGTATACGACAAGTATGTCCATACTCCATTACAAAAAATCGCACCGAAGTACTAGTACGTCCATAATCCTGGAAAGGTTAAATGTAACATTTTTAAAAATTTACTTCTATTTCATAAATAAACTTTAATTTATTGTCGAATTAACGAGTACTCTTTATAAATAATTAAAAAATTAAATAATTTAACTAGAAATATAGAATAAGAACATAGCTATAGTTGCTTGGACACTTTTTCTACACTCTTTTATAGAATCAAAAAGAGGGACATTTGTCCAATATGAAAACTTTAGATGTACGTTCGCTAAGAGATCATTATACAGAATTCAAGAATTTTTATTTCCCCTTTTTTTTGTAAAAAAAATGTACTTTTTATATGTTTACGAATGTTTAGTTAATTATATATTTTAATACATCGCGATACTTTTTTTAATTAATACCAATAAAATAGATAATAATATAAATAACCCTTCAGCTTCGCACCGCAAAACTATTTCTATATAAAATGGAATATAATGATAAAATTTCTTTTTTTTCTTATTACGAGTTTCCAATTTTATATCAATTAGATATTATACAATTGACAAAGATTTTAATCAATACTTTTTAATTCATATATGAAATTTTATATAAAAAATAAATAATTTATTTCAAAAGCACGATGAAATTCAACCACCAAAGTGTCGATATTACACGATTCGAGTATCAGAATCGAAGCTTGAATATATTTTCATCCACCGATAAAATTGTGAATTATATCTACCACTTAGTACAAATGGATATATGATTAACTTATTGCTTATTTTTATAAAACTTCGAAGATCAATCATCTCGAGACGCGACGTGAATAAGGATCTTTATAAGTAGCACCTGTACGCATATAATTTAGCATTTTACCTTAGGTAGGCCACCCACTTATATCACTACCTACCTTGGATAGTTTATGATGCCATGACCGCACTGGGAAAAATGCATCTTTGATTGAAAAATATATTTAATACACCCAGTATTTTTTTTACGCGATTTTTTTTGACGCGAATTCGATTATACGCGATTTTTTTTGGACGGCAGCGCTGCATTTTTTTACGCGCTTCACTCGTTTTTACGCAATTTTTTCATGCTAGGCATGTACGTTTCATTATTTTTTTTAATTAAAAAAATGTGTGTTTTTAAAACTTGATTTTGTAAAGCATTCCATTTTATTTAAATACACATACAATTGCCAAATGTTGACAAGTGTATCGGATATTATGCGAATTTATGTTTTAGGGTGTCTAAAGAAATATAATGCAATTGCGTGAAATCATTTTTTTTTACGCGCCTTTTTCTGGAACCAATGTATCGCGTAAAAAAGGACTGTGTATATTGTACCAATATAAAATAAGAAAACTTGACTATTATCATTATCATCACTTAGAGAATAGTAATTCTTGTATATTTTATTTTCAATTCAAATCTGTTTTTAATTAGTCATACTAATAATGTAAATATGGCCAACCGATTGGGAAAGGTCTCAATTACTCCAAGGAAGTTGTTGAAGAAAAAACGTAGAAAATGGATTTACACGGTTATAAAATTAAACGAATCTCAATTTTTAAATTGTTATCCTTTCTCATATTCTACTACTGGAGATGAATTTGAAAACGTATTCTTAACGTGTTTGGTACGAATAACGCGTGCACACATGTATATAAATTTATAATATTACACGTAGACTATGAGTCTGTCAAGTTACTGAGCATGTTTCTTGAGTTTTTTTTTTTTTTTTTAACCATTTTTCCTGTTTTTCAATTGTCCCAAATAAGTCAAAACGCAATCATACTCTACAGGCACTCTTTTATAATATATATTTGGCTAGCATTAAATAATAATTAATTTTTAGTTGTTATCATTGGTTACATTTTTCAATATTTTAAATGTACACATTCGTTAGTAACCATTTCTGAATATTTTTTTTTACTGTCCTAAAAACTACATTACATAGAGAAAACACTTAAACGCATAAAAAAATTTCAAGATATTTCTTTTTAAGGTAGTTATAGTTTCATTTCATTACATATACGTTATATTTATCAATGATTTATAATAATGGGATAAAAGATATATTAACCAACATGGTAATTTAAAGAGTACCACTAAACCGATAAGCAAAAATGTCTTGCTTAATGTTTTTTAGTGTTTTACTCGATAATTCCAAATAAAAAATAATGTCAAATTTCAATTATTGTTATTATGTAGGTATTTATTTATGAGTACACGATGCACTTAAAATTGTATCATTCCAACTGCGGTTCTGTCAGCCTATCAATAGGTATGCCGTACGAATTTGATTTAAGAGTATCTAAAGCAATTTTATTTTCCATTGATAACTATTAAATTAGCGAGGTAGGCCAAGAATCGTGAATCTGTAATGGCATACGAAATTATTGTGCGGTGCTAGTGCAATTGTCTACGTCCTTGGCGTGGCGGCCATTATTTGACGTCGATTTTTCTCTGTCTAGTTTAAGTGCGAAAAGTTGATCTCATGATACCATTAAAATAAAACCATTTTTATTCGGTTCTAATACAATTTTCCTGCTAGCTTTATAGGCCTCTCAAGTAGCAGTAACAGGCTAGCAGCAATCACGTGTTGAGTAGTTACATATATTATATTTCTATGTTACTATTTCATTTCATTCTTGAATCAATTCGCCATATTACCTAATATTATTCCAAGGAACAGTTTCACAAATATAAAGTTCGTCGTAAATTTTATATCATACAATTATTTATATCAAATTTGAATTGTTACAACTTTGTACGATTCCACATATTTTGTCACTAACGACCCGGATTTCGCCTTTCGGCATCTTCAGGCATCCTATCACACGAATGCAACAGAACTGGCGTCAGTTGATAGAATGCCTGAAGATGCCGAAAGGCGAAACCCGGGTCGTTGGTGGCAAAACATGTGGAATCGTACAAAGTTGTAACATTTCAAATTTGATATTGAAATTTCATCAAGCAACTTCAGTCGATATCATAAATTATTTATTTACTTGAAATCAACAGAAAATTAATGAGATGTTTAATGGCAAAGCAATGACGGCGTATTATTTCTATTTGTGTTAGACGATGCAAATATATTCATTTGTTTCTTGGCTTTTGATACTTATTGGGTTCGGGAGCTTTTAAAATATAATACATACTTTGTGTACGACGCAAAAAAGAGAATGGCAAGATATTAAACTTGTCTACGTGTCTCTGAGACACGTGTATATTACTTCCTCCAACTTGATTCAAATCTATAAATAAATTGACTAATAATAAGTGCACTACTGTGTACAGAAGAGCCAATTTTATTCGGCGCTTACAATAAACCAATTACTTGGATTTGATTCAAACAGTCGTGCGTAGAAATTCTAATCAAATATTAGTTTTTTTTGATTTTCGGGTATTCGAATATTTGATAGAAAATTTGATGATTCTTCCAGCCATAAAATCTAATAAAATATTCAAAAAAAAATGTTTATTATCTATTTAACATAAATTTAATACACTCTTATTTGTCATACATATATTTTTGTGACACATCATCATGCTGATTTTTGACAGCTCCACCTATTTTTCAAGGCCGAATCGTAATGAAACATTATCTTGTAAATACATATGTGTCTACTAAAGCTAATTTAACCTAAGAAGTAAACTGAATTATATTGTAAATTCTGAATGATTATTTAAATCTTTCATGCTTACATTAACCCTCAAAATTTTATTATAACTCTTTATTGATATTATCTCTGGTTATGTTAGTAAAAATAAATTTAATTACCAAAACATAATGCCTTACCAACAATATATGACAGTAAATACATTAAAGTGTTTAAATAAATAATTAATTTATTCTATTGATTATTTAATTTATTGATGCACGAGTTGTTGTATGACTATGCGTTCACGCAGACATTACACGAGAATATGTTAACGGCGTGAAAATTTGACGATTTATTTGGTATTTAAAATTATTTTATAATTTTTGAACTCGCTTCAACAAACGATCTTGTGTTTATTTTACCTTCCTAATGCACGCGTCTTGATATGTAGTTAGTTAGTCGCTGAATTCCTTGGCACGGCGCAGCAGAAGTTGGCGAATATGCTCAATTAATAGTGAGCCTAACTATAACACCAATCAAATACAGAAAATACTATTATTTTGTGTTAACAGTTTAATTGCATGTTCGCTAATGTTAAAGAAATTGATTTACAGAGATGTCTGTAACATTTGAATTTTAGATTTTCCGAATAATGATAATTTGTTCCAGAATTCATCGATATATTTTTGTACATAGTAGGGTCAAAAAATTTACCGACCGATTCATGTAATAATCGTAAATAAAACAATTAATCGAAATGGACTATCATATACACAACTATTTATAATGTTACGTTTCTTCCTTGGTGTCGAAGTTTTTCTGCCTACAGGCATAGCAGGTGGTTTTTTAATCTTCACCAATTTCTTAATAATAATTAGTTATATAATAATGGTTTTTTTTTGTACTTCTATAAAGATCTATCTTCAAAATAATCACCAATAAATGCTATTATAATTTTAAACTAAACATATATTTATGTCACGTCACGTTTATGAGTAAAAATGTACAAAGAGATTTTAAGTTTGCCTCGAGGAAAGTATTAAGCTTCCTACGACACACTCCACTCAATTTCTTTTTTACGTCACGAAAAGGACTATTTTTTTTATTACATTACTTCTGTTCTGAGTTTTAATGCTCGACAAAAAGATTTATTTTGAGTTATTATTTATTTAATTTTAGCTGACTAACATCGTTGTTTAACCCTTTCGCTGCCAAGAGCCGCTGTCAAACTTAAAAAACAACAGAAGACTGATTGCATCTGGTGCAGTGTATATTATTTGGAAAGCAAAATTTTGTCAAAACAATGGTACTCACTGTTTAAAAACTATAGATCGCATGTTAATTTTTATATCATAATCGTGGCATTTCTGGTACATTCGGCCAAAAAGTCGTGGCATCCAAAGGGTTAAGCAATGTGCAGTACATGATATACATTGAAATATATTTATATTACGAATTTCTATTAAAAATTTGCAAATATGTAAATTACAGTCATAACATCGTTAAGCACTCGACTACAGGACGGGAGAACGATTCATTATAGTTCAGTGGCCTCAAACGATGGAGAATTGCCGACATATATATTAAAGATTTTTATTTCTACATAACATCTGGTTAAATATTTTTTAAATGTATATTTTTAGTTCTGTTAGAAATGAGTTTTTCTGAAAGTGGTGAATTTATATTCAATTGTGAAAGGACGAATGGACAAAAAAAAAAGTTTTGGAACAGCTTATAGACTTGATTGATTATACATAATATGTAACATAAAGATAAAAATGTAGTTTTTTTGCGATAATTATTAAATTTAATCAGTGCACTAAATATAGAAAATAAGACTTATCCTTATTCTGCTGACAAAATAATTATCTTAAATTTTCTGCGGACAGTGAAATAAATACAATTGCCACATCAAGTAAATTGCTTTGTATAATTTATAACTTATTTTATAACTATCGATAATAAATTGTTGTCATATAACTTATAAGATGCAAACTCGATAAGACGGCTGTAGGTCGTAGATGATCAATATTCAACTTCTATAATTTAACATCTATATTTATTACATTATTCCTGATAGAAATATTAATTATAACTAGTTGCACTTGTACTGTGTTATAATCAAGGTTTTCGAGTCGTTTCAAAGACTACAACTCCTTATTCCGAATTCAAACATGTAAAATCACGGCTTTAAGTAATAGTTAATCCGGACAGAAAGCAATTCAAATGAATCTAACATAAGCCCTACTATGAAAACAATATAAGGTATTCCAAATATTCGACAAATACAGTTTATTATTTGAATATCGCATAATGAATCGTTGTATCGGTCGAATAGTGTTAACACATCGTAATTAAGATCACATTTCTTGTATTCAAATAATGGAACTTGGATACACAAAATTTGTTATAATAAAATATGAAACGTTTAGATTTTGAGAATTACACACTAAGTTTATGCACATTAGATGAAAAATTTAATTATGATGAAAATAAGTTTTATTTTTAAATTAAAAAGACAGTCCGATAATGTTTTTTGAAAAATACCTTATTTGTAAATAAAATTGAATTGAAAATTTATATGTATAGCTAGTGCTTAATAGTATCAAATTTATTCACCCGTAAATTATATAAAAAATATATTCCTCTGTTACTGCTAATTATCCTTAATTATTTCACCCTTCCTGGAAGGATTTTACATGATTATAAAATATGTATCCCACGATTACCGCGTTAGCTTTAAAACTTGTAAAAATCTTTGTAAAGCGAGTTCATTATTAACATGTTGAATGGAATTATTATATTATACTAGTTTTGTGTGCTTTTTATATATAATATTTAAACAAAAGCTGTGATCTCTTTCAAACTCGAATATATGAGAAATAACATTTTTGAATTAATACTTATCTTATATGATATTTTCGCTAAGAGTGTGTTGTCTTTGAAAAACTCAACCGGCACTTGTATTATTTTTGTTCTATTGTGGAAACCATTGTGGTTGCGTGTCTTGTATTATTTTTTTATCTGGTCATTCTGCCTTGCGTTTCTCTGTTATCTGTGCATAGTGATTCCTCTTAAATAAATAAAATTATTTATGCTGTAAATATAGCAACAATAATAATTGTCTAACAATAAAATGTGTTAATTTATTGAGCATATTTATGGTTACAGACTTGGTAATAGTAAACCTTTGATGTGAAATATTTATTTTTGAATAATGAAGCGCAATGCTAACAACTCTTCTCACAATTTTGTTCTATAAAGGTGAGGACCGGTTTTGCTCTTTCCAAGCATTATCTATTGATCTTCAATATCCTCAGTTGATAATGCTCGCGAAACCTGTCCTGATCTCAATACTTAAAAATTGTCAAAATAGTACTTATTTTTATGTTTAATTAATTGATGGTGATATTTCTCTACCATTATGTGACATTAACATCTCAACAGTGATGCAGTATTTCTAGCAAAATTTTCCGCTTCAAAATGTATTCCTTCGTATTGATTGAATTGGCCTTCACTTGGTAGAACTTTACATATTTTACATTTACATTACAACACGGTGAAAAAAAATAGCAATGTATGTTAGTTCTACAAAATTATTTTTTGAAATATAGTTGATAGTTATTTCGGCTCACGCCATCGTCAGAACTATGTTCAAACGAACATTTGCTTAACTATATATAACTGTGTAGAAAAGGTACACAATACATCTTCTCTCCTGTTTTAACGACCTAGCTTGTTTCTTGCTCGCAATAAAACTAAATGTTTTCCAAAAATTGTAAATGAGACTAAAAAGGCGGCCATGTCAATAAGTTTACATGTGGCACGGAAATATACTCGTTTAAGCATAGTTCTGACGATGGTGTGAGCCGAAATAGCTATCAACTATAGTTAAAAAAATAGTTTTGTAGAACTAAAATACATTGCTATTTTTTCACCGTGTTGTATTCCTTTAGTTTCTGGTGCAACTAATTTCTATTCTTTTCATTTCAATGTCTATAGTGTGTTTTGAAATCTATTTTTATTAAATTTCAAAATTATTTTTCAATATAACCCTTATTGAGAACTCTGCGTGACCATACATGTCTAAGGCTATTTTAAATTTACACAAAAAAAAATAAGTTTGTCTATCCACACAGTAGACAATACTGCACTCGATATTTTGATGTTTAGCTATTATTTAATGTTCATATTTAGCACTGTTTCCAGTCTTTATATTGATATTAGAGAGTTAAAATGTTATGTATAATTCATCCACGTACCTTTCCGGTGTTGATATTGAATATAGCATTTTCAATCGTTACATTTTAAGTGTTTGAAAATATAATATGATAAATAAAATTTATTTTCGTGTTCCATTATATTTATAATTGCAGACTCGTTATCGTATGCATCCAAATTTTAACGACTCCTGTCTAAGTACCATCTGTATCTGTCACGTCTTGTGTAATTTATAAATCGCAAATGTTGGAATAGATCCACTTTGTATGAGCTGAAGATAAATATTGTCAGCTGATTTTCCTTACCTTCATCATGGTCTTGAAATATAATTACAAATGCTCGTCAAAGACTTTTTTCGTCTAAACGCAATGAAAGAACTCCGGCTCATAGTGAGGAGAAAACTTGTGTATGCCATCTTCTTTCGTCATAAAATTAGTGGCGTAGCCTCCTTATTTAGCAGTTGTGCAATGCTTGAGAGCCCAACAAAATAGGGGATCCAAATTAATACTTGTTCAATATATATACCGCTTATTGGTTTGCACCGGAAAATAGTTATTATGTTATATATTTCAAAAATAAATAATTTTTGGTATACCATACATGATGTCACAAGAGTTCATTTGTATGTCATGTTTGCTGATGCTGACACGTGTTCTGGGCATAATTCCCTTTTTGTTTCAAGTGACCAGATATCATAGAAATGTGGTATTCTAGTGAAAACACTGGAACTCAAAAATACTTTTATATTATATGATTTTTAGTAGTATTTCTATGTGATCTTAACCGCAACCAACAAGACGTCGTGATTATTTAATCTAATATTTTTTAATGACTTGTATGAAAGTCCAAAATTTATAGCTACGCCCAATGCGTGAGATGTTCGATTAAAAATCAGCTATTTTTAATATATAGGATATTGTGTTTAGTTATTAAAGATATTACTTGAAGATGTATATAATAATTCAATGCAATAAAATCGAGGTTAAGAATATTGCCTAATGTAAACAATTTTAAATAAACGTTGAAATTCACACGCGGTTCAGTAAAGATGTATTTTTAATTTACCACCCAATCTTGGAAAAATCTTCCATTCTACTTTAATTGCTATGCCAATTTCTTGATTTTTTTACGTTGTATCCGTTTCCTTTTTTTGGATGAATATAATATATCGGACACTCGAAACATTTTATTACAAATATTTACTTCCATTTTTTATGAAATTATTTACAACTGAAAATATTTCAACAAATTCAAATGTTAATTGAGATTAAGATGATGAGAGGTGAACAATTCTATATCAACATTAAATTTTTACCAGAACACCATATCAATATATGATGTAGGTACCATTTAGCTAATAATACCTTTTCTTTATTATTGTGTATTTATAAACATGTGAATGTTCATTCGTGCACTGCCTGATGATGTCATATGACGAAATTCTAGTCGTTGGTGACAAATGGCGCGTGGGAAAAAATGTAGAATTTCAAAAAACATATTTGAATTTGAAATTTTATTGAATACTGTCTGATGATATTTTAAGTTATATTATATACAGAAGGCATGTTATATTATTAAAAAAATATCATTTTGTGAATAAAAGAGTTATGTATTGTGTACGGGCCACAGGTTCCCCCCCTTTTCGATTAGACTTACCACTCGGCAACGGTTATTGGGAAGTAAGTTATCAACTGTAGTTCGTATATTTTCCATTTGACAATCGTTTAGCAGACAACAATACCATGTTAAAATAAATATAAATGACACTATTAACATGCGATTGATTCAACAGACAAAAAAATATTATCGGTGAAATCATAATAGTTTTATTGATTTTCGTGTGTTGCAATTTTTTTTCAAGATTGAATTTTAAAAATTTTAATGAAAAGTCTATAATAAATCTTTTAATTGGTATAAAATGTATTTTTACAAAATTTATATTACGTACCAGTACTATCAATCGCTTTAGTAACAAAAATGATAAGTACTTATCATGCAAATTTACTAAGGATTTACGTTCATATATGTATTTATTAAAAAAACACACACTTGAATGGGTCGGCCGGAATAAACAATTATTCAACTAGAATTGTGACTGCAATCATATCGCCAATACTAAGAAATGAATAGCGTTTTCTTGGAACCCAATAAGCAATGTTTATTTTTTTACGACCTCAACTGTTTGTTTTTGATATCATTTTTTTATTCAAAATGATTTATAAATCACATTTACGTCACGTCTTCTGATATTATTAATCAATTCTTTTTTAAGCTTTGTTTGACTTGCTTGGGTCACATTATTCCACGAGACATCAGACTTGAGCTATAACTGACTCGGACAAAATTGTTTTATTTGAAATTTAACACGGTGAAAAAAATAGCAATGTTTTTTAGTTCTACAATTTTTTTAAGGTATAGTTGATAGCTATTTCGGCTCACCATCGTTAGAACTATGCTTATCTATGTATAGCTGTATAGAAAAGGTACACAATACATCTTCTCTCCTGTTTCAACGATCTAGCTTGTTTCTTGCTCGCAATAAAACTAAAAATTGTAAATGAAACTAAAAAAGGGCTATATCAATAAGTTTACATATGGCACGGAAATGGTCCATTACGGAGACAAAACGGCTCCCCGTAGCGGGTTAAGCAATGGTGATCTACTTATATTAGTTTGCTCGTTAAGAATCCTTTGTGATAGTTGATATTTATTGATTTCCAGCTGTTCTAAAGCCGTCATCTTGCGACCTTTATTACAAAGATGCTAACACTTAGGCGCTGAGTTTGAATTTATATTATGTGATTCCTTTATAACGTGATAAGCGAATTGTGAATCTGTTTTTTTTTACTGTTGAATGATCTTACATGTCCCTTAGCTCGAATAGATATACTTCTACCTGTCTGTCCGATATAAACGGATAAACATGAGCCACGGGACATTTTATAAATACCTCTTCTGTCAAGTTTATTATCTTTATCTTTACTATTAAAAAAAAAATTACCGTGTTATAATGGAGTTCTACAAAGTCAATGCCAATTTAATCAATTATTTAAAAAAAATCAGAATTCGTAAGTTTTATTATTTTTTTTTATGTTAAAATCAATGTGTTTTTATGGTTAGTTGATTAGTATTGAACAATTTTCGACTTCTCCCATTGTTTTCAATATCGTGTCCTGCAGTTAGCTTTCTAAACCATCAAGTTGAATATCTAACCATGCTAATTTTACAATTTACGTTTACTTCTCACACCGAGTTAATACATGCAGTGTGCAGGGGTAATAAATATTTATTATCAACACAGACTACACATTTAAAATAAAAATTCTTATCAATTATGCCAGCGGCTATATTATTAGCCTTTGTGGTGTGATAGCAAAATATTTATTTAACTTCCGGCAAGTTGAATATTAAAAGTTTTTTCTTTTCTTTTCATTGAGATCTTGTACATGTAAATTTATGATTTCTTTTCTCCTCGAGTTGATTTCCAGTGACGTTTATAAATTAAATTTTCATATGATAATTTTAATAAATGCAGTGCGTTTGACATGTGAGTAACTTATTGTTTTCATTGACACTAATATAAATAATACATTCTCGTAAAAACTTAAACATAGATATATACCTTAAATGCTTACACAATGAAAAAATAGCAACGTATTTTAGTTCTACAATTTTTTTATAAGATATAGTCGATAGCTATTTCGGCTCACGCCATCGTCAGAACTATAGTTCTATTTTATAATGGAGTTCTACCAAGTAAATGCCAATTCAATAAATAAAATTCTTACTTTCATCGAACGATGATCGATGATGAATATGTGTTTTTTTTACTTTCACTCCTTGATTGAATCAAGATACACCAAGAATGCACAAGTCAACATTGCATCTGCATTGTATTACTTGGTAACAAGTCATGGAGAAACTTAGGGGATATATAGTTAAAAAAAGGGGTGACTTATTCAATTCACTTAAATTCATCAACAACTCGAATAAGAAAATATTTCAACTTTTATATGAACCGTTTTTTAACCTTATGATAATAATATTCACAAACGTGATGCGATGAAAAGAATAAATATAAAACAACACTTTTTTATCCCTGCATTATTGCATGCGCATCGATATCACACTACTACTACCCTACAATGTAGTGGATAATAGTTTACTCACACAATTTCAGAATTCAAATATGCACGCGGATGCATTCTGCAGTCGACTGCAGGGTCATGGTCAAGCGTTGGTTCGCGTTCCATTAAACAAAGAAGAACATACAGAGAAGGATGGATAGATACGGCCTTCCGAATGTGTGAATGAGGAGAAGTTGTATCACGTATGGAAGTTTCCACTCGTGCTTCATTCACTGCAAGGAGGTCATACATGTGCATGACAGTTAATCGGCCCAATCGATAATTTTTTTTTTACTTTATAGCCTACACGGTAAGTATTATAGTATACAAAGAGTCATAATACATATCATGCCTTCTTAAAAAAATCTTAAAAGAAGTTATTCAAACTTTCAAATGATGATTTTTTTTCTTTCTATTTTTGATGTATCGCAATGACTTGCTGTCGCCGCTGCTGTGATCGTCCTTTTAAATATATGTACGTGAATGTCGATTAATTCAAATACAATTTCTTTAATGTATTGTTATCAATTTAAAGTCCTTCCACTTTTTTGGGTTTCATATACAATAAATATAGAAATATTACTCAACCGGCTATTCTTTATAGCCTCAACCTTCAATAATGTCCTTTACTTATCATCATCTGGATAAGTCTCTATGAGCACTTTTCCTTTGTATTGGATAGTTACGATAAATATGATTTACTTAAAGATTTGCCGTAACGATTTTCTTCATGTATGACAAATAATATCCATTTTTTTCTTGTGGTAAGCGCTATATATTAAAAAATAAACGATTATAAGCTCAAGATATTAAACGATTATTACATTATTATTAAAAACTAAAAAGGCGGCTATATCAATAAGTTTACATATGGCACGGAAGTGATCTGTTACGGAAACTAAACAGCCCCCTGTAGTGGGTTAAGCAATGGCGACTGACATATTTTTTTAGTTTTATGGGAAGCAAGTAACAAGCTAGGTCGTTAAATTAGGTGAGAAGATGTATTGTGTACCTTTTCTACACAGGTATATAAAATAAAAGCAAATTTTCGTTTATGTATACTTCTGACGATGGCGTGAGCCGAAATAGCTATCAACTATATCTTAAAAAAAATTGTAGAACTAAAATACATTGCTATTTTTCACCCTGTTTTAATGGATTTCTACCAAGTGAATGACAATTCAATCAATATATCTTATAATCATTCAAAAATATTTTGTTATGCAGCTATCGAATAATCATTCAGCTTTGATTTTAAACATTTTTGTTTTATTTCACCTTTGCGTTAAAATTCACATACCAGGTTACCATGACTTGGAAATATTAAATATTTATCATAGAATACATTTCAATTATACTACAGCGAGAGTGAAAAAATTGCTGATTTATCAATTTATTATACCGGGTCACTGGACTATTCTGATTGATAATAAACCAGTTTATGAAAATAAATATAAAACACTGACACCAGCATAAAATAATGATAAGCAACCTTTGTAAATGTATGTATCTATTTACATAACAACCAACAATATAACGGCTTCCCTTTGTAGTAAGCCTTTTATCTACATAAATCAAAGTTGTTGCAGCCCTTCTATTACCATCCTAAATGTAGGAATGCTGGAGCCAGTAGAGTTGAATTACACTCTGTTTCTGGTTTTCACCTGTTATTCTGATTCACCAATTATTTTATGAATACTATGACCGAGTTCTATGTTCGTGTAAAGCAAGATTGTGTGTAGTCTGCGACAGGGCTTGCAAAAAATTAGTACGGGTATTATAAATTGATTAAGTTAACACTAGTTAACAAAAGTCGATAAAAAGTTAGAAAATTACCTAAAGGTAATTATTCTTTCTATAGCAGAATGTAAATCGAAACAGATTTTTGCTATTATATTTTATTATTTCATCGTATGTAAGAAGATTGTTGTTTAATGCTTAATTCTGTCAATCCAGATCGAATCTTCGTGGGAATCAATTCGGCAGCAGAAAAGAGTCGCCAATTTATTTTTTTATTTTTTTACCGATACATAGCATTTTGGAACGAATAATATTCGAGATCCCGGTTTTGGCAATGCTGGTATTGCAAACCCTAATTGGTAAAGTTGCGTTTTGTTGCATTGTAGTCCTGGCCACGAAAGCTTAGCAATGAATTAATATTGCATTTAACTCTCCCCATGATGGTAAATTTTTGTACATCTTTTATGTACATTTTATAACTTCAGGGAGCATAACATTTTTAGGATATTTTAGTTCTAAAAATGTGCCGATATCTTTTAAAAAAAGAAACAATATATACATAACTTCAAAATATGGAAAACTTTTCAGACAACATTTAAACACAATAACAGTAAAAAACTATTAATATTGCTCATAATAAATTTTATAATTTTTGTCACGGGCGAGACTGTTATAATTTTTTAAAATTAAACAGTAACAAAGGCATATTTAATTCATTTCTTTCTTCATGTGGACTATAAATCTAACAATGAGAATATGTTGGCTTGGCGATCCATGTTTAAGTCATTTGGTTATAATATCTAACGTGATTTATTTTATTATAATACTCAAATAAAAAGCACGATTAGCCGCATAATTGATATGCCAGGCGTAAATGACTTCGTTTCTACACGTATGTTACTTTTAAGGTGTTAACTCTCACTTCTTGGTGGAAATAGTGACGTCTTTCCATCTTTTATTCTTCTTACGGCTATTTCAGGTTATCTTAATTTCAAATTCCAAATGATTTTACATATAATTAATACGAAAATCTTTTGAATTATTTCATAGAACTAGAAAAGTTGCTGGTTACAAAAATACTGACTATCTAAAAACATTGATCAAATCATTATTTTAATTAAAAATTAACATACACCGTTTCTTAGAACTATTTCCACAATGTTATATTATAAATATTAGAACTGGCTTCGCTCACCGCGATCATTATCAAATGAAAAATTGTGTTTTATTATTTGAATATGATTACGTGATTAACACTTTGGGAAAATATGTATATTTTTAGCCTTCTCATATTTTAAAAGAGCAAATGTTGTTAATGTTTTTTGCAATCAATCATCCATTGGAAGTTTATCTTTTTGCCTCGTGTTTTGTGGTAAAAAGGTGTAGTCAAACTTGTTTTTCGCGGTGCCTGTTGATATACATTAAATAAACGGTAATCTTAAGTTGTATAAAACTGCTACTAGGGAAATTACGGATCATTAATGATTTTTATATGTAACCTCATCTTAAAATTAGGTGGCATTTATTTTGATATTTTTTATAGTCATTATTGTATGCAATTTACATGAGATTACTTATTTATCACCAAACATAATGTAAGAATACACCCAGTCCTTTTTTACGCGATACATTGGTTCCAGAAAAAGGCGCGTAAAAAAAAATCTCGTAAAAAAAATGATTTCACGCAATTGCATTATATTTCTTTCATACCCTAAAATATAAATTCGCATAATATCCTATACACTTGTCAACATTTGGCAATTGTATGTGTATTTAAAAAAATGGAATGCTATACAAAATTAAGTTTTAAAAACAAAATTTTTTTTTAATTAATGAAATAATGAAACGTACATGCCTAGCATCATATATAAATGTCTTTTTTAAAACAAATTTGGGGAAAAATTGCGTAAAAACGATTAAAAAGTGTAGCGGTGCCGTCCAAAAAAAATGCGTATAATCGAATTGGCGTAAAAAAAGTACTGGGTGTAGTCCAGCTTTTTTGTCGTGCTTGAATTTCGACTGGAACATTTGCGACAGTTTGTATAAAAAAGGTTTAAGCTTACGTTTCGTATAACATACGATTGTAGTCCAGCTTTTTTGTCGTGCTTGAATTTCGACTGGAACATTTGCGACAGTTTGTATAAAAAAGGTTTAAGCTTACGTTTCGTATAACATACGATCGGTGATCAATATTTCGGCTGTATATACAGAGAGACAGCAGGAATCGAGTAGTCGATATCATGGTCGGGAATGGTAAATACCTGTTGAACTTGATTTTTGGATGTGAATAATTCCACTAATTAGAACTATTCCATATCTCGATTAAAACTCTTCAATGATTTACCATTGACACATAACTGTTAAATAATAAAGTTAAAAGAAACCGCAATTTTCAGCGTTCTATAAACTCTCTTTATATTTTTAATCTGTCAGGGTAAACAATTTTCTTGTCGTCTTATATAGTTACAGTAAAGTTTTGCCATTTTAAAGCGATGTTTATTAGGATCAGTTGTTAATAGGTATTATCAGATACAGCGTTAGATATTTAAGCTGCCTTCGTCTTTTCAAATCTGTTTCACATATGCCTTACGCTAGCACTGGTAATCAATAACACGCCATTTATTAAATATCTAGAAATAACATGGTTATAATTGTTTATATTTTCGTACGACAGTGTTACATTGGTTAGGGTGGACCTAATAAAAGTAATAACTAAAAATAAGAATAATGAGTAATAATTTTTATAGTAATATAATCCAGGTCATTTACAATCAATTTTAAAGAACACATGCTTTGGAAAATGTACAAAACATCAATATTTTTCAATATTGGCTCTCTTACCATAAGTAATGGATGGAAAAAATATGGAAATAAAGATCATTGAGGTCTAATCTTTGTATAAGATCGTCACGCGCGGAATATCTTTACTTTTGTATTTCACATATAAGAATGTTACTGTCACTGACTTTTTTATTCGGAGTATGCATTTAACTTTACACAGCTCATTTGCAAGTTCTACGGCCACCTTTTTTTGCATTATTGTGAGAAAGCGATGTATATTTAAAATTATAATCGAGGACTATTATAATATTCATCACAGTTCAAAAACCCATGCACACCTACATACAGTTCCACGATCAATAAATTACTTGATATCAGTGAATTCTTCAGCTATAATTGTTAAAGTAAAACATCTTTTGAAGCATTATTATCTAACATAACATAGGTATTCGTCATTGATTTCATAACATTTGATTCGTTCAATCAAAATAATTACGAACAAAATGTGATAACAATGTAGTTTTATGCACAGCTTTAATAAAATTTAAATTATCTTTTTACTTATTTCTTAGCGCTATCCAAGATTAATCATCATCATTTGAATACTTTATTTCTGTTGTAAAGCATCGTATATAAAAAAATACGCCGCAACTCCTTAAGCACAATGTATATACTGGTAAATAAAAAATGTATAATTTCTCAATATCTTGCAACTAATAGGTTAAAAATAAGAGACTTGAAGTTAATCTAGTTTTTTCATTGATCATTATTGCGTTACGTAATGTGGCCATGAAATGAACGATTGCGTATATCAAACAGCTTTTATAATTTACAAATTGGCCTTTACATCGTAAGTAATTAATATTACCAACGACGATGTGCGTACATATATACTGCAAGTGAATTATCTTGCAAGATATTTTGCACAGATGCCATTAAATTCGACGAGTAAACCCCAGCCAATTGTATCTTTAAAAAGTGAAATTATCGCTTCGTGCTGTTCTGTTGATCATTGTAAGATCCATCCTTGACTACCGTGCAAACGGACTAGTTCAAGGACCAAGTCCCGAGTGCATTTTATATTTGCACATTTTAAAAACAAAAAATCTTGCCCGAAGAGGCGAGACTCATTATTGCGAAATTTGCATAAATTATCATTGATTCACCTCTGTATAACGTGATGTCACACTTACACGTGCATCCATGCGTCGGTGATGCAAATGCAATCACTTAATGCTAAACGCAGCTAATGTGTAGCCAAACAATTTGTTTGAAATAGTCTGCCAAGTCTTACACCCACAGAGTTTATTTGTCATTTTCTTCACATTTTCCAAATAATATTATTAATAATGTAATATTTCTTTTGTTTTACATATATATATTAGTCAATGATCAATATACAAAATGTGTACATATTTAATTCAAATAAAATAAAATAGAGCTTTTCAATATCTTGCAGTTTCATTACAGCTGTATTTAAATGTAATTGTGTTATGAATTGAAAAAATAATATGGATTATTGTCTTGACTGCATGTCCTAAAGTTTGAATTAACCGGTCTCTAAGCCCTGTCAATTCAGACCTAACCAGCTTAGGAACAAAGTTTGGATACCGCACTTATTAACCGAAGCCCAGAATAATATTTTTGAGATTCAAAAAACAGTCTTTTTTTGATTTAAAATATAATAAGAATATTTTTAAAGAGTTTGTTAGTACGATGAAAGCAAAATATTCGATATTATATTTTTGGTTTATTATTCAACGAATAGAAGCCACATATATTTTTTTCACAAAACATTCCTTAACACGGTGAAAAAATAGCAATGTATTCTCGTTCTACATTTTTTTTATAATATATTTTTTATAATAGTTAACTATTTCGGCTCACGCTATCGTCAGAACTAGTTCTGCTATCAACTATATCTTATAAAATTTTTGTAGAACTAGAATACATTGCTATTTTTTCACCGTGTTATAATGGAGTTCTAACAAGTAAATGCCAATTCAATCAATTCATTCTTTAACCTTTCCTATCTTGAAATTAAAAATTTTAATTATACATTTCATATTGGAACAAAAATGAATTGTTTCTCACAGTGAATATTCGACCATCTATAACGAAAACATTATTTTTAAATATACTTAGCTTTTATTAAAATTGTTGAACTGAATGAAAAAATCCAATGGGTAACTAGTTGAACTACTGAAAATGCTGTTTTTCTTTTCCATATTATTTGAATTGTTCATTGCATATTAAAATATGTTAAAAATATAAATCAATCACTCCGTGGAATATACGGAATAAATTGCTTTTCATTATGACCATAATAATACCTTTATATTTTTAATGAGCGATTTGTCTATGTCGTTCAAAATTTCAACTCGGTTGTATTTTACTCAGAATTGTAGGACTTCCCATCCTTAGCCATTACGTTTGTTATGGGTACTCTCATTCCCACGAAGGACTATCGAATGTTTCGAGTGAAGTTGTCTTATACTTCATCACGATTAATTCAGTATCATTGCATATAGGAGGAAAAATTCATTCGATTAAGATTCGATTCATTAGAAAGCTTTCGGTGACGATCTGAAAGCGACAAATTTTTATTGTACCGTTGTAGACATAGTTGAAAAATGGTTCTTTTATCGTTCGCATTAAACATTTGTTTAGTAATTACAAATTTTGATAAGTGGCAATTACAAAAAATTCAATTTTAAATTTGTATGGGAAAGTATTTGTCATAAATTTCTCTCCTAACGAATCAAAACGTGATAATTTAATTTGATAAACATGATTTGCATTCGGTATGGATACATTTTACTCAACATAAAGATTGGTATTTCTTAAAGGTATGTATAATAGCTATGCCTACATATTTATTACATTAAACTGAAATGACACTACGTTTATTATCGTTTCGACCTCGACGACTTCAATTCTTGAGGACATTACAAATCCTTGTAGAGATTTTTGTCAATATGCAGTATTTTTACGGTATAGGTTATTACAAATTATTTCAATTTAATCTCTATTTTTTACTATACTGTCATTTCAGGACGCATTATGCTATTTTAAACAATAAAAAGATGAGTTCTGACTATCAAATGTATTCTATAATAGAAAAATTACTAAAAATATGTGTTTTTATTATTTAAAATATCACACATTTCCATCAACAAGTGGCATTTCACACCTTAAAAATGAAATGTTATGCTTTATGAAAATTTATTGTATAATCAAATATTTTCAGAAAATTTACATATTACTAAAAAAAAAAAAAATACTAATGCTAGAAAATCCTTCAAATTCGCAAAGAATGCGTTAAGGAGGAGAAAATGGGTAATTTTCGCAACATGGTTATCATATTTAACCTTGAATCAAGGAAAACCATTGATAGAGTGACCATTAAATACGTGATTATTTAACTTTGTTCTTGGATTTTTGTGCTGGACAATACAAATTGAATACAGTAAAATATATATCGGGGTTTTATTGTACACTAATATATATTCAGCAAATTATTTGTTTTCACTTGTTAATGAAACCGCTGATTGAAATTATCACAATTATTTCATGAAACGGGTAAATCATCTCCAATAACTTATGCCTTTTATCTAAGTCGTAAACGAATGGTGCTAAAGTATAATTTATAAAGAGTCGACACGTGAATGAAATATGTTATAATCGATTTCTCTGTTCTATGTCAATAAACAAAATATATTCTGATCGTTTGGAGTTGAAGGTATCTGGTGCCTTGTGACAAAAGATACCGCTCAAAGCATAGAGAATAAATATATTCAACTCGTTGCAAGTCAGTATCAAATTTAGATTTTTTAAACTGAATTTTTTGAAATCTCGAGTGACGATAAAATTACTCATCAATTATATCATATATAGATTATTAAATGACAAAAAACTTTTATAAATCCTTATTTCCTTTTAATGCATTAATGCACATGATTATAAGCAGTCTAAACAGATTTTCGACAACAATTAAGAGCACTTTAAGTTGCCTGTTATCCATTAAATGTCGACCAACAGGTTCAAAGCGACTGCTAATAATATTTTTATTTCATTATCAAAGATTTTTTTTAATGATTCAATATTTTAGAATTTATACGGAGTAAGTCTAAATAGCTATATAAATCTATTCATTTAAGCAGTAAAAAAAGGCTTTAAAAATCAATACGCAATATAAATTTAAATTGACAACTTTGTTATTTCACTCGACGATCAATGTTAGTGTGGAAAGTGTTGCGTTTCTTGAATACGTACGCACCTGCTTGATATTAAATATAATAAGCGAAAAAATCATCACACTTAATTACACAAGAATATTTTTACAGTCTTACAAATACTCCTCTTCGGTGAATGTATATTCAATATGTATACAACAACATTAACCATACATGTCTCATTTAAAACTATTAATTACATTTATATTATTTTATTCTTCGATTAAATCGATAATATTCCGTATCGGTAATTTTTTCAAAAAAATTTACGTTCAATAATACGTCCAACTATAAAATAAAACAGGTCTGTTTTCTCAAGCATTAAAATGTCTAAAATGAAATAGCACAAATTCTAAGAACTTTAGAGGTTTCCGTTCAAAGCCGCTTCATTTTTTTTATAAGTTTTTCAAATTTACGAGTGCTTCTCTAACCCCTTTCATAATTTTACTCGCAAACACGTTATAACGTAGATAAAAAAGTTATTGTTTCTCGTGCAACCTGTTATGAATATGGTAGTCTTACATGAATATTCATCCCGGCGGCAAGAATATGGGACAAAACTCGTTAAAACGACACGGTTATGATGCTCGGAAAATTAATGTCAAATTGCTTGATAGAAGATTTATCGTTATAATTTTATTTAATAGTTACACTTCCTATTTTTTGCAAGGCTCTATGCTGTCATACAGTGAAACTTATCTTAACTTAAAAAGTTGGTTTATACAAAATAATATTTTGTTTGTGAAAATAATAAGTCGTTTTTCGTGACCGCCTATCATAACGCCATCGACAGAAATAACTATCAACCTCTCAGGCCTATGTAGATCTACACTAGAGCTATTTTAAAAAAAATACTAGATGTGAGTTTTATCCTTTAAACTGAACCGTTTGCTATATTATTCATTTACACCACCACGAAACGAAACCCAGTTTTTAAAACAACAAATTATCATTCACCTTTAACACGCAGGTATTCAAAACTAAAGGTTCAAGAACTAGGAAACCAATTTACAGGAAATTATCCAATATACATTCAAATGAAAAGTTAACAATTCGTAATAATTTGCGAACAAATTATGACAAATCAATGATCCATTAAGTGTCCATCGTGATATGTATATATTTTCACAAAGATTTGCGAACGGTTAATTTAATTGAAAATCAACAAAAAGCTAAAATGAGTGAAATATTTCATTTCATCCAAGTACCAGTTCTATATTTAAATTAAAAAACAGAGTTTTCATTTTTTCGTGAATTGAGAAAGGAACGTAGCAGGTTGACGATAGTCGGACTCGTCTATGTAAACCAATAAACGGTGAAATTCCACGTCGCCAGTGGTCACTGTTGTAAATTGTATGTGTGTCGTACGGACTTTATTTTCTACTTTCTAGTGTTTTTAATCACATTTTATTACCGGATATGCTAAATGTTTAAGCTAACAAGCAATACTGATAGTAGCGGGGCAGATAACTATTAACCCATCCAAATATATTTACATTTTCTAGTTAAGATACCAGAATAGTAAACCTTTGTTGAAAAATGGTATAGTGTGCTCACGTAGTAGTGCCTTGAATGTAATCTCTTGCCTTAAAAGCATAGGTAATATAACAAAGCGTCTGAACCGAAATGAGTCATAAAAGCTCAACGCGGTAGTTTCCATCTAAACCTATGAAACGAACATAGCTGCTTTGAAACTGCTGGCTATGGGAACTGCCAGCGTTTTGTTTACGTTTTATATTTATATTATTTCAATATATTCGATTAATTTTTTACACGTTGCTATTTTGAATTTGTAGAACACAATATTTCTTAATTAACCAGTCATACGCCACGGCGTGCAGGCACGCAAACGCGATTACGGGTTTATTTATGATTTTTTTTTAATGCAACTAATGCAGAAACACTTTTATGAGCATATTTGATTGTAAGAATGTCTATATGTTGAATCTTTTTCATTTTATTTGTAGTTGAGTTAACGGATGTCACTAGGGTTGGCACCTTAGTATCGTAAAGATAGATCGATTGATAGAGTGCATCAGAGAGAAGAAAATAGCTAAATTCTCTAGCTAAAAAATCTTGGGAATATGTCGAATTTCTACATGATTTTACCCATCGGTCAGAAACACATGTGTTTTATGCCCTAATGCTATAATAACTCTCTAAAATATGCCATAAATCTTCGTGCAAATAGTTGATCGCCCAAAATGACGAAATTAATCGTAGTTCCACCACAGATTGTTTCTTCTAACAACGCAAGTAGGAGAAAAATATAAATTGTTTTTATTTATATATATATATTATTTGTGGCAACCATAGAAGCATTTTGTTTTTTGGTTTTGGGAGTGAATATCGCTCCACGCGAATGAGTGCTTATCAATTTACATTTTACTATTTGATTCTGAAAGAAAACTCAATCTGCTTTATTGTTTTTCAAGTTTTTATCACAAGACTATAAAAGTAGTCTAAGTAAATTTATCAGGCGTGTGTTAAATATTAATATCGCTTTCCCCTATACATGACCCGTACAGTTTTGGGATATTTATATTCACTCTCAACATCCAGAAGAAGTGTCATAGTGCAGTCAAAATAAATACTCCGCACGTATTTTATCCGAGTGAACGCTGAACTAGTTTTAGTAAATGAACACATTTGAACGCAAGGTGTGAGGAAGGAAAAATGAGGTTCGACTCTTCAGACGGGACACGTTTATACATCGAAAATAGTGCCAGTTTATCAAACAATTTTATTTATTCGTTTAGAGAAAAATCCAAGTATTACGTGAGCGATATCTTATCGACATTCTCTCGTTACTGCTTAAAAATTTCTCGCCATTATTTATTACATACTTACTAAATGTTTTGAGTTCTGATAAAGTTTAAACACAATGCTGCTTAATGTAATTAAGAAACTTATCAAGATGATACAGAAGTTTTAGCGTATTTAGTTTCTTTCCGAAGATTTTTCTTTTTGAATATTTCGACTTTTATTGTATTGTTTGATATATGGGAAATCCTATTAATATAAAATAGTCTTATATCTGATAAAAATATTATATTGTATGTAGCGTTGCGTCAAAGATTTCATACTGTACAAAATTATTTTATTTTTATATATAATACCATTAATATACAGGTTTCCGTATTTACATGAATATGTTATGGAAACCAGTTTTTTTTATTTTTGTAAAACAACTGCAACTGATAGTTAAATAGATAAACAATGACATACGGTCATACTTTATATTTAATCGTCAAATTGTAAAACAATTTTAATTGTATACAATTTCAAATATGCATGTGTACATTGTATTTCACGTTGCGTAAGTTAAAACAAATAATCTGAAGGTAAAACAAATTAAATCCATAATTTGTTAGCAGAAATATAAGCGAGCTCAAAAATTAAATATATTATTTTTTATCACAATATTGGGAAGTTTTGTTTTGCAATTAACTTTTTTTAATGTTTAACGCTGCTTTCTTTAAAATTGAAAAATGTTCTTTATTTTCTATTAATAAATCGTGTAAATGTTTTATACAGAGTAAAAAATGTTTTAACAAATATTAATTAGTATTTCATGAGATGATGTATATTTAATACCAATTTGCCAGTGATTTGAGTTATCTGTATGTGATATCTTTGTGATATATGTATTTTCAAAATTGAATTGGAATCAAATATGAAAATATGCTTAGTTGATACATCTCTATTTATCCATCCACCGTTTCACTTATATCAGTTCTACAAAATCACAGTGCTTCATATATATACATGACTGTAAGCACTTTCCATTACCTACCATTTATATAAGAACTTTCAGTTACCTTCCTTCTTAAACTTCCATCATAAACCCATTCGCATACACTGGGACACTTGGATTGTAGCTCGACTTCTGATCCATCATGTAGCTACTTGTACTTACCTCTTAGCATTTTTGCTTCATCGATACTATTTTATAATCTAATAGGATACTCTAGAATTTTTTGATGATTAGTATGTTACAGACGATCTTGCTCATAAATATGCTCATATATTATATTTATTTTCTATGGAGCCACTATTTAATTTTACTTGTTTATTTATTTTTTATCATCCAAGTTTAGATCGACCACGTCACTTGGGTGCGTGGAAACACTGCATTTCCGGTCCGACACAAAAGTTGCGAGAGTTCTAAAATTTTAAATTCCCTACTATTCCATAAATACATTTTACATAAAAATATTTATATATAATGGGTTTCAGAGTTCATAAATACCGTGGCTTCTTACTTTTCATTTTTGCGGCTTGTTCATTCGTTTTATCCAGGGGTTTTAAATTTAGTTTCATCATCCGTCGCATTTCCGGGCGCACTGTTATAGCGGTCGGTCTATAAAACAAATTTTAATCCGTTGAAACGTACATTTCTACATGTTTTGTTACTCACGACCTGGTTTCGCTTTTTTGATATTTTCAGCCATTCTACCACACGGATGCAATAGAACTGACAAAAATCAAACAGGGCCGTAAGTGAAAACACATGTAGAAATTTATAATGTTCCAATTACACGAAGCTCACTCGATCGTCGTCGTAAATACTAAATCATTGATAGATTTTGAAATTCATATTTTTTTAACTTCATTATATATTCGTTTAGTAAACTGCGTGCAATTGCTTACAGAGGATCGTAGTAAGTTTTTTTATAGAAAGGGATACAACACCGTAATAAATTAACTTTTTTTTTGTATTATCCCAAGCAGACAAACATTAGAATCATTTTCATCAAGTGATATTTCCGATCAAAAACAATGAAAACGTATTTTGGGTGGATTCAGCGCCAACTCTTTAGAATATTTTTATAACAGTTAGTGATTGACAAATTAAAATTGTGTTATATTATTTAATTATAAGTATGATATATAAATGTATGTGAGAAAACCTATAACACACTTTTATTCATTCTAAAACAATTGCACGCATGGCTGCAATGAGCAAATCATAACAATCATAGCCCAGTACTAATGAAGTGAATTGAAGAAATCTCTTTTGTTATCTTTCTTCTTCTTCTTCTTTAAAAATCTTACATATGTAAGTCTACGATTTAGTTATCATAAAATTTAAAACAGCCAATTTAAATATATACTATTTATTGTGCCATGAGTGGTAAATTGTCAGTATTACAATTGTTTTTTATGCGTAGAGATTGTGAAACTTTGAAATTAGGTATTATTTTTATTGAAATAATTTATAAAATTTTCTCCAGTCGAAACAGTTTCATATCACCGAGTTCGAATTTGTGTTAATAAGTTAATACAAAAACAAAAAAAATACATATTACAATTTAATTTGTTTCGGTTTGATTACATATTTATCTTACGTGTATGTGTGTTTGATGCACGCATCACACACACACACACACTGAATTTATCTGAACATTTTTTTTATCCATTCGTTTTTTACTTGTTGTATGTATTCGTATGTTTACATTTTGTGTTACAATCAAAGAAAATTTTTAAACACCTGTGCGCTTCTAAATATATTTCTTTACTTAATATTTTATCCCAATTGCATCATTCCGTAGAACATAGCTTAAAAACATTTCGTTTTAGAACAGAACATAACAGTGATGTTAAATTGTGATGTAAAAGACGAACGTGGAGGTAGATTTTGCATGCTGTCCGAATAACCTAAAGTTTTACCTGAAGAGAACCATTTCGAAATTCTTCTCTAAATTTTGACGACCTGTGTTGGTTGTAAAACAGTTTACTGCCGAGTAAGAACTATTGCTCGATCCAAGCGAGGGGTAGCTCGCCAGTGGCGTTGATTAGGTTAAGCTATTCACAAATCTCTACAGTCGATCATACTGTAGTTCTATACGCAATGAGGGTATCGGCAAAAAATAGGACATATGGCAATCGTTAATGGTGTCTATTCCAAATAGTTTTGATTAATATTGAAATTTTCGCTATTTTTCATTATTAATTATTTATTTGAAATTTCGAAACTGATATTGAAAATCATTTTCAGGTATGTGAAAAATTATTTTATTCTCACTCATTACCTTAAAAGAACAGCTATTAACCAATTGATTTATTCGATTCTATCAATCTTTCCAGCTTTACCATCGGAAAATCAGATCGCGTAAAAACTACTGTGTTGAATTAATATAATCTTAACATTGAATGCAATCGGTTGGTAAAAGATTCACTTGATTCTCTGAACTTTTCTTCACCACACGCGAGAACGGAGCTATTAATTTTTTTTACATTGATTTTATTGCTTTAACACGTTTATAAAATCTATTAATAAAAACAATTATCATAATTGTCCATTGTCTGAAAGCACCAAAACCTCTGTTGCATGTTTCGACTATAAAAAAAACTTTATAGCTAACATATTGGTTTGCGTAGCCGATAAAAAAAAACAAAATAAATAGAATTAACTATAATATATTTTATGCGAAGAGTTATTTATAAGAGTTAGTTTTACGAGAAAATAATGTAAATGTAGTTACGTTTTTTTGCTTAAACCTATCATTTATACTTAAAATGAGCTTAGTAACTTTTATTATCGTTATTATAACATTGAATTATTTTAAATCGAGATGTGCAACGGCTCAAAACAAATATACCTTATACACATGACATACAAAGTGGTGGTTGTCATTCTTTTCTTAATTGAATTGGTTTTACTAGAAGATCCATATTTTATTATGTAAAAATATCAACGTCATCATTTCTACAAGATTAAGTCGAAAATTATTTCGGTTTCAAGCCTTAATAGAGCTAGTGACGTCGTAGGGCAGTAACCGAAATAAACAGCAATAAATGTTGTAAAGTTACACGATATAACATATATTGAAAACGTTGAAGCTAAATTGTTGAATAGAATGTGTTTATGTTAGGATCCAAAAATATCAGAAAACGCAATGATAGATAGTGTTTTAAGTTTCTAATTCTTATTGTTTAGACTGTCGCCGGATATAAAAGCACTTCTACTTGTAGCCAATCGCTCTTCCGATTCTGTTTTATTTTTTTCTATTGATCCAATTTAAAAATTCTTGCATTGGACAAACATCGAAATAACAATCAGAGTATTTGATTAAACGTTTCTTTTATATTGACTGGAATCGTTCATTAAGGCTTTGAAATATCGTTGGAATCATGTTATGTGAGAATAAGGAAACGTCATCAAACGCTTCCGTTACGACCCGTCCTTAAGATCGAGTTTGTGAGGGTTTTTTCGTTGTATGCTTGACTAAAAAGGCACACCTTGCACTCTTGATTAAACCGCCGTTTATTTAACTTGACAATGTAGTAAGTTCCACCGATAACGCGGTATATAGCAGGCGCGTTATCTGAAAAGACGCTACGGGACAACCAGACTTAACACGGTGAAAAGATATAATATAGTTCTGATGAGGGAGTAAACGGAAATAGCTATCAACATCTACCTTATGTTTTTTGTAAAACTAAAATACATGACTACAATTCTACCAAGTAATTGTCAAATCAATCAATAATATGTTTTTGTATTCATTTATGTGTACTTAAAACGTGAACTCTCTTCAAAAGTTATACTAAAACATTCTTCTGAAAAATTTGTTGTCGGGGAGTATATTGTATACCGTGAAGCATAGTTTATGTTTCGCGCTTGAAAATATGTAAAAAACTATATTTTTAATTTGCTTTATACTAATAATGAGTCTGCGAGTACTGCCACTGAAATCAATGGCGGTCAGCACTTGGCTCGGTGTTTTATATTGAAATATAAAAGGTTTTATAATTACATGTTCTGTAAAATAAACTTGTGTATAGTAAATAGCGACTTTTTCATAGCTATGACAGGGCCGCGGTTTATAATGAGTCAAAATAATAATATCGAAACCGCTTGAGGTTTTAAATAGATTTAATTGTATGCAATGCAATGTTAATTATATTATACTATCGTGTTGAAGTTACTTTTTGTACTTTACTGGCATATGTGTGAGTTAAGCACAAAAGCTTTGTAAATTATAATTACCACATTCTCTTGTAATCGCAATTTATATCTTCGACGTACACCTTGAATTTAAGACTTCAAAAAACGTATAATATCGTGCTTAAGAACTATTGTTGATATTCAGAATTCTAGATTGTATTGCTTTTCGCTGAATTTTATTTTCCAGAGAATTTTTGCAAATATATTTGTAAACTGTCTATCATTAAAAAAAATATGTTTTAACAGATTTATTCAATGTATATATGGTTTCTCGTTGACGAACTCGTATTCGGTTAAATTGACGGCGCTGTCGATGCATTAACTTTTCTTACAGCTTATTGAAAAGCAATGTACCGACTGGTTTAATTTTTTTCGACTGGTTTGGTCAGCATGAACAAATTCTCAAGTAGCTTCAGATGTGCCACCTTTCATAATACAGTACACTCTTTATGATAACCAGCTCCGCTGGTAATCCAAACTTTTCGTTCCATATCATGTCCACATTTTATACATTTAACTGTTTGATATATATGAACATTTGAATATAACGCAATAGACATTATCATTATATCAAAAATATGATTTTGTTGTATTTGTGTAATCATTTTCATCAAACATTCTCCAATTATTTTCCAAGTTGAATTTAGATTATCCGCTCGGTTAAATTCGCTAAATATTAAAACTGTTAAAAAATAACAATGTATGTTAGTTCTACAAAATTTATAAGGCATTGAGTTGATAGCTATTTCGGCTCACGCCTCCATCAGAATTGTCGTCATTATTTCATTACTTTACGACTGTTTTTTTCAGCCAAATCTTTTTCGCCTTGTAAAATGTAAATAAACCATCTGCTGTAGAAGATTTGGTTTTGATCTGTAGATAATTTGACGACACTTTAAATTAAACCGTATATTTTACACAGTTGTTTTATTTCAAAATATCAATCGTTAAAAAATAATTGCCTTATATCTTCGTTTTTTATTTGAAATTAAAGCTATTGATTTCCGTTTCATTGATGTATTTTCTCCTCAAGTTATCTATTGGAAAATTCCATTACTTTGATTCACGCATGTTAGACTTTGGCGATTATTTGTCTATTCATATTTCATCGTTTATATTTTTTACCACATAATTTTTTTCGTATTAAACGAATCATAAAAATTATATCAAAATTTGTCGAATTTAATCAAAAATATATGTATTTTCGCCACTGGAATAAAATGTTTCATTCGTCTGAAAAACAAGTCAGGCATTATAAAAAAAATGTTTTTACTGGTCTATAGGAACTAATATTTATTGAATCCATTTCCTCGCATATTTAAGACTTATTTTATTTTTATTTAGTGCTTGTTTTTGCAGTGTATTATTGTGTTTATATTTGAATAATTTATTATAAATTTTCATTTTTGCATCATATCAAACAAATCATTTGTTTCGCACGGCTTCCACAGCGCGTTTATTTTATAAATATTAATTATGAATCGCGTGTAAAGTCGTTAATTCATAAATTTATTATTTTCAGCAGAAAAGCAATAAAAGTAGTCACAACGACAGCGGATACGTTTAATAAAAATACATTGTTTTAGCGAATGATTTAGTGGCTTTCAACGTAGAGTCTATAAAACAATTTTACGACTCTCGCAAGTGCTTAGAATTATAAAGAAAGAAGTGCAAATAAGGTGTAACAATGGCCCTGCCATATTTGCTCGACGCAAAGACTTGTTAATTATTCATGCATCAAAGAGCAAAGTGCACGAAATTTCTGACCTTGCAAATTATTAGTGCGTAATGTCACTTCGGTATAGCAACCAACCACATTACAATAATTGCATTACAAGTAGTTGCTGATTTTCATTGTTACGTGATCTTGCTCTGATAAAACATAGCAAAAAAAGTACATATCTTGAATACAGAAAGTTGCCTATATTGAACAATTATATTATTTTAGCAATTTATTTAGAGCGTAAATAAATCTCGTAAATCTATGTAATGTTGTACGCGTATTTTGAAGCGGTAAATTTGTTATTTCCACCGTAATATGGTGGATACATTCACACCTATTCTTTGATGATAATCGCTGACAACTGGCTAAGGTTGAACAAAGAGTTTTGGTAAAATATCTTTCACGTTTCCTGGCTCTGTTGCAATTTTTTTTTAAAAATTAATTAAAGTAATTTACACTAAAGATGATTTTCTGAAATAATAAATTTGAAATCCAATTTTGAATAATATTTAGTTCGTCCTATTTTTTACGAAGCTTCGGAATTATAGTATCTTTTAAGAAATATATGTAACATTTTCAAATTAATAATTAGATTGTAAATTGACTGGATTAATTCGACCAAGGCAAATTTATTTGCACCCTTGTGTTTTGAAGATTTCATCCCCCACTCACATGCAAGTTGGGTGGGTCCATCAGTCGTATTAAGTCACTATACGTTGCCAATTTAAGTAGGTCGTATGGCGTGAGTAAAAAAGATGTGATTATTACTTCAATATTTTTTTTTCATTTCTGACAAAATCTAAAATCTATGTACACGTTATCATTACAAACGTATTTCAAGGGGTATTTCCACAACGTTTCAACTCCATCAAAATATCTATCCAGGCTGCGAGACGAGCGTCTCTATTTTTGTGTAAATTCCATTTTCTATATATATATATACTATCAGTATAGTATTGAAAACATAACTGATTAATCATACCGTTGATGACACATATACGTCCGCATTTAACATGGACGGACGATATTTGCCCCGCTCCCGACGTCCGCATATAAAATATACACCCAATTCTTTTTTAAACGGTGGATATATTTCCCCAAAAACCGTGTCAAAAAATTAATGGAAAAAAGAGAAACCATAGAATGTTTCCCATATTTTGGAAAACTTAGCAATGTAATATAGAAAATCGTGTGAAAAAATAATAAAAACCAATATTGATTTTTTTTCAAATACAATATTGTAGATGCAATGTATAGTATGAGTGTAATACAGGAAAAATAATTTAATAATCAGTTAATGACAGGGCGACATTGAACAGCAAACTCCTACTAAACAAAGTTAATTTTTGTCCCATTTTTTCCAAACTTTCCTATTTATGTGTAATAGATTCAAGATCAACTAACCAATGCGGCAAATTGTTCATTAAGATATGTTTCAAAATTTTCTTATCGAAAAAATAATCGGAGTCGCTCGTTTATCACGACTCCGACTCCTGCCGTATCACCGCGGCAAATAATCCCGCATTGACCGTTTCCCGATTCCCCGATTTCCTCGATAAACCGTCTAAATAATTTGGTCCCGTCACAAATATTATCCCGATTGACCGTTTTTATTGCATATTTCTCCGTATTTCGGCAAGCAAGTTTGACACAGCCGAGTGCAGGTGTTATGTTTAAACACGCTGGAATCCGCTGTACATGTTAGACGTAACGCATTGGACGCATGTACTGTTTTTTGGGTTGAAATCCACCACACGTTATTGTATATGACCATATTATTGTTTATGACGCAAATGTAGAGTTGTTTAAAATTCATGGTAATAATGATTCCTGTACATACACAATTTTAGTCACAAGTTTAGTAACAAGTCTTTGTTCCTATTAAAGTGCCATATAACAAAGAAGCAAACGAACATAAAGGAATTTTTTAAAAAATAATTTAATACCCAGTATGTACAAGTAACTAATAAAAAATTATTTTTTACGATTTTACTTGTTTATTATTATTTGAAGCTTTCCCGCATTAACCGTTTCCCGCAATTACCGTTATTTTTTCAGGGTCCCTTGGAAAACGTTAAATCGAGGTTTCACTATATAATATTTAAGAATATTTGTTATGACCTTCATTGTTTTTAACAATTTGCTTAAGAATTAAACCAGCAAAAAATTTGCATCGAATAAATAACATGAATTCATGCCAAAATAATTGTAATTTTTTTTTATTATTATTTATTCACACATCGTTTAACTAGTTTTAAATTTTTGAAAAATAATGTCTACAGAAGTCATACAGAAAATCACGTGCCTTCTCTTTCACTATCACTTTGAATCTCAAATACGGAAAAAAATATGCATGACAACTGACTCGTTGCCCTCATCTCAGTATGCAGTACGCAATCTCCTTTATCCTTGCATACTTAAGTTCCCAATCTTTTTTGTGTCTACAGATTTTTACTATATTAGAAATACAAATTTATAATAGGATATTCACCACCACTCTTCAGTAATTATAATGTCATGGTAATAATAACATTTATTTTTTATCTCCATCAAAAAATACTTCTTAATTTTTAAATAAAGATCATTTTGACGCATTTTTATTTCCAGTTATTTTAAATATTGAATGCAATTATTGAAAGCTATCATATAATATTTTAGTAATCGGATGCAAATAAAACCTTATTTATAAGTATCGCGGAAAACTTCGTTTAATCGGGTGTTTTTGTTTTTATTTTCAGTTCTTAAGTTAGTTAAGATACTGGTAACGAACAAAACCAGTCGTAATAACTTTATTATATATTTGTAGATATAGTTCAAATCGTGGTTCATTTATTTCAATATAACTTATTTTATTATTATAAGGAAATTTAATGGTAGTTTATCGAAACCTCTTCGATTTTAAATGTTATCAATGATTGAACGTATTTTAAGAAATTGAATGCTATTCATTTTGATTACTCTGTTAGTCGATGATACTTATTTTTATTTTACATTAAAATAATAAATTGAATTGTCAATATGATTTTCACTACCGAAAACAATCCATGTTTATTTCACTGATTAAGAATCCGAGGTATAAATACTAGCTCAACATTTGAACTGAATAACAAAACGTTTTTAACAGACAGTCTTGCAAAAAATATTTACTACTAGTAACACAACAATGGTTTTGTGCAACAATATGTAAGATAATCTTAGTCTTCTACGCTGTCAGAATATTGTTTTATGGACTGTTTTTTTTGTTTAAATAATAACACTCTTTTTAGTACTTATTTCCACAATATATTTTTTGATCAGGACCGGTTTCGCTCATCGCGAGCATTATCAACTGATCAGATGAGCGAAACCGGTCCTGATCAAAAATATATTGTGGAAATAAGTACTAAAACTGTGTTTTTATTATTTAAAATATCATGCTTTTCCATCAAGAAGTGACAGTTAACACCCTAAAAGTGATTATGTACTGTTGTCTGTTTTTAGTATAATATATGGGAATAATGTTAAATTGCTCATTTATGAAATTCGTCCGATTTTTTAACTTTATCCGTTTCCAATTATGAGCACGTGGTTTTATAATGAAGAAGTCTCGACAGATGTTTTGCTTCTTGAACTGCATGTCTTATTGTTCAAGCTCATTTTTCGTAGAGAGCAAGCGAAATTGGCGGACTGCTCTCGCAAGACCCAGTTTTTAGGAGAGAATTTTGGATGTCGCAAACAACTGATCTTTCGAACAGAGATTCATAAATCGATCGAGTCAAAGCTATTAATGCTGGGACGTGATCGGAACACAACGGAAGCCAACGACCCTACCCTGTGTATCATTGCATCACTGACCTAACAAATTGAAGTTAATTTGATGAAAAAAATTTATAATATAATATGTCTTTCGTTGTATACATTTTTTTCGCTTGGTCAGTTTGAGCCCTACAATTTTATACTAATCGACTTGAAGCATTTTTTAAAGTTTATAAATAACTACAATCTTGAAACCTCATGCCGAAAATCCTTCTATTTTAAAAATCATTGCAATGATTTAATAATTTACAATACTCATATGGAGTGAAAATCAGACTTCGTTCCCATTTTAAATAAAAAAAATATTGATTACCATATTTATTTATTTTCCATTAACATTTGTATCTATAAGAAAATTATAATTTTCTCATCAAATCAAATTCAATAGCCAGACAACGAATACTTGAACCGTGTAACCGCAAAAGGTTTTCCGCCTTTTTTGCTCACTGTCTGGACCGATTTGTTTTATTATTTTAAAACAGTAGCAATTTCAATTTGTGGTCAAAGTAAAGTTTTCCTTATAATTCTGAGGTGAATAAATTGACATTTACGGGACAGAAATTTTTCAATAACATCGCTGAAAATTTTCTTGCCAAAGTTTTATGTGTGAAGCTACTATACTTTTTTTTTTCAAATAAATATTACCTTGGTTCCTATAATTATTATTAGACATGTACAAATATATAGCGAATGAAAAACTATCATATTTGTACTACTTCGACAAGATTTGTTTTTATTACGTTTTTTCATTTCCACACAGAGCTCATTTTATTGAATCCCTGTCAGTCTCTATTCACGAGGAGAGGTAGCTTTAAAGTTGTAAAGGCAAAAAAATATTTTTTCATCATTTTACTAATCCTGGAATAGGTGATAGTAACGAATATAAATTCAAATATCTAAATTCATTTATTATCACTCTCATTAAAAATTCATTAGGTCTTAACTTTACAAATATTTTCTTTCGACAATTGTTTTTTTAATATTCAGGATTTTCTACAAGTTACAAAATCGAAGAATAATATATTTCGTTTTATTTATAATGTTTTACCAGTGGAATAACGTTAAGAATATTTCAAGAATGAATTGACTTATGTTGGTGTTAAGTGAACTTGTTGAGATTATGGGAATCTCAATATGTTCAATAGTTTAATTCATCCCTGCCGAGCCGGTTAAAGGATATTCCAACACGTATACTTCAAAAATTTATTGAGTAATATTGGTTTGAAATAATCTTATGAGTTTGTGAGGACAAATCAAGCAATGCATCAACTCAAAATTTAGTGAGTACAAGAAGGTTTTAACCACTGTTAATTCATATATTTTTGGATATCACCTATCGACACAGAAAAATCAGCCGTCTCAACAGTTGGGACGTTAGCAGTCTGAGGGTTAAAAATTTAGCCCGAGCGTAAAAGTTCAAACCGGTTAACACTTTTATATTTTTATCTGTGAGCTATCAGCCGTCTCAATAGTCCTAAACGATAGCCACCAACAGGTCAAATAGACAAGACAGTCCATTGTAAATGAATTTATTATTTAGGGATAGTGAAATAGTTTATTAAAAGTAAATTGTCATTGTTGTGAACTAGCTCTTGGGTTGACAGTTTCATTACAAAAAATCAAAGGACATAGGCTAACATTAAATTCAATAAAATTATCTCGTCTTGGATAATTTATCGTTCCGCTTTGAAAATGATGAATTTACTGCATAATCATGGGAAAAAATGATTCCACACATGGATGAGATTGTTTTCCCATAAAATATTCGTGACAAATGTCTTTATTATTCGCCGACTCAATTGTATCGCAGTTGCCGACACTTCGAATGCGTTTTTTCGTTAGCCGGACGTTATACATTCATTATTGTCTCGGATGGAGACCGTCCGCAGATCTCCTGTCAGACCAACGCACACAGCCCGTCAAACTAACTTTAACAAGGTGGTAAACCGACAATTATGCGAGTGTGTTTATTTCTCGCCCTTAGCGCAGACCAGACACTTTATTGTAGTTATGCATTACCTTTTAGAGCACTTATAAAATCACTATTAATAAACTATTTTTTGCTTATTATTGCCATGCGAATACATCAAACCAATGTAACTACAATACAATGTACGTTTGTATAATACTTACTTTATAATTTTCTACCAATTTTTATTTTACAGTTCTACTGTTATCTTTTGATCTTGCCACTTATTTATTTGTTTATTATTATACGGTACAAAATTTACAAATTATAAATTCATTGCTTTTGCAATGTTAACATATTTGAGCATAAAATTTAACAAATACACAGCAAAACAATCAACAAGGATTTTAAAAAAGTCAACCAAGTAAGCCCATTAAACATCTACTTTAACTGAAAAATAGTATTTGCCTGAACTCACTTTCTAAAGTCTTTCTAACTTTCTCGTGAACAGATACACTAAAATCTGAACTGCCTAGAACGGTTTAATGAAACTTTTTGAGAAAAAAATTAACCTCGTAAAATCCACTAGAAACACATACATATTCATATATTAATTTAGAAATATGTATCATTTTTACAATAGTTTATACTTCAATATGGAGCATAAGGCTGGTAACGAAGGTTTTTCAACATAAGTTGATTTTACGAAAACTGCTTGTAACTCAGATGTTTAACTCTTTTAGAACAAGAGTATATATCGAATGGATAGAGCTAGGAGAAGACTAATAATATACACGGATGGCAATAATAATACGAAGTTTAAGTGAATCCGAATTTCAATGATTATATGTATTTTTGTTCGTTCTGTATCTATATTATAATTTTTTAATTACAACAAATGTTAAGTACTATATCCACAATTAGCGATTTCCACATAATACTATTTTTGTTATTTTTTATATGCCTTTTTACCAAGATGTGACAAAAATGATTTTTAAATTGTAATGTAGGTCCATTCTGCATAATGTAGGTCCATTCTGCATGGCAGGACAAATCGTGTATATATAATATGTGTAACTATTGCTATATTTGCGAACACTTAAACACACAGTGATATTATTATTAAAATAATATTCTGAAAATTAATTAGTAGGATAGGCATTCTTGTTTTCCAATTGTGAAGGGAAAACTAATCTCAAATTTAATGTAAAAAATAAAATTTTATGCCCCTCGAACCGATGGTTTATCTTGCCTGTAAAATATTTTGAAGCAACTACGGGAGTAAAGTTTTTGCTGACGAGTTAGGTGGACTGTTGGTTGCACTATTAGTTGCAGTTGTTTTATCAAATTAGAGTCAGTTTTAGGTTTCGATCGTGAAGTGTTTGTTTACCAACTGAGGACATACGGAAAACTTTTTGTTGTACAGAATGCTTTTAACCTGATATTAATTCGTAAATAAACATTTACTTCTTAGACATATGTCATCGGATCATATTTCTGTATAGTTTTTTTTATTGTCAATTATTATTGTATTGTTATAAACTTTTAAAAAATCAGCTTTTTTTTTATTACAGGCCATGAAATCCAATAATATTTTTTTTCCGATTAAAACGCATCCCGAAAATCTTTCATATTCTTCATCCAATTTTAACATTTGCACTACATTAAATCTTTAGAATGACATATATATCCATCATCAACAGCAAATCCAAATATGTATTTTTTATTGCCATCTGATTAAATCATGTTAAACCATAATTATTATTTTCGTTAATTGAAACATAAAATAAAATATAATTTCACTAGAGCAGTCAAATTAACTCTGATCAATTTAATATGTACATACTTTTTTGAAAAATACCCTTTCCTCATTCTAATAGTTGATTTTTCGAATAAATATCTATTTCAACAAAAGTTAAAGTCAAGATTTGACGCTCGCATTTTTTTCAGCTCTTTACAAGCAATTAACAATTTCATTTGAACCTAATTTTGCTGACTTAAATTTTTCCATTTTTTCAATGTGTTTCATTAATTAATTGCTGCTTGCTGTTATCAGAATTTTTATTAAGCTATAGTTTACATCCTTTTCCCTTATTGTTAAATATTGTTATATCGCGATATTATCTATACCTGTGGTTCTCATGTGCGGTCACCAGAAGATTTTGCTGCGGCCACAAACAGTTTTAAAGTATATTCTGATATTTAAAAAAATGTGTTTTTACAAATGAATTTGTAAAATTATTATTGTTTAAAAATTGATTAAATAAACCTGACTTATCCAGCATTTAGTCGAGTTCAAGTAAATGACTGTTTTAATAATAAAACTGTTCAAAAATTTTGCTCGAAGTTAGACGTTGACCATGAATCAAGTCAATATAAAAAGAATCAACATCAATTGCTTTATTAATTTTGTCGATTTTACCCATAACTGTATATTGTGAAAGATCATTCAGTGTAATGCACTATATAAAAACTATTTTTTATCACGTTTGGTGCGACCACGAGACATTTCCATATGAAAACTAATGTTTATAATGCGGCCACAGTGAAATATCACGTGAGAACTACTGATCTAGACAGAATAATGTAAAAGTTTATATTCAGTTTTAATTTGCAATAATTTTTTATCGCAAAAAATGAACGTTGTCCGATTTTATTATTGCTATGCGAATTAAGAATTTTTATTGGTTTTATTTCTTATTTTATGTTTACATAAATTTGGTCGCAATATCCACAATTTTTAAGACTGTTTTAAAAATCATCGATTCATCGTTTGTTAATCTTTCTAGGGCGACAATTCAGCGATCAGGTAAAGGATCTAGCTTACCGAGCTCGCCTCAGAGCATTCGAGGAAGCGCGCCGTCAGGATTTGCTCTGCTATACGCGGTGCTTCAGCTATTCATATCTACCCCCGTCACTTGGAGTCTACGCCAGATCGGAAAATCTTCACAACTCAGTCAGACTGCCTGCTCCCCCAGCGTCGCCTCCCCGGACACCCTCCTAGCCCGCAAGGTAATTTAATAACACACACCACTGAAAATTCTGCTTTTTTGTTCCCATACAATTCAGAACGCATTGTGTTTTTCAGAACAACTTTTATAATAACACAAAGATAATCTTCATTTCAATAATTCAAAGTTTTTTTGTTTCCATATTTTTTTATAAAAATTGCTGCGTGTATAGATAATTTGTTCAATTGTTGCATTTATAAATCGTTAAAAGTCTAAAAATATTAATTAATAAATTTTCTAAAAACAAAAAAATATATTTTAATTCAAATAAAATATTGTAGACTTCACAATATCTTCAGAAAAATAATAAGTACATATTATTTTGTACGGTTTCAATTCGAACAACCAGAATTTTTGGATCTTTCATCTTCGATTGACTATAATATATATCAGGCAGGGGTAGTCAAAGCGTGGATTATCTCTAATCGCCTACCTATCTGTGCTTAGAAATAAGAATTATTGTTTTGAGATACAAGTAAATTTTTTCTCGTGGTAAATCTTCTAAAATGTATATATTTCTTTTCCTTTACATATTAACTATTTAATTGTAGTTAATTCGATCCCTTTTAAGAGATTGCTTATTTTTAATTATTATTTATTTTATGTTTGCTTCATTTCAATTTTAATTCAATTTTAACGGTAAATTCACACTTTAATGTTAGACCACTGCCATTTTTTAAAAAATCAGGTCGATCTGTGGTGGTTAAATGTTTGATTATCCATGATATAATATTTTTATTTGTTTGATCTGAGCATACGAAAAATGATAAGTTAGTTATTGAGCTTCCTAAATCCTAATGGTCGATAATGAGACCAACTTGCGCGTCATAGTCAAAATCAAACAAAATGATATCGTATTACGAACATTGTGAACGAAAAAAGTAGACGTAGATTGTAACTGACTAAAGGGAATGTATATAAGCTATGTGGTCAAACGTCCTAAAAATTTTTTCAACTTGATTTGGTTTTTGATCTGAATAATTCTAATTTCACAAACGTTATTTACGACACATTTAAGAGACGCTTATATTCAATGCCTGTTGGATGGATGTTCTGTCATATAGAACATTTTCGTACCGAAATTCTGGTAATTCGCGTTTTCTAAACATTCGTGATGATATTGAAAAATAATAACCTAAATATCATCCTGGTTTCAGTTATATTTGTATATATTTTACCATGTTAAAAAGTAATTGCCTGCTCATTACTTTTTAGTTAATTGTAAAATATAATTCCAGCAGTATTTAATTAAATTATTAAATATCGTAATAAAAATTCAATATGTGTCGTGGTAGATATTGTTGATTTAAACTTTTATTTTCTTACACTTTCGCAGACGAAGATACGTGACAATTACTTAAGCCTAAGATATAGTTACATTATAGAATATGATAAAATAAAGCATTTACCGCGATAGCTACTATCATAAAGTATTTTAGGTTAACATGATTATAATCAAAGCTGTAAAAGTTGCTTTTAAATAATATAAAATTAATTTACTGCTTCATTTAATTTATCAAATGATAGCCGCTTTCGTGTCAGCCCAACACAACGACGGCGGTTGAATCAGAAACACGTAAAAGCCGATATCCGTTTATAGTTCTGGTTTAAATTCTACATTATAATGGAAAATATAGTTCATAAAACGTTTTTAATGGTGGGATATCTCGTTTTGTCTACTATCTCATTTCGCTTCGGTTGTCGGGATTTTATTTAATCGTTAAAATAACCGACTCAACCAACGTTCATGCGCCAGATCAGGTAAGGCAAAACTGTGACACGCGTGCAAGTGCAAACATTTATTTAGCACGAAAACAATTATTTTTTTTTACAAAACCAATTAATTAATTTTTGGTATGCGAATAAATCAAATTGACTCTTAGACATTTTTCATTTACTATACGGGATCATTTTTTTTTATTAAAATTAGAAAATTTTAAATTTATCTAAGAAAACTCTCTATTTTAATCTCTCTCCTATTCTTTTGATCGTATAAACAGAAGTGCTTTGCTAATTAAGAGCCCGTCTTTTACCATAAATCAATGTTTTTACTTCCTTTCAAAAAGAGAGCTTGCATATCTTAATAATATAAAGTTCACGTAGAAAACTTTCTCTTGTGATAAAGTTAATTGTTTTCTGTATTGAAGAGGATAGTGTGTAAAAATGCAAAACATGTTAAGGGAATTGAAATTATTCTTCATATAAATTGTTGATTCGTTATAATAACACATATAACAATAATTAAAAACTTACTTATAACTTCAATCGAAAGCTTTTACATCTGAGTACCTCATTGAATAATATTTGTTTATGTTTGCTACCGCTGCTCTAGTGCTCAATAATATTGATTAAATATCGACGTTTTGTGACGATCTGGCGTTTATTTTATTTTATTTATACACAAAACGAAAGCTTCACGTTACTATAGTCGTATTGAATACAGCATGTTGAATTTATTACATGAATCATTCCTTCATTGCTGCCGCCATTTGTGACTGATATCAGTCGATTTCTGGGCAAAGTCCTGCCAAACATTTTCTAATCGCAATTCCTAATGCATTATAATGACATATAAATAGCTTCTGATAACAAGAATTTTATATAAAATTTCAATTAAGATACTACGAAGAAAATAGATATTCTTAGGTTGTTAACATTTATAACTAGAAAATGTCTAGTTTACTATATTAACAATTACTTCAAAGTAACTCTAAGGGTTTATTGTAAAGGCTATTCCAAAATTTATAACAACTTTTAAATATTAACCGATCACAACTTTTCACACTTTAAATAACCCGTTATATTTTATCTTTGTTTGCACATATAGTTACATTTTAATAAAAAAAATACCACGGTTAGCCTACAAACAATAAGTAATGATCAGTTTTTTGATTGAATTGGCATTTACTTGGAGAACTCCATTAAAACACGTTGAAAAAATAGCAATGTATTTTAGTTCTACAAAATATTATACATTGCTATTTTTGACCATGTTAAAAATTATCAGCTTTACAATAAGCTCATATGTTCCACATTGAGAGTGATTATAGTTAAAAAATAATGTTTTGGACCCTTTAACAAAAAGAGGGAACGTAACTAAATAAAAACAGTTCTTTCACAATGAATGCGTTTAGTCAATTTATCTCCATTATGAATCCATATGCTCTACGCTCGTAGCAAATAAATTATGGCTAAATATCTTACAGCAAAATATTATATCTCAGAGCATATGTTCTCATTTTATAAGATTAATAGTTTCCGAATAACGTATGTTGGTTATCAGGCGATATTGGCACACTGACGTACGTCTTTACTAGCGCAACATAAACCTTAAGCGTCTGGTATTTTCCTAAACGTTTCGTCTTAACATTTATGCGTCGGCACTTAACGTGTTTCCACTGAAACCGTGAAACGCCGGTGTTACGGCATATCACACCGCCACGCGAAAGCTTTGCGAAAGCTTGTATAATTACGTTTTCAATACATTTAATAATTTATTCTCAATATTTTTGAACTTCGAAACGTTTTTTTTTACGCGGGATTTTTTAGAATCACTTCTTTGTCTTTATTATTATTCCACGCTATACTTTTAAGGTATACGAATTCTCTAATTGGCCATTCTGATCTAATCGAAAACATCCTAGCCGGAAAGTCAATTCCATTCGAAATTTACAATTTCTGCAGCTCAGTAAAATAGTTTATTTAGGCAGTTTTATTTAAATAAGTTTTTTATTCAAATTTGGAATTCCATCAATGTTTATATCACGATACGCACAATTACATAAACAAACACTAAAATCGATAACAAAAGTGTTTCCGTTTTTGTTATTTCAATAAAACTAGTGAGTTTTTTTCCCCACAACAGCCAAAATATTTATATATCCTCATTTCATTTCCATTTACAACCCATTTTTGAAAACTTTTGTATGCTTACATCGAGAAACTAATGGATATAATAATTATCACAGCTTTACAAAAGTTCCAGTCAAATTGGATATTTTGATGTATCCTGAGTTATATATATATATGTTCAAGAGACACAAATCGACGTCGCTTTAACTCGTGCCAGCTGGCGTTATGACATACATACGTTACGCATAAAACATCCGTAGAATTAAGTCTCTTAATCCGTGCGAATAATTCGTAGTTTTCATAGTCTGAATACATTGACAAGCGAAAAAATATTAATCAAATCATCATGCAGAAGTCGCATGTCAGTGTTTTTATATATATCCTAATAATCCAAGTCATAATTTTACGAACATATAAACTTCTATTTTAAAAAACTATACATCGTTATATTGTATTTTTATTTTTCATTGTAATATTACTTCGCATTTACATATCGTAACTGTTTTTTTTATCGTATCACGTTTTTCACTTAAAAAAATCAATTTGTCACATTAAAATGCGCCGAGCTTATTTTGCTCTGCTTTTAAAATAACCTTATAGTGGCCAGGGTGCAAGTAAAGGTAGGTCATTCATCAGCTTACAGGTATACTGTATCATTTCAACCTTCAGCTAAACGTGATCTGCTAAAGGTGAGCTTTATTTTTTTTCTTTGTAAACTATATTTTCTGTTTTGCAAAATAAACTGTATTTATAAACGTCAGTCGCTTTAAAAAAATAAATATTATTGACAAAAATTCAGAGAAAGACATTTAAAAATTATTATATATATGAATAATAAATAACAAATATATATTGTTTACGTCAAACAAGAAAAATTACTCTCTTCAAAATTAAATGAAAATGTGAATAAATATGATATTTTAAAAATCTATTGTTAAAGTATAAGTATTTCAAGTTGACTTTGAAACTTGAACCCATTGAAAAATCAGTTAATTAATAATTTTTATCAGATTTTAAGTTCAGCGTAGACCTTCAATGAGCTGTCGCGTAGACCCGTCTACGGTTTACGACCACATTTCAGTGACGTGGGGAGCTGGCTGCGCGTACGGCACTCAATTTTTATTTCCTCCTGGGTTTTCCCTGTTGGGATAGGTTGCGTACTTTCCCGTCCTACTTAATCTTACTTTTAACCATGCCGTATACGAACTTACAGAATCGGTTAACGGTTATTCGATTTCGTTTAAAGTATTTGCTTGCTAAATGGTTTGCTAGGACAAAAAATTTCGATTAAGTAATAGACCCTCTAATAAATGGATTATTAACACGCAAATATTGCTGTATATTTTAATTAAATTATTTTTTTATATCGACTGACGGCGCTTATGGTCTTTCAATATATAAAACAATTTGAATCGTTGAAATTTTGTATGATTCCACATGTTTTATCAGCAATGACTTGGGTTTCGCCATTTGGCATTGGATCACCCGGATACAGCAGAATTGGCACACTATAATAATTTGGCATCAATTATATACTAGAAGAGTTAATTTTAATTGCAAATGAAAAACACAGACTAAGGTTAGGAGCCTAACATAGATCTGAAATTGCTTTCAAAACTATCGATTTCGTGAAACTGGCAATCAATTGAATATGTTTTACATTAATCTCATTACTAGTATCAACACCAAAACCATTGATTTTAAATACTTGGTATCGGAATATCCTTTCCATGGCTCTGCAGAGAAAGGGTCAATTCGATTGATCAATGTAAGGGTATTCCTATTTCCTCTACGGTAACAAGTTATCAAAAATAAGTTTAATAAATTTAACTAAATTTGACTATAGACCGACCGCTATAACAGTGCGCCAGGAAATGCGGCGGATGATGAAACTAAATTTGTAACCAATGGAAAAAGCGAATGAACAAACGGCAAAAATGACAAGTAAAAAGCTACGGTATTTATGAACATTGAAAACTATTGTAGATAAATATTTTTATGTAAAATTTATTTATGGAATAGTAGGGAATTTAAAATGTTCTAGCTATAGCAACTTTTGTGTCAGACCGGAAATGCACACAGCGCTACGTTTCCGCACGCATAAGTAACGTGGTCGATCAGTACTCGGACTTGCTTGCTTGAAATTTTTTAGAATGGTGGAAGTAGAAGTGTCGTCTTTGCATATTATAAGCTGAAAAAGTAATTCCTATGCTACATTTCTCTTCGAGCGTGCACACTTTTTAACATGATCATTCATGTTTAAGAGAATTTCAGTTGAATTAATCCGCGGTGAATATCCACACGTCCTCAAATAGGGTAGCGAAGTCTTAAAAAATTCTTTTGGAAATATTTTATAATCTGCAATCAAGAATCACCTACTTGCAACAAATGTTACCTGTATAATTTCATCTTTGTATAGTATTTGAGTTAAAAGTGATGGTTATAATCCCAGTTGCCGTTGGAATAGCAGGTTTCATAGGATTAGCGTTCGTGCTTTTTACTCATTTTGTTTCACTTAGTATTATAGTCTCTCTCAGAGAAAATGAACTGAGACCGAAGCTATACGTTTATATTTCCTCGAATAAATTTATTTATATATTGTTAACAATATTTCACCATATTTTCTATTAATATAGATAGAAAACCACTTTCACTTCCTTGTATTCCCTTAACTTACCAAGAATGTTTCCATAATACACAAAACGGGACATTGCCATAAATCTGTTGACCATTACAACATTCAAAATTATCATCTGAATTTTGTGACATTACAATTCGATAAAAAAATTGACAGATTGTAACTTGTTTTTTGAAATCGAATTTAATTTAAACACAGTTATGATTTAATATTTTATAAGTATCAACACAGAATGAATAGATATCTAAATATTTATAAAATTTCGTGGATAAGAAAAATCCTCTGTTTATCATATGTCGTGTTTGGTTTTGATATTAGTCTTATGTGTAAAATATGGATATAAAAAATCTTTCTCGACCACACTTTCAAATAATGGATTATGTACTGCACACTATGTTATATATCTATATGAAACTACATTTATATAATATTTATAATTACAATTACTAAATAGAATTTTATTTGTACGTTTTACTATACGACTGCTAGTCGTCCTTAACAAAATTTTATTACTATTTGTCGACAATGGGGAATTCGTCGATATCAGTATGAACCTTTCCATATTATCAATATCGTCATATTAGTGAAATCGTAAATTTGATGTTTATAGCTTCATTTGCTACCCTGAGGATTATTATATACCTATACGTTTCAGTGGCGTAGTTATTATATTATGGTAGCGTGCAACCGGAGACGGTGATACCGTTGGGTACGGTCGTAAAATCACCGTTTGCGAACCGCCACTGGCGTTGCTCTTAATGTAAAGAATGTGTTAAAAATCATTTTATGCAATATTATAATTAAGCTTAATTGTAGGTTTTCTTTTCACACAAGATAAAACTCAACATCGAAGTCGATAGAAGAAGATGCAAGAGACAAAGTTTGCACAAAAGCTTTTTTTCGGAAACATTGCCCGAACTTTCATAAGGGTAAATTATATAATACGGTGAAAAAAATAGCAATGTTTTTAGTTTTACAAAATTATTTTTTAAAAAATAGTTGATAACCATTTCGGCTCACGCCATCGTCATAACTATGCTTTAACTTAACTCTAACATTTGCTTATCTATATATAGCTATGTAGAAAAGGTACACAATACATCTTCTCTCCTGTTTTAACGGCCTAGTTTGTTTCTTTCTTTTCTTTTCTTTCTCGCAATAAAACTACAATTTTCAAAAATTGTAAATGAAACTGAAAAAGCGGCTATGACAATAAGTTTACATGTGGCATGGAAATAGTCTATTATGGAAGCAAATCAGACCCCTTCCCCCCGTGGAGAGGTTTGATTGATGGGATAGACAATATATTAGTTTGTTTGTTAAGAATCCTTTGTGATAGTTGATATCTATTGATTTCCAGCTGCTCCAAAGCGGTCATCCTACGACCCTTACTGCAAAGATGCAAACACTTAGGCGCCGAGTTTGAATTTATATTATGTGATTCATTAATAACGTGATTAGTGTTTTGTGAATCTGCTTTTTTACTGTTGAATGACCTTACATATTCCTTAGCTCGAGTAGATATACTTCTTTAGAATGTAGATAGATGATAGAGATAGACGTACTACGTTAAACTTAGTGATGTAATGCCCGACGATGCCGAGAAGCTAAACCCGGGTCGTAAGTGACAAAAGCATATGGAAGCAAACAAATTTTCAATATTTCAAATTTGGACAATGATCTGTTTATAATTTAGCCAGCATGCAATGGAAATATATAATAAAATAATTTGAAGTTGCTTTACCCAAATGTACCATAAATCTTTTAGTTTATAATGTAATTTAAAGTGTTAATCGCGTAATTCGCGTTTGACTCGCTGTGCATACATATTACGCTTTTATTTCAGTGTGCTAGTGCCAAGTTTTATGCTGCCAGCCATAACTAGTAGCGTCGGTATAATCAACCTAAGGTGAAACTCAGCAGGAGGAAGGTGGGATTCAATTTTTGAAATTTTACGATTTCCCGGATGAGTGAAAGAACAGTCTATGTAAGATTGTGCTGATCGATTCGATTCCCTTTCCCGTTTACGGCACTAAAAAATATTTTATTTATTTCAACAATAGCCACACAGCAATATCAATGAATTTTATCTTATTCAATTTTTATTATTTTTGTCGTGCTCAATCGTCATAAGGTGCTTGGACGAAAATATGAAAGAGGATTTTATATTTTGATGAAGATATATCTATACGCGTGAACATCTTTTCTAGATTATAAATCATACGAAGAAGTCAATAAATATACGCCATTGCGGTTAAGTTGATTTTTGACGGCGCTTAATCCTAACTTGTTTTGTGTTAGAAAATGTTAACGCTTTATTTTTCTCCGTCTTTCATTCGAAATATTATATATAGATTCATTCAAGAATAAATAAAGATTATCACTCACATTGATTATAAATGATTCTGTTGGCTTATTAATCTACGTTATGTTTTGATATCCGAGCATTCTCAAATTTTTCTCTTCAACTGCATTATGCAACAAAATAACAATTTATTTCAGCTTCGAATTTTAAATTATTCAAATTTTCAACAATAATATATTCTAATTTCGAAAAAGAACTAGTTACTTGAACATGTAACCATATTTGGCTTGTCAATCTTTTTATGTGTTCCCCTTTTAGATCGAATTAAAATTTACTTAGAAGCTATAAAAATATCAAAATGTGTATGAAATTCAATTTCAATCAATGAATAACCGTATAATATCGAAGGTAGAATTATAATTGTCGTTATTTTTATAATTTACGATATCGACAGAAGGTGCTTTATGGAATTTTAATATAAAATTTGAATTGCTACAACTTGGTACGATTCCACATGTTTTGTCACTAACGACCCGGCTTTCGCCTTACAGACATCTTCAAGCATTCTATCACACGTATGTCAGGTCAGTTCCGTTGCATCCGTGTGATAGAATGCCAAAAGACGAAACCCAGGTCGTTAGTGACAAAACATGTGGAATCGTACAATGTTGTAACAATTCAAAAGTCGTTATTTTTATTCAAATAATTGTATGCATGTTTTTGATTATATTTTTTTTTGTTGCATGAAATTTTATTACTTCAAAATAAAAACAGTGTATAAGTAATTCTGTATTGCCATAAATATTTTTCAAAAAAAAAAATGATAAAACAAAAAACATTTATAATTAATAATTTATTTTAAAGGTACCTAGATTTTCATTGGAATCCGAATCCGCTAATTTTGAAGCAGTAAAAATATCATGACCTCAAAAATCTTTTCGTCCCTTTTCTTAAGTCACATTAGACAGCTGCCAGACATACTTAAATTTATCTATATTTTACGACTTGGAGGACAAAAAGGAAAAAGGATTCTGAAACTCCCGGGGTCGCTTTGGGATTTAAAGTAGTCAGTATACAAGCACACAGTCATCGGGAAGTTTTGATCCGGCAATAAAATCTTTCAATCTATAAAACTAGTGCAATGCCGACTCAGTGGGGCGAATACGCTGATTTGAAGGCTAGAGTGATAGTATATTACTGCTAAGTAGAGATAGTTATACCGTAGTACCGATCTTATTAGACTTTTTCTAGTGTTAATTGCCGTATTCGATTCCAATGAATGTGAATTCTATAGAATACTTTTAAAGAATACTTTTAAAGAATACCACAATACAAGTTGTTATAAAGGAATGTGTTGTATAATCATTTATAATGCTCTTTGTTATCATGATTTTCGATGTGAAATAAAGTTGAGAAAATGTCTAAAAAGTTCCGGCAGCAATTATTTGTTTTACAATATATCAAATCCACAAGTTTTTTAGTAAAATCTCTCACAATTTATCACAATCAAAATATAATAACTATAATGCTCACAATGAGCGAAACCGGTGTTAATTTGAATTATACAAAATGTCGGAAAATTTTTGTCATTTCTTTGCAAATAAAATTAAAACATAAATGTCGTGATTTATCCACTGGTTTGTGAATGACATTTTAATTGTAGATAAATCAATTACTTATCGCTAGAAGCGCTTCTTTTTGTATAAATATTTCTCTGCAAAAGTGATTCTCATGTGTAACTTCCAGAAAATTTTCTTGCGGCCACCAAAACCTTAATAATTATTATTGATACTGTGATAATTTTTTTTCAATTTAATTTGTACCGGAAAGACCACGAGACATTTTCATTCAATCACTGATGTTTTCAATGTGGTCACAGTAAAAATTTACATGAGATCCACATGTGGAAGGACTGATCAAAGCGCTTCCTGACAGAAAAGCTTTGGGAAATGACAGAATCGGTAATAAGGCTGTCAAATATCTACCGCTTAAAGGTATTAGCTAGTTAGTCAATATTATCATCGCGTGCTCAAGATTACTATATTTTCCATCACGTTGGAAGGAAGCGGATATTATTCTAATTCCAAAGCCTGGGAAAGATCACACTCTTCCGATAAACCATCGACCAATAAGCTTGCTACCCGCAATGAGCAAAATTCTAGAGCGTGTGATTAAAGCTAGACTGCAAGAAGTGGTGGAAGAGAAAAAGATAATCCCAGACACACAGCACGGTTTCCGCGCGAATCACTCGACAAACCACCAACTTCTTCGGGTAGTAGAGTTGATCGCAAGTGGATTCATTCATAAAGAGATCACGGCGGGCCTCTTTTTTGATATTGCTAAAGCCTTCGACAGGGTATAGACCGAAGGGTTCGTATTCAAAATGTCGAAGGCTGGCATAGGATTACCACTAGTAAAGATTCTCAACTCGTCCGTGACGGATAGACATTTCAAAGTCAAAATGGGCGAAATTCGATCCTCCTCAAGACCGATCCAGGCAGGTGTCCCGCAAGGCTCCGTCCTGGGACCCATACTGTATAACATATTCACCTATGACATTCCTTGCGGTGGGGAAAGCGATGCAGTTATAGCCGATGATACTGCTATTTTATCAAAATCTCGTAATCAGCAAAGTGCTGTCACACAAGTCCAGCTATTGGCTGATAACATAGCGGACTGGTGTGAAAACTGGCGAATTAAAATCAATACCGAAAAAAGCGTTGCAGTTATGTTTTCAAAGGGTTTCATTAGAAAACACAATTTCGATTGCATTCGTATGCAAAATACAGAAATCAAGTGGTCCAATACTGTCAAGTATCTAGGACTCACTCTAGACAATAGACTAAAATTCAATGAGCACACCGCGATTAAAAAACGTCAAGCTTATGGTGTAAAAGCTAGACTAAACTTTATGCTCAATGTGAAGAGCAAGCTTACTCTCAAAAGCAAGCTGCTCCTCTATACAGCTATAACTCGGCCAATTATGGTGTACGCTACTCCAGTGTGGGCTTATGCTCACCAGAAGCATCTGAAGACACTTCAAATTGTTCAAAATAAATCATTGCGACAAATTTGTAATGCCCCGTGGTACGTTCGCAATTCGCTGTTACATAGAGACTTGAAAATGCCTACAATTCGAGAGTTCGTTCGTGAAATGTCTCGAAACTTTCACAGCGATAAAGGCAAACATTATATCCCTACAATTTCTTATCTACATAATTATGATGAGACAGTACCGAGTAATCGTCTAAGGCCGAGAGCGGTTCTGCTCGATGACCCGCCGTAGGTTTGATGTTACAGATCTTAATCCCAACCAGGACAACCTCGGCATCTGAAAATGACTTTCCTATTTTATTTCCTTACGTATCGTATATGCATGCGTGTGGCTGTGTGTGTGCCTGTATGCACACGTATGCGTGAGTGAATATAATGCGTATGGTGTCCGCGTGAGCTGCACTCATTGTGGGTTCCACGGCTCAATTGCGACATAATATTGTCAACAATGACACAACAATTATAACAAAATTAAATCTATATATGAGCGATGGAGGAGACCTGAAGAGCTCTGATGCTGACGCGTCATAGATCTTAACGCTCCATGAATTTGATATCCCAAAAAAAGAAAAAAAAATTCTTCACTAACGGTGAACCTAACGCGAACTTTTTTTCATTTTTTAAATGTCAATTACGTTTAGGAGAAGTTTTTGTTAAGAATATAACATATATTCATCAGTTGGAAATTGCTACTCTGGTTAGACTGTCAGATATTCCTAGAAATAAATTGAATTTTTTAAGAAGATCGATGTTAACTGCTTGTGGTATCTTTTATTAGCTTAAATTGTATTTGCAAAATTATTGATGAACAAGTAACATTTTTTTTTCCTATTTAATGAAATGTTAAATGTTCTTCATATAAACTTTATATTTTATTTTTAACACGTGCTCCCAATGCACCCATATTTCCCCCTATTGGAAGTATTTCAACTGTTTTTCTACTAAAACTACTTATTACTTATTCAACCTCACTATTCAAGTGTAAGACTGAGACGAAACTAATATGTTTATAAGTATATTGGAGTATTTTTTATCGTTTAGTTACTTATTAAATTTTCGGTATTTTCTGCCGGTGGTCTTGTGTTACTGTCGGGAGAGACCGGTGACCATTCGCTGATGCTTTGATGAGAGATGCATCTGAGAACGCATAAAGTCATAAAATGCATCTCGGCCATAAACGTGAGTGCTCGCGTTACCTGAAGTGCACACAGCGCCAATAAAATTTATCATAGCACCGTTCTAAGATTAATGCGAAAATACGATATCGATGCTAATTCAAAATGATGTATTTTTACTGCGACAACCGAACGCGGTAATTTGGCCGCATTGCCGAAGTTTACAGTCCTTCTTTATACGCAACTGTTTATTACCGATGTGGTATGACTTTTTAATATGAAAAATCAATTTGAGGATTTCCGTTTGAATGTTTGTGATCTACAGAATTCTCTCTGCATATTCAATAAGAGTAGTAAGAGTTTCGATTGAAGCTTTCTTCGATAAACCGAGGTTGAGTTTGAGCATCTAGGTAACAAACAGTTCTCACAGCAAAATTCTATTGCTATCGTCCATAGGAAGCTATATGCTCATAATTGAATTTGAATTGGACTTAAAAAATATATTGACAAATATAGGATTTCAGTTTTATGTATCAAACATAAATCTGCATGTTTTTACTAATCGAATTTGCTGATTTCTCATTTCTAAAATTCAATGTTTTATTATGTCGAATTAACACAAAAATAAATTAAATAAAAATCATTATTCATCAATAAATAATCTTTACAACAAACGATATTTAATATTGAAAATGCTACAGTCTGAAACTTACAAAAATGTAAAATTTTACGTTTTTTAATATTTACCTTAAATTTATGATAGAAAAACTTTTCCGGTGATTAAAAATGATTTGAATGTTTCTGTATCAATTTTAGATTATTTTAAGGCCTTCGTTGACCATTGAGTTTTAAGTGTTTTAGGCATTTATCTTAGGAGGTAAAATTTTAAATGAATCTTGAAATAAACTGAAATATATGTGCACGCCACTGCTACTAAAAATACGAATCTCAAGTACGTAAATTCGTTGGAATTTCTCATAATTTATAAAAAAGACTGAAAATTATTAAAATAATATTCTTTTCTTTTGCCCTTGATATAAAAACGATATTTCTACGATAGTATCCTGCTCTTGAGTTTCGTAAAAGATGAATAAAGTTGTAATAATGTATATTTTTAATCAGAAAATACATTGAACTCACTTGTATAGTAGTAGTAATGAATAGTTTGCTTTCGAATAGTTATGGATTGCAGTTCTGGTGTTTTATATTAAATAAAGATTTTATAAAAGTAGATGTATACAATACCATAAAAAGACTACGGCCATTTGAAATCGCAATGATCGCAAATTCTATAAAAAGCGAAACAAGGTATAATAGCACGAATTTAAAAAAAATGCATATTGTTAATGTGTATGTCCTATAGATTCATACTGTGCACATTTTCACACAAATGACTGTCATAAAACCGTGTTTCATAAACATTTCATGTTGAATCAATAATAAGTTATATAATCATTTCTATTTTGCTATACATTTAATACCGATACGTTTCTCTTTTGTTAGCGATCCCCTAGTTGTAGGCAGGCGTCGAGGAAATAAAAACGGTGACGTAGCTAAGTAATTAATGTGGATTCTCTAATGATGGCTCTATGCAGCAGAATGCAATGTACAGTGTGCAGTTTTATTGCCTCACTTTTATGGCCGGTCAACTCCGGACTTCTGGACGTCTGCTCAGGTCCGCACTAGGGCCCCATCGGCATATTAATTAGAATGTAACTTCATTCTACAACCTCAATAATTCATGTTGATTTTTTTAACCCAAACCCCGTTCCTGGAATCCAAAATAAAACCAGGTCGCTTAAATTTCATTCGGAGTTTCCGCTTAATCATTAGACAAATTATATTGATATAAATACTTTTTCCATCTGAAAATGTAGATCTACAAATTCCAGTCTATACGCACAGCACAGCAAAAACTAGCCGCAATTAAGTCATTCCATAGATAATGTTTTAATTAATTTTATCCTTGCTGCTCGTTTATCCAAATTGATTGCAAGTTTCTCATTTTGTTATTATTTCGCAAAATCAATGTAAATGACTAGGAAACAAAGCTAAAAACAATGAAGTTATTCATTTTACATTAGGGTAATTTTTCAATAATTACGGTGATATTATTTAGAAGAAAATTTATGCCCTTTCTTTGTTTTATGAATCGAATCGCAGTAAATCATTGAGCTCTAATTCCATCCTGGAGGTTTATTAACTTTAATAAGGAAGGCAGGTTTTCAGCGGTACCCAATCCTTTCGTTAGCTCTACCTGAACCGATAAACATACCTGCGAGTGTTAGGGTTAACGAACTTCTTGTATACCTGCTGAAGTTTTTCTCGATCAGTTTCTTTCTACTTAAATTTTCTTTTGATAAATCTCAAAACAAGATTCGTTCGTCACAATTAAAATCTAGTTCTATTTGAACAATTTTATTATATCGTCACCGATCAGTAGTCAAGTGCCTCAACGCTCTAAAGTTTCTGCTCAGAGGTCACGAAATCGATAAATATATTAATTTTAGGATTTTTATAGTATTTTTCATACCTCACCTCCTCTCATACTTCCTACAATAATCTGAAAATAGTCGGTTAAAGAATGATTATTTTGTTTCTTCTTGCCTTTTCTGAATATAGTTACTTGCTAACTGACATAATTCGTGTTTGTAAAAAAATCTGCATACTATTACTCACATTGGGAGTAATTCAAAACAACAAATCTAATTGAACAAGAAAAGATTCTAATAAACATTATACAAAAAATGCCAGTAGATATTGTCAATCATAGTTTTATCGTAATCAAAACACGCAATGTTCACTCGATTCCCCGTTACTTATTTAATAGTTTTTTTTACTGCTGTATATAAAACGAAATTGTTTTTATTGATGTACTGCCAGTAATGCATGTAATAAATAGGTTTTCCACGAAAAGTTGCCGGACGAATATTGATTCTAAATTCTCGAAGCATATTTTTTGTGTGAGAGTGTTTTTTTTTAATCATTTTCATTATATTTATAGCGTTTCTACAATGACGGTACTGTTTTCTCTCAGAAAATAACCGCTATACTTATACATACATCTATGTGTATAATATGTTAAGTGAATGTATCGATCAATAATTCACTATATATTGTCTAACCAAAACAGTATTTGAATGAATTTGAATATTTTTCTATTGAGAAACTCTTTAATTTAATTAACCAACCTTGATTATATCGAACAAGAAAATACTCACTGCATGTCATCCCATTAAAACCCATACCCTTATACTAAATAACAGATAAGTCATTTCACAATTTTACATAGTTTTAGGTATTCCTGTATTGAATAAAATGTACTAAATAAAATAAAAATCGCAATCACTACAGGACATACCAATATTCGCTAGATAATTTGGAACAATTTAATATCACGGTGAAAAAAATAGCAATGCGACATGTAGCAAACATGAGCCACAGGACATTTTTATCCGTTTATATCGGACAGACAGAAAAAAGTATATCCACTCGAGCTAAGGAACATGTAAGATCATTTAACAGTAAAAAAACAGATTCACAATTCGTTATAAATCGCATAATATAAACTCAAACTCAGCGACTAGTTTTTAGTTTCATTTACAATTTTTAGTTTTATTGCGAGGAAGAAACAAGCTAGGTGTTAAAACAGGAGAGAAGATGTATTGTGTACCTTTTCTACACAGCTATATATAGATAAGTAAATGTTCGTTTAAGCATAGTTCTGACGATGGCGTAAGCCGAAATAGCTATCAACTATATTTAAAAAAATAATTTTGTAGAACTGAAAGGCGTTATATTTTTAATTTAATACAATCATCGTATATATATATTTATTTTCATCGTGTTTTAATGGTGTTCTACCAAGTGAATGCCAATTCAATCAATAAAATAATTTAATATATTCTATTCTTGCTTATGGGTAATATTTTTTGTTCAAACTTGAACGAAATAATTCTTTATATTAACACTATGTAAAAAACTATTGAAATATACTGTTATGAATTTTGAATGATAAAGTAATCTTCTTTATCTAATATAACACCATCAATTTAATACAAAGCTACAATCACACATAAAGTGAATAGCATATTTCACACATTCAATGATATGATTTGAAACGAATTGAAAAGTATGTGTATGAACGCCATATTTTTTTTTTATTTTTACATCATTCATCAATTCTTTTTACACATTCAATTTTGGGAAATATTGGTTTTTGTTTTTGTCATATGCACCGTAATATTATGGAACATATTTTAACATAATTTCTCGCTATGAATTGCTGTATTTGCCTACAAACCGGGTCACGCCATAATCCTTATGCAATCATCGTAGAGCTCCGTAGAGTGTCGGCGTAGACACGGCTGACGGGCGATACCTGTTTCGACTACGGCAGGCTATTACTTGGTGTATATTTTTCCTGCAACCTCATCAGCCATAAAGTCTGGCCCAGGGCGTTGATACTCGCTATACCTCCACCGACTGACTGCTTCATTGTGCATAGCTGTGAGCTTTATTACCTATGGATTTCTTAGCAAGCCGAATTATCGAACGGCGTACCCTAGGTAAGGCAAACGGAGGAATTGGTATCATCCTTTTAAGCATAGTAGTTATTGCGAAGACATATGTCTCTCTAGTCCCACGCTGTCGCAAATAATGAGACAAATTTATTTATTTCTTCGTATTTAACATTGTTCTCTTGTTCATTTAAAACTTTTGAGTTTATTTCAATTACAGCTTACAAGTCGAACATTTTTTTTTAAATTCTAAATATTAAGCCACAGAAGCTGTTATGCTGTGAGAGTGGTTTTTTTCATGAATAACTGTATATACAAATCGAGCGGATAATAAATATAACTTTCTACATCCGTCATCCACGTACATTTATTTTTAAACTAAAAAAATCTTCCTTTTTTTCGATAGTCTTCACTAGAAATGTTCTATTAAAATATTCACTTCACCTTCTACACGTTATCAAAACAATGCAATCTAATTAACCCTTAAACTACAAGTATACATTCATTCAAGTATCATTCAAATGTCTATGAAAAATGTCAACAATCGATGAAAAAATTGTTAAATGTAAAATTATTGATTTGATATTTTTGAATGATAATTTATTATTTTATGAATTTAAACACATCCGTATCAGTTTTTAGATTTGTTTTTTCATTACTATTGGATTAATATTGTATGATTTTCTGTAAAAAATTCTTAGTTCTTGAACCCATGGTTTTGTATATCTGTTACCTTTAACTCAAATATTTTGTATAAGTAGACTTTGTTTGTAAATTGTATTCTATCAGTTGATAATGCTCGCTATCGGCGAAATCAATCTGGATCAAAAAATATAGTGTGGAAATAAGTACTAAAAATGTGTTTTTATCACTCAAAATATCATACCTTAATACTAAAATATAATGGATTCTAAAATTTTATAATATGTTTATATCTTGGAAAGTATTTAAAGATACTTTTTTTACACGTAATGGATAAAGAGCAATTAAGCAAATCTTCGTTCCAAACAACAAACTGTAGATTGGCGTGACGAAATGGCCTAATATTCTCAGACTCGCGGCTGTTAGGGCGGCAGATACCAAGATTAGATTGTAATCAATTCTCAATCCACAACATAAACATTTTTTTTTCTTAAAACTTGTTCTTCGTGTCAATCATGCGTATATGTAACGCTCGACTTGCCTTAGATCAGTGATCTCCAAACTTAATAAGGATGTGAGCTACTTTCAGAAATTGAAATTGTCTAGTGAGCTACGTATACATATTTCTTCTTGAGTTCTTGATTAAGTGATGTTACATATGAGCGAGAGAGAGACAAAGTGTATGGTGCAGTTCGCATCAATCGTAATACATCTCTGACCACTTCTCTAATTTATTTTGTTGTATGCACAAATTGTTGTGCAAATAAATCTTCCTGACGAATACCAATTTATTTATCTATTATTACTTTAATCAATAGTGGGGTTTTCTCCCGAATTATATTTGTAGTTAACATAAATATTAAAAAACATTTTATGTACTCATGTATGAAGGCCAGTAACAAATATCAAATATGTAAATTTTTTGTATAATCTGAATATTTTATGTAACCTTAACTTAAATAATTTAAAAACGTTAAAATTAGTTTTTCTATGAACCAACATATTTAGATAGACGTCTTTGTTCCCAAAGATTTTGTTAATTAAATAAGAGTGATCAAGGAAATCATTTTCTTTCAGTGAGAACTGAGTGAAATCATTTGCATAAGTTAAAAAAACAATCTAACTTTATTAGCAACGCATTCTCGTATTTTTAGTTATGTATATTAAAATTAAAATCCAGGCCGTGATTTTTTTTATCGCGCCAAAAGACAATCATATTTCTTATGGCTAGAACCGAGAATGCATTCCTGTAAAAAATAATTTTCATTATCAAATCATTTTTTTTTTGTCAATGAAGCTTGAAAATGTACGTCCTTTTGTACTCCATTATAAGGAAGTAAAACCATTTAAAACTTCATGTGAAAGATGTTGAAGGGTTGACACTTCGAAAATATTTTTTTTTATATTTATTTATTTATTACTATACAGTACAAAACTAACAAATTATAAATTCATTGCTTTTGCACCGTAACATATCAACATATTTAAATATAAAACTTTAACAAATACACAGTAAAACAATCAATAAGGATTGCAAAAAAGTCTACCAAGTAAGCTCATGAAATGTCTACTTTAACTGAAAAAATAGCATTCGTCTGAACTCACTTTCGTCCACATGAAATATGTCAACATCCGAAGCAATACTGTTGAACATTGTTAATGCTCTTACCATTGGCATTATTTAGTTAGGTGTGACATCTATAACACTTTTTTCGGTCTTCGTATGCAATAAACTAGCGTTAAGACAATTTCAAACTTTTTGCTATTTTATAAAATTATTATTACACATACAAATTTTCATTCTCGTAAACAAATATATCTCTGACCATAGCACAGTCTGTGCGATCTATACTATTAATATGTGACGTTTTCATATGTATGGATACCTAAATATACGCGCTTTTACTACCGGCGGGTTTTCAGTAAATTAATTATTTTTATGGGCAAACGCAAGGCGAAATGCCTCGGCGGTCTAAAAACCGCGGTGACAAACTCGCGGAACACATTTACACTGCACGAAATAAAACATATGGAACATACGTTATTCTTGTTATGTTAACCTTTTGCACTCGAATGCCGCCATAGAGGCGGCATTGTAAGTTTTTCGTATTACTCGGATGCCGCCGCAGTGGCGGCATGTTTATAAAGTCATTTTTTGTAAACTTTTAGCATTTTTTATACATCGATTTCAACTAGATCACAATAACAGATCATTAGGGAGTAATTTACTGATAAAAAAACATAGCCAAAGATAGCCGGCTTGCGTAATATCAATACGTGTTGTCATCGAAATGCATGGTGGATCCCGAGTTCGTACTTCAACTGTTCCTACAGAGGACCGTCTTGCAGATAAATTACATATATTACGTTCAGGGACTAAGAAAGACTGTGCAGTATGTTCAAATAGAAAAATTTCTCGCATGAGATCGGAAACACGGCTGTTTTGCGAGATCTTCGTAAATAAGCCAGGATTACATGTTGGCGATTGCTTTGTGAAATGCCATAAAATGAAGAATTACAAATAAAATAAAAATATGTACATTATATTCATTATATATCTATTTTACAGAAAAAATAAAAAATATATTTTTTTTAAATTTTATATAAATATTTTTTTTATTACTTTGATTCATGTAGCGAATACGATTTTCGCAAAAAAACGCGTCGAGAAGCTGGTAGGCACATACGAAAAAGTGTTCGAGTGCAAAAGGTCAATACTCGCGTTAATTGGTGTGACTATTTATTTGACCGTATTAATGTAATACAATTATCGAGCAAGCATCAATGCAAGTGCAATAATGTTATTTTTCCATTGAGAAACAATAAAGATGAACAATTCTTTTCGTTGGCTTTCGCATGTAAAAGATTTTTTATCTCAAAATATGTACTGTGTAAGACCTTCATTGCGTAAGATTCAATTTTTTCTTACTTAACAACGAACGACTAAATAATGATAATACACCCATACCTCGCTTTACGGCCTAGATACTTTCCTTGAAACTTGGCCGCAAAGCGAAAAGCCGTATAAGGAATCAATTATTCGAATACAAATTCACACAAATTCAATGGGATCGGTTCCAAATTTTTTAAATATGTTACAAGGTTTATCTTTCAAAATGCATTCTATCTTTTGATTTCATTTTTTATTTCATTTAAATCAAAAATACAAACTTAAAAAGTACATACATTTGTACATAAAATAATAACAGACTCCAAAAACCAACAATAATCTATAAACTAAAATGAAACAACTTTTATAAGTATACATATTTTTTTAAATGGCTTTAATGTGTATGTGATGAAGAAATGATAACCTGCATCCTTTAAAAGGGCTTGGATTTTCGGAATAACGCTCGTAAACAAGGGGAAATAGGAAAGAGTGTGTATCGAGATTCCGCTTGCGCATGATTGGCAGATTGGCAACACGTACATGTATCAATATCGAAAAAAAAAAAATTGGCCGTAATTCGAAAACGTGCCTTAATTGAAGAGGGCCGTTATAGCGAAATGTCGTATAACGTGGTGTGGGTGTATTACTTAACTAATTTCATTATATTTTCCATATATCTAAAAAAATACACGCTGAATTTACAGAGCAAATAATCTTCCATGTGCTGAAAATGCCTAAATCTTTATAATATTTCAATCGCAAAATGTTCTTCATATTTAATCCCGATTTCAATAGATATAACTTCTATTAACTACGTTGCGGATGAAAATGCTCTTGCCAAAACGTGGTGTCGTAGACATTAAATGAAAATCGTTAAGCTTAACAAATTCTTCGCCGAAATGAGGTAGTCGAAACAAATCTTGCGACACTGAATCTGCATAATTCTGTGGCAAAATAAAAATGAATTTATATTTTTTCTCCATTACCACAATCAAGAGATAATGAAATACATTCAAATTATCTGTAGATCACCGGAATTATTCCGAATACAGTAAGTATAAAAAGGTTTGGCTAATTATTAGCTACGCACAGTTTACAGGATCGGATGAGTGGCAGGATATTTTAAATAAAGCATATATAAAACATCCGTTAATTCGTTCGAAAATCAATTCGATTCATTCTGTGACCACTGTAACCGAATTGACTGACCACTTGACCATGGACACGGAAAAATAAATATGTGTAATAAATAGTATATCCAATAAGATTTTTGCTTTAAAAATATGAACTTAGTAGTTTTATTTTCTCAAATCATATTAATTGAATGGACGATAGAATTTTTAATAAGCCATAAAAATCGACGAAGCGACCGGTTTTCAGTGAAGTTAATTAATTTTTTGCCTTAATAATATGATAGTGAACGAGACTTTTTACGACATTCCTCAGCTGGATTCAGCGTTTCTGTATGTGAATTGCATTTTAGATGTAGACGTTTGAGCGTTTACTCAGAGCGAAATTTCGCTACCGTATCTATCTTCTTTCCAATATTGCATATTTTTACGACCATAAAGGGTTCTTGGAATATTTTGAAGCCATTTATATCATCCTTTGTGAGTTACGATGTTTCGCACTAATAAAATCGTTTTAATTGGTTTTCTCTCACAATTCGCGCTCTTGAAGCTTGTCGTAAATAAGTTTTTCTTCAAAAAAACTTCATAAATGTTTCTTATACTCTTTATAGATACTTTTCTCTGGATAACGTTGTTTTGTTTAGATATTGAGCTGATATTTGATTCAGAAAATACGTATTTACATCCTTATAAAACGTAACTTTTATTACATTGCGACAGTTTTTCTATACCAGTGATTCTTATGTGCGGCCACCGGCAGTTTTATAGTAAATATTGGTATTTAAAAGAAATGTGTTTTTACAAATGAATTTGTAAAATTATTATTATTTTAAAATTGATTGAATAAAACTGACTTATCCAGCATTTAGTCGAGTTAAAATAAAGGACCGCTTATTTTTAAAACTGTTCAAAAATCTTCGTCGAAGTTTGTACATACATAAATACATTAACAATGAATCAAGTCAATATAAAGAATTAACAACAATTGCTTTATTAATTTTGTCGATTTTACCCACAACTGTATATTGTGAAAGATGATTCAGTGTAATGCACTATATAAAAAATAAATATCGAAACTATTTATATCACGTTTGGCTAACTATTGTTGATACTTGATATTGATGATTACTTTGGTAACTATTGTAGAAATTTGCAGGATAAGAATTGCTCAGTTGACTTAGAAACAATTAGCCAGAATGGTATGTGGTGAATTCACGTAGTTACTGCAAACCGTTTGGGATGTCTTACGATAGACTGTATTTTCTACTTCATACAAATAGAAATAACTTAATTACAACATACCGATGTCATTTGATTCGATGCACTGTGGTTACCGACCGATACATTATTCAATTCAATAATAATCATTATCAAGCTTCGGCTTGGCATTTGAACGACTGCAGTTACATTGCAGCCAACCTTGAAAAGTTGACCTCTATTCTATTGGCACAAAATCAAACCCGTGCAGTAGACAAATTGCTAAAATCTGTAGTCGATGTTGGGCCAATATACATGACAATATTACACCGTGAATACATTGCACTGTTCAATGCTCTCTTGCAATAAAATAACTTACATTGACTCGGACAGTTGACTGCACAATTATACGCGTAATAATAACCGTCTTATGATCTTTTTTAATAACATAAATACATACTAGCCGGCCGTTGCATTTTCCTGCGGGACAACTAAACGTGAATCTAAAATTTATTTTAACTTCATTCGTATCTTAGGCCACATGTCTTTATGGTTCTTCTACATCTTGCGCATTATATTTGTTATTGAAAGTGTATACATAAAGATATTATTATATTGAACTAAAAAATAATGGAATCGTATTGACTATTCTTGAATATTTCGACGGTAAATATTTTTACCTCCTTTTATATTGAAAAAAATTCTTTTATCCCATCTAAAAGATACTATCACTGATTCGCAAAAACGTTTAAATAATACACTTGCAATCTTTGAATTTGAAAGTCTTTCTTTACGTAGCATAAATTATTCCCAAAAATGGCTTGTGATAAAGTCATTTAGCTTTACTTATACTATGAGAGTAAATGTTAAATGATGAGACCTGGGTAAGTTCAGTTGTTGGCTAATAGGTCAAAAGGAAATTAACACGTTGAAAAAAATAGCAATGTATTTAAGTTCTACAAAATTATTTTTTAAATAAAGTTTTAAATTCATTATATTATATATGCGTCAATTTCCAAATGAAATTTATTTATTCACAATCTTTCAATAAATTGTTTAACCTTTACGAGTGAATCAAGTTCAACGTTACTAGACTTCTCAATAGCAGTAAAATGTAGATAAGTTGTTTTTTAAGTGTGCATAGCTTGCAGTTACTTTTGACTTTAAAGCGAGTCGCTTTATGAGATTTTTTTGCACCCATACGAAGTTTATTAAATGTTAATTTTGTGCCATGATGGAGGCAATATTAGGGATGCTTTTTATTTACTAAAATAAATCTAAACTACTGGTGAGTTTTTTGGAAATTTGAAAACAGTTATAATTTGTCACTTAGGCTGTGTTTAGCTTTACTGAATCGAGCTGCACTAAATTCCTGATGATTGGAAAGGGGAAAGATTAGGTCGCTCTTGATCGCATTAATGCCATCTTAACATACCTGTCCAAATGAAAATTAAAGGTCTCTCTCTAATTTTATTTCTTTAAAGAGATCACTCTGCATTTAATCAGGTCTAACAAACAATATTATGTCTGATTGCTAGTCCAGCCATCCCATTTTCATTCTCCAGAATACCTGTATTTTATTTTAATGATTTCTGAAATGTATTTTATATATTTTTAAAATCGACCCTCAATAGTCTGAACTGTATTGTAGCTGTTTCTAGATGGCACATCCCTACAACCGACCTCAGAGTTATAACTCTTGTACGAGTTACGGCATAAAGTTAAATTTATACGCAATAACGACACAAATGCAAACCTCCATCCATTCACAGTGCGGAGGAAAATATTATGTGCAAGAAAACAGACCGAGCTCGTAAATTGCACTTGTGATATACAGAACATCACGCCAGTTCCAAAAAGAAAAACACATTTTTAAAAGACTGCAGTAATAATTCAAAAATGCAATTAAAGCTCTCAACGATCTATCCTCACATTCAAAAAAATTGACATTCACAATTTCAGCGATATCTTTGTAGAAATTCGTTTATATTATACGTTCCACTGAAATTTATAACATCTAAATTGATTTTTTTGAGAGAGAATGAATGAAGATTTTAGCTCGAACAATTTGCAGAAAAGTTCTCGCTAATAGCTTTCCCGTTCGTTATGGAAGAAATTGAATTGCATTGAACATTTTTAAACAAATTTTTACTAATACAATCAACAATCTTTCAAAGATAAACGTATTATCAGTGTATATTTTTTTTCTTAAACCAACATTTGAATTCAGCACAAAAATAGACAATTGAAGTACTATTCCATTTTACGTGCCCTTAACCCTTTGGCTGCCAAGAGCCGATTTAATCGGCTTTTGCAATGTATCGTGAATAGCCAGAGTCGACGGCTCTGCATTGTAAAAGAATAAAAGAATGAGTCATATTTTAAACGTCCTGTTGAAGTCTGTGCTACCTATTGTCATTATTATTACAGCGTTTTGCTAATAATAATAAAAACTCGAGCTCGAACGTCTATGGCGACGAAATATTTGGCAAAACGGTGTGTCATTGCATATTGCTCCAGGGGTTCATAACATTTTGTTAAATATGTATATTTCCATGAACCCAAAAGAATCTTGGTTGACAGCATTATGATCTAAAAATACTTTCATAAATACAGAAAAATCTTTCTCGAAATCATGTGTTATCATATCAAAATGCTCTTCTTCAGAACTATCACTCTCACTAATGAGTCTTTGACATCTCTGTCGGGGTCGTATCAAAGCACTTCCATCCGAGTCCGTATCTGAATCATAATTACTAGTATCCGTTTAACTCTCGTAATTCATTTTGAAGAGTAAGAATTTTTATGATCAAGATTTTCTATAAATGGGCGTAAAGTTTTTCTAAAATTATATATTCTATTTCTATAGATATGCGTTTTCTTATTTTATTTCCGTTATTATCCAAGGCTAAAATAATAGTTTGTAAGGTTAAGATTTTAAAGTAAGCTAATTTTGTATGTAAAGTAAAAAAACATATATTTTATACTTGAAAAAGCCAAAGATTGACCACACCACAAAACTGTCGAAAGACACATAAAACTGTCAAACTAAAAAACAACAGAAGACTGATTGCATCTGGTGCAGTGCATATTATTTGGAAAGCAAATTTTTGTCAAAACAATGGTACACACTACTTGAAACTATTGAACACATTTTAATATGTTAATTTTTATATCATATACGTGGCATTTCTGGCACATTCGGCCAAAAAGTCGTGGCATCCAAAGGGTTAATATTTTATCTGTCAACTATTTTTAATTTACATATATTTTATGTAAGTAAATAATTTTATTAATTTTTCAACCATCGGTCTTGTATATTTCTATTCTTAACTAAAAAACTATAGTATAAATAGAATTGTTATAATATTTTATATATTTCGGTTGACAATGCACCCGTTGAGGCAAACTGGTCTTAATCTTCATAATTTAAATTGTGCTTCATGATTTGTAAATAATGCTTTTCCACCAAAAGTGATAGTTAACATTTTAACCCCTGACTACGAACGTCTCAGTTACTTAAACTGGTGATTTCATTGCGTTGACAGTTGGAAATTCAATACATAATTTAAGAACATCACTAGGTTGAAAAGTTTTGTGTCTAAAAATATTTTTTTAGTATATGCCATACGAAACTGGCACTACATAGTTTCCCTTCGAATTAAAATGCGTTATTCTACGCACTTATATAATATTGAAATTATAAAATATAATATATTGTTAAAATTCATAGCATAGCACTTTTACACGCATTAAAACTGGTTTTATCAATTTTTAAAAATCTCGACAGATCGTCGTTATTTGAATTCAATTTGCCACAAATGCCATTTGATTTATTCTTTTATAATTTTTCCACTGTTGATTTTCACACTCTTAAGGGTATATTTCGAACCCCTCAAATCTTCACAACTAACCACCATCTTCGCCAATAAGCAACTTTAATTCGCTGCCTTTTTATTCTTGATCAACGAACACCATGGACATTTAAATATTGATGGAACTTATTGACGTTATTCAACCATGCCTTAAAAATCGACTTTGATTATTTGACATTTACTATGTAAAAAGGTACGCTTTATTTTCTTTTAATTTTCATTAATATTTACTGACCGTATAAAAACTCGAATGATATTCTTAAATCACTCATAACTTATGATATCGACCAAAGGTGCTTGATAGAATTATAATCAAATTTCAATTGTTGAAATGCTTGAAAATGTTCACAGTTTCAACCTTTCAAATTTGATATCACTTACGATCGAGTTACATTCGGTAGGGCGATACGGGTGTTAATTTATTTATCCGTGGTAGATTTAGCTGGCACGAGGACTCGGTATTAACACGTGCAAAATATCATAACATTACTATGTTTTTGAATGCATACTTCACTAAGAGTTCAAGATCTCGACAAAATTACTCATATTTTTCATCGCTAACTTATTCATGGCAGTAATCGACTTTTTTTAAATTTCTGAGTGCGATACATTTACATAGAGTATTGATGCCGATATTCTAATAGAAGGCAGAACTTGAGCAACTTATGTAGCCGGTTGTGTTATGTTGATATTTTTTTGTGAGATATAGATATTGGAAAAAAAATAAAACACAAAATTAATGTGTTTTCATAACACTAACAATAGCATAACGCACTAACAAAAAGCAAACTTCCAACCATAAGAATCATCGTTTCCTTTACTATCATTTTCCACGAAACTTACCAAACTACATATGTTAATATCCTTTTCCTGTCATCAATTTTAACTTATTTACTTATTTGGTTCTATTGGTCAATATACTATACTCTTGCAGATTATGTATTATTAAAATAATTAGTATCTAATTGAACATTTTAGATGTAATTAATTATTGTTAGCAGTGTCATATTTGTGAAGATGATTTTTCTTGCCTTGACTAGTACATTTTTTCTTTAGTTCCCTAATCAACAAAAAAAATATTTAAATATGGGAATATACATTATAATTTACAAATGTATTAAAAAATAAAAAAAAAGTGATCTCGATACGCAAAAATCGCTTTATTTTTAATAATTTATGATATCGACTGAAGGTGCTTGATGGAATTTCAATATCAAATTTGAATTGTTACAACTTTGTAGGATTCCACAAGTTTTGTCACTAACGATGCGGGTTTCGTCCTTCGGCATCTTCAGGCACTCTATCACACGGATGCAACAGAACTGACGTAAAATAAACAGTTAGCATCGTCTATATACCAAAGTTATTAATTACGGGAAAACACTTACCCCCAAGACAATCTAATAATAATTAACACGATTGCATGTGATAATTTTCATTGACGATCAATAAGTCACTCTTGAAAGGGTTTTTCAACAAATATCAGTGGTATCAACTAACGTTAATATATCAGTGAGTATTATAATTCAGATGTAATTTTTCAATTACGTATTTTTATTTCCAGTTAAATTAATAAACATATTAAAATTAATTGAAATTTAAGCACCACTGTACTACGTGATCAAATATTAATATTGTGAAAAAATAATTTGCATAAATATACTTTAAATAATATTAGCATAATTTAAATGCATCTCGGGTAACTAAAGCACTCAATAAATTCAATTAAAAATATGCCATGATTTTTAAATGTCATTTGTTGTAGAACGAAATATAAACGGCCTAATAAAATATATTTTATGTGTCGTAAATGTATAAATACGTTATTTACGAACGTCCATGTAACGCGTAGGGGTCGCAAATAATTTACACATTGATTTTGAAGATTTCTCGTTTAGTTTATTGTAAAAACAATATTTCTTAAAAATGGGCGAACATTAAGCCATCATATTTACTCCTTTCGACTACGAACACTCACACTTAACAATTTCGTAATAAATTGACATCAAAGGCGTCATTTATTAAAAAAACGTCTTTGAACTTAAAGTTTTCTTTGAAGAAAAATTAATCATCAAATATGTTTTTATAATATAAATTCTTCAATTGTTTTTTGAATATTTTATTTATGGTGTATTTTTCTCGCGGAATTTTTCATTGCCTATTGTATCAAATTTTTATTCGTCCCTTGCATTTTCCTATGTTTTCATTAATTTGTAACATAAAACCCATTGACAGTTAAATTTGAATAATCTTTGAATTGGTAACAGTCGATAGTTTCTAAAATTAATAATAAGTAATTGGCCAAACTCGTGGTTTTCGAAACCTTCTGGTTAAGAAACCAGAGATTATGCTCTTCCAGTTTGCAATTGGCAGTTTTGTTAAAATCACCATGTATCAGGGTCGATGTTGTTCCTTAGAATCTGAATGGGTGTTTTGTGAACACCCGGAATTGTTAAATATTTAACTATGTTTTTAGAAAATTCTTATCTACATTTACAAAATATAATAAAAAATGTATTTTTAAAGTTGAAAAGTAATTTTCAAAAGAAAGCCGCTGAAGTGTCATTATATCGATGTCCTAAGAAATTTATGATAGTACAATAATTATTTTACTCAAATTATACATATTTTACTAAGACAGACTTCGTTCATATCGAGTATTATTAATTGTTAAAAACATACTTTTGTGGCAAGCTTTATATTATATTGGCTTATAAAGTACATAAAGTTTTGATTACAATATATTTTATGTTAATTTAATTATACTTTTAACGATTATTTGTAATTCTTATAATATTTCATTTTACAATAGCTTTGTGTATTTAATCATTTATTTTATAGGTTAACGTAGAAATTTATAACTCAATTCTTGTGAATTATTATATTTAAAAATATTAGTATGTAGTACCTTTCCTCAAATAAAACAAATTCACGTTTTCATCCATTTCTCTGAATTTTCTTATGAAATTATTTGCCTTTATCTTAGTCCGTTTTTAAGATTTCGCTGAATTTTAACGACTTTTGTAGGAAATATTGCTTGCACCGTTCTTTTGTCACATTTATTATCTGAGAAGTTTACACGGTGTATCTGTGACATCTTGACCTATTGTTGCCTCGTTCTGGCAGTGAAAAGCTTACTTTTGGTGAAGAAATCGCAGCTGTTGTAAATTTTTTTATAGGGCTGTACATTTGTAAGTTATACTACAAATTCATTTCTCCTGCAAATGTAAAGTGTCTCGCCAAATTTCGCATTAGACACTGGTGATAAAATATTTTTTTGGATAATCTATCAAATAAAGTATAGGTATCTAAGTAACGAATTAAAACATCAGTTGTTGTGTGTCAATATCTGGTGTATCAAACTCTAGTTTTCACAAACCTGTGTTATATAATATCACGTACTACACGGCGAATAAAAACATTCTTATCTTGTGGAAAGCATATGATTAAGGCTATTTTTAGTCCTCAAAATAATTCGTTTTATATCGGTGGTTTTTCACACGTGTGGCAACGATGAATGTATCTGAATTTTATGATATGATAAATCAAAATATGTTGATATTCGTTTGGGTATCTTTAGCAATAGCTTATATCAGGACTTTGGAATCAAATTCGGAATTGAAGTCGTGAAGTCGCGGTGTATTGGTCAAGTGAAAAACTGTCGACTAAGAATACTTTTTCGATTAGACGATTTTGAAAAATATCCCAATGAGCAAGAGAAAATAAATCATATTTGTATAAGTTCCAATAAAGTAGACGAAGGAATGCATTGAAAATAGTGGGAAAAATTAATCTAGCCTATGATTTTAATGTTGAAATGCCAATACAGCAGTCTCTAGAAATCATAAAAGACTCAGCATTGACTGTTACAGCTTTGCCGCTAACCCAAGTATCCGTAGAGCTGTTATGTTCCGCTCTTAAAAGCCTTTATTCTGATTTGAATAGAAGAAATAATATTTCTAATAATAAATTGAAGGTTTTTAACAACAGTTTGAACTTTTTTTAGTTATGTTTATTCTTACAGCGAAATTTAAAAAAAATGATCTTTTGCCGAATCGGTTGGTTGTTGTTTAATTGAATGCACATAAATAGAAAAAGTAAGAAAAAAACCTCTACAAAAATTCTTTTTTTTTGGTGGGAATATGCTGCCAATCAATGTGGTAGTCGCGTTTATTTTAACACACCCTTTGCTTTGCGGGATACACTTCCTAACCTTATTACGACACATCACCTTGTAAAGTTATACATATTTTCGTCAAAATTTGGAAATAAAGTTCCAAATATCCTTAGGGTTTACATTGGAGTTCCTCCTGGAGGCTGATTTGTCTAAGAAACTAACAAGAAGCCTCATTAATATTTTATGTAGTTGTATTGCAATGCAATACTCTAAAGGTTAAAGTTATAAAGTCAGTGATGATTTGACCTTAATTTTGCACCTACTCTGTGCGCTCCAAGACTCGGGTAGAGAAGAAATTTATCAATCATTTAAATTTTTAACAATAAAACTAACATACATATAAATACAGTCAAAAACCTACGTGATATTGTACCGCGAAATATTGGTTGCAGTTATACTATAAACTGTTACTAAATTACGATTTTTCGAGATGTAAATGACGCAAAATGAAATAATTATGATATTTAAAACTGTCTTCATGGTTGTTAAATATTTTCTTGTTTTATATTAATTGAACCGTAAATCAAGTGATACAAGTTATTTATATTTTATACTTCGAGCATGTATTTTAAACCATCGTGGATTTCCACTTTATTAATAAAACTAACACATGTATTTTAGTTCTATGTATTTTAGTTGTACAAAATTTTGTTAAACAAAAATACAATATTTTTTCGACGTGCTATAAGGGAGTTCTGCCAAGTTAATGTCAATTCAACAATAAATTAAAATATATATACTTAGTGGCTAGTAATATTCAGCACGTATTTTTTTTATATGATTTTAATAATTTTAAATATTTGTATTGTCAAACGCATCGGAAGTATTTCATATGAAATTTGGCGGAATAGCGGAAATGTTATTTATTGATCGAAATGTTTTCATTCTCGGGCCAAAAGATAAGAATCGTTCGAGACCTTAGTGCTACAACATTGCATGAACGTGAGTAACTTGTAAAATGCTTTTAAATTGGGTTAAATCAGAACAAATCGAAACGCGATTAGATAGATATCCGTCCGTATATTTACGGTCGGCGTGCCGTTTTTGCAACCACCCTACCTGCGGAACCCGGCTGCCCGATTCCGAGCGGCGGGTCTCACGTATTTTAAGTACCGGCGGCTGAGATCGTAAAACTGCGAGAGCGAGTTGCATTTTATGGATGCATTTTTGCTCTGCGCGCATACCCATTTCGGAGTTATAAAAACTTCGCGTATTTTTTTCGACTTATTTGTCTGTTTTTTTTATTTTGTTGTGAGTTGTCTATTTTCTTCGGTTTATGTGTTTTTATATCCGATTTTAATGATGCCGCTGTATTCCTTTTTAAAGCTGTTTTCGCTCTTATAGATAATAACCCAGTTTTTCGGGCGATAATCTTACTAAAATAACTTAATAAGCTGATTTCGGGTAATCTGTTATACGTGCGAAGTTAAGTATGCGGTATTATATACATAAAAAGTGTTGACATATTCATGCTTGAGGCTAAATTTACTTTTTATTGATTAAATTGGCATTCACTTGGTAGAACTCCATTATAACACGGTGAAAAAATAGCAATGTATTTTAGTTCTACATTTTTTTTTTAATATAGTTGATAACTATTTCGGCTCACGCCATCGTCAGAACTACTGTCCTAACTATAGTTCTGACGATGGCGTGATCCGAAATAGCTATAAACTATATCTTTAAAAAAAGTGTAGAACTAAAATAGATTGCTATTTTTCCCCGTGTTAAATTTACCTGTCCGATTTTTTGAGATATAGGCAATAATACACTAGACATTATTACATTAACCTCAATTTACGGGTAAATTCAGAAATGGAGTATTAATTCATTTAGCGTTGTTCTACTTTATACGTTCATGTTCGATCTAACTTCGAATCACTTTAATACTCGCTAATTCTACAAAATTTGAACCAGTTCACACAAGTCAGAACATTGCTGTCAATTGGACAGATTAAAGCATCCTGAAACCAGAAAAAAGGATTCAAAAAAAAAAATTGTTGTTTCTATGCAAATAGCACTAAGAATAATATTTTCGGGTTATCAAAGAAGACTTGATAATATATTTTTTCTACAATATGAACTGAATAGCCCATCTTTGCTTGGATGTATAAACTGAGAACTTCTAGAAGTTTTACTAAATAATATTTGATCTAAAAAAGTATATGTATATATTGTATATGCATAATTCTAGTTGAGAAACACTGGTATAGATGACTGTATAAGCCAGTTGAGCAGACGATAAATATAGTCATGCACACCTCTGCCCACTTCATGATGTCCATACTCGACGTGAAATCCGATGCCTCAAGTTATCAAATCAGATTTCCATGTTGTCCCATCGGAAATAATTGCGATGTTCTTCGCGCATACCTTATATTTAAACTGTATATTGTGTATTAATAATAACGATATATCTCTTATCCGATAACATTTTATTGAACATATAAGTTTATTGCGATCGTATGTTCAAACCGAAAGAAAATCGCATATGGTTTTATTGAATACATTTCAAGCGTTGTTTTATATTGACAAGAAACAACATAATAAATATTGGGCGACTGAAATACCAGTTTATCAGAATATAGAGCAGAAATCAATTTCGCCGGATTTTTAATGACTTCTCGTTGATTAATATTATTTATTACAAAGACCAACATAAGTACAGGGATACAATCACAGGCAGCAGATAAAATGCATGATTGGATATTTTCAATTTTGTATCTCTTTTTTTATAATATTATTATAAAAACAGTAATGAGTGAATGGCTATCGACTGGCATTTAGTGAACTCTCAGACTGCTAACGTCTCGATTGTTGAGACGGCTGATTTTTCTATGTTAGTTGATACCCAAAAATATATGAATCAACGTTGGTTAAAAACTTCTTGTACTCGATAATTTTTGAGTTGATGCATTGTTTGATTTGTCCTGACAAACTCAATACGATTATTTCAAAACTATATTATTAAATAATTTTTTGAAGTCTAGGTGTTGGAATGAGTTAAAACAGAATATCAATTGAAATATGATAATTTTAGTTATAATAAATGTTATATTGCTGTTCGTGTTCCTAATGGCTTCAAAAAGTTTTGCCGCCACTGTATTCAATATTATTATAATGCATTATTGAAACTTGAACTTATTAACTTAAAAACATTTTTCTGAATATATTTCTTTCTGGACTAACAAATGTTGTTGACAGTTGTTGAGTTGACTTTGATAAGATTTTTTTAATGCAAATTTTCTTAAACAAACGAAAAACGAGAAACGTTAAATTAAAAATATTTATAACAAGTATCATGCAAACTCAAAACCTTCTTAAATATACGTAGTACAAAATATTCATACTTGTCGGATATTTTTAAGCTCTTGGTTGCTATTGCACGCATGCATTTATATGCATAATTTATTTTATTGGTGCAATTAACACTGCAAAGTTTTATTGATGCCCGTATTATGGCAGAATCTAGTTATAAAAATCTCAAAATGCAATTATAATTATTGTGTTATTATGCCCCATACAAAATACTCGTGATGTAGAATTATAAGGCATAAACGTTTTAAAACACAAGCGCAAAATTTGCACTGCAGTTTATATGCGTATGGTAATTGCTAAGTTTCGTAAAAACATTGTATTTTTCTTCGCATTTAAATAACGAATAAACAAATAAAATCTAAGCAACAATGATAGTGTTGAAAAATTGCAAGGTTTTACGTTGTACCATTATAAATAATTCTTGAAAAATTTATGATATCGACTGAAGGTTCCTTGTTGAATTTCAATGACGATTTTCAATTGTTCAAGTATCTGTATACTTCCACATCTTCTGTCACGACAGGGCCGTGTTTTGGTTATCGAAATCTTCAGCTCTTCTGGTACGCAGAAGCACTCGAGCATTCAGTGAAATAAGGATGTTTGTCAGAATTATATCGATTCAAATTCACGAGAAACTGGAACAGAAACGAACGTAGCTTTTTTATATTAGTCAATTTCAATACAATTAACACAATGAAAATGTCGATCCTAATACATATTATTCACTTGAGAGTTTTGGGATTATTATCTAACACTTTTGTCTTCTTATTTTCGATGCAGTTTTTACCTCTGCAGACTTATATAAACTCATATTATTTATGTATTCGGCGGGAACTTTCTGGCATTTCATTTTAATGTAAAATTAAAATTTATGATCTCGTTATTTCACTGATTGTTTTGCAATTTTTAATACTTCCGAAGATACTTCGAGAGTTGAAATGCAGCGCTAAGAGTAACATACCCATTGGACTGAATATATTATAAATTTTAACCTAGTCGATGTCGAATTATTTCGTAACCATGTCTTCTTTCACATGACGCATTCTATACTGCAGAATGCAAAGTCGTAAAAATAAAGCATAATTTCAGTATCGGAAAAACATAAATCAAACCTAAATTGACAACTCTTTAATGAGTTTCGTTTCCCATTTAATGTTCTTTATTTTATTCCGAAAAACACATAAGTAATTATTAATACTTTAAGTAAACAGTAAAATAATTTTGCCGACCAAACTTTATCCCATATTATACAATATTTCAATGGTCGATATTTAATAATCAATTTATCTAAATGACGTGACATCTCCTGTCATGCGGTGTGACACGTGTTGCGCTTTTTTAGAGAGCATTTCTAAATAAAAAAAATAGTCAATTATTTCAATGTAAACCGATTATCAGGATTGACGATGGGGCCAGTCGCACAGATAATTTGTATATTTTATATTCTTCTCATTTGAAAATCTTGATTTTATTTAAACATGCGTAATTGCATTGTGTTTATAGACGTCTTCACAATCTATTTTAAATCATTTCGAATATTCAATAGTCCTATTATTCCGCATTCAATAGAAGTCATTGCCGTGTTTTGAAGTATGTGTTTGATATTCATCTTAATTGAATTTTTTATCTTGTTTATATCTGAAGTAGGTACTCAACAAATTCTCGGATCACATCAAACCTCTCCCCAATGTTAACTATGTCAATGTCATATTTGTATCAAAGCTCTTTAAATATTTTTCACTTGTTGACAACAAAATTTCGCTGAACTATGTACACGGATATCATAAAATAGTATATTCCAATAATAATCAATATTTTCAACAGTTTCGGCGATAACTTTCGTATGTATTTATTTTTAGAATAAATTAAAATTGATAACTTTGTTATCCTACTTGATGTTTTACTAAATGCGATACGTGGTGCGCTTCTTTGAAATGCATATTTAGACTAATTGTATAGCAAGAATATTTATTACTAATTAAACAATGCTTCTAATCTTTCACTCTGTTAAATTGTAATTATACAGAAAAAATAAATACTGTAATATTTTAAGACTAAACTAGTTACGTCAAATACGTTTTGTATTGCATTTTATTATTTATTTAATGTATTTTCTTCTTTTTGTTGTCACTATCAATTTTTGTAAATTTTTAATTACAATTTGAAATAAAGTCATACAACAAAAATGATGTCGCAATCCGCAAGCAAACGCATCCTTTAAGTCCTTTTTTTATTAGTAACACACACGAAATTAAATTAAATGCTATATATGCATATGCCTGCATGACAACCATTACTGTACGTTTGTCCTTTGTATAAAACATCATTAAACCCATAAAAACCGGCATCCGGTGCTAAAACTTACTTTATTCTTTTGGTTTATCTTCGCGTTAAAAATATGTATTATTTTGTCAAATGTCAAATTGATTTACGACCTAGTTCAACAAATTATCAACGGGACTAAAGATTCTTTTAAATCTACCATACGACAAGCAATCCCCCAATCGACTAAACTTTTCAATAATTGAATGAAACTTTAATATTCTACATGATTCATAACCTTCAAACGAAATATAGCTTTGGAGTTATTACTGAAACTGGAATCGCAGTATTTTGACTGTTGTTTCAAACTGAAATACCGATGTTACAAAATAATGCTGAAGATTTGTTAGTGTCTGCCTTACAACCACGTATCTAAGTTAGCTTTTTATGCGACCCGTTTTGTTTACACATAGCTTCGATTATCAACAAGAAAATAACTGAAATACCATTTTTAATGGAATATGAAATTTTTATCAAGTATGATTTGCTGATTTTAAATTATTAACCTTCAAGCAGTCGAGTATGCTAAATGATTTGTTAACTATGTAGATCATAGGCTCCCAACCTGGGGGTCGCCAACTTATACGGTCAACTATATTTTTTTTTGTATGCCTTTGAATTGTATGGGGGATCGCGGGTCACATGGATTTTATGAAAAGGGATCGCTACCCGAAAAATGTTGGGAACTTATGATGTGATTTTACGAAATTGGGTTAATTTCATAGCGGAACCTAAAATACTAATAGCTCTTGAATGTTATGATTCATCCAGAAGTAAATAGTAACGTTTTTTTATTCTTACATTCAATTTGTATTCTTATTATTTAATACGTACACTCCGTGAGTTCATTTTTCATTCAAGACTTAATTTTACGATCTACAAATTCGTTACAGCGGTATCAGATTAAAAATTAAAACCATTAAACTACGTTGTAAAATATTTCTATTCGTTTATCTAAAGCAAGCAACTCGTCTCTCTTTGTGTAAAGTATGCATTGTGAACAATCGTCACCTATCTCAAAGCTCCTTTTAAAGGGTCGCATAAAATGTTGGGTCAAGTAGCAGCTTTTCATTCAAAGAGCGCGAGTTTAATACGCACATAAAATTTTAGAATAAAAACTACTTAAATAATAATTGCATTACACGTTTATGTAAAGGTTGAATACGGGAGCTTCGATACTTTTAAGCATGTTAGATATGTATTAGAAAAACGCATGAAGTCAATCTAAATATGAGAATCTTAAGTTATAAATGCAGAATAAAATATTAAATTATTTCTACACGATGATACACTTGGAACGTCCACTAAAAATCAAGTAAATACTAAATTGCTCCTCCTTGCAATCTGATTGGTTGTAATCATGAAAATAGTTTTGCACTGTTCATAGCAATTGGCGTTATAACTTAACCTAGACTAGACGTTTTACATCATACTATAATCGAAAAGCAATTTTGTTTTTCATATATAAAGAAATTACCAAACGGCTTATGTACATAATTCTTACTGCACTTTTGCACAGTCAAAATGTAGAGGTACTTGTATACATTCTTTTTTAAACTATCTTCGTAATATTTATTCAAAGAAATTTTAATTGTTCTTAAATTCTCATTTAAATTTATAAAAACTTTATACATTTTATAATAAACATAAGAGGTTTATTTTAATACATAAAGTAAATTTTCCGATCAATTATGAATTAATCAATTTTGTATTGCTGTTAATCTGGTATTAAATTGATAAAATTAAAAATAATTTAGCATCCAAATGCCATTTTGTAATGCAAGAGATTCTATATAATATTACATTTGAAAGTTTGAATAATATTGCATTTTTTGAAATTCCTCAAATAAATTTTAATTTATGCCAACCACAACCCAAAGGCAACAATTTTTCATCATTAGCGACTGCCGAAAATTGGCAATGCGTCGTCCGATATTAGATTTAATCGTTTTCAGCACACTCAAGTCCAATGCCAATCATTTACCGAATTGAAAGTCATTACCTTATATAATATTTCAGGAACCAATGACTTGGGATTCGATTAATCTTCTAATGCTCTTTTATATTTTTTATCACGCTTTATGGGGGTAAAATTTTAATTCTTGGTTATAGGAAGTGCCAAACACACAAACGGTTTACGGACGATTATCAGGAAACAAAGAATGAATATAACATTTCAATTGTTGTGCAAATATAAATCAATATTCCCTCCCAACCTTTCAAGTGTGAGTAACATGATTATTTTAAGTGTGTAGTTGAAAGATCAGCCCACTTCAGTTCAGTTCTACTCGACTGTTTTTTTCCGGATTGTTAGTTATGATGGTAGAGATGACGACCGTCAAATCAAATGTTAGAAGCGTAAGTGCCGTTATTTATAATATAACGAGATATCTATACCACTCGCCACTAACCTGAGTCTCATTTTCAGACCTTTTACCGCACGAAAGTACTTTTATAGCTATTTATAGCTATTTTATAACTTCAAAGTTATTCATATAAAATTGTTAGTGGTGTTAGGTCCTCGGGTTGTAAATGAAATTTTATTTGTGACGCCTATTTTACGTTTGGTGGTGTTGCGATATGATTTACGACCTCTGTGTCCAGCCTTGCAGTTCGTCGTATAACGGCATGCGGGGGATGACATGACGATAAAACTACCCTTCTTGTGAACATTGTTCCAGACGCATAAAATTGCATAAGAAAATGCATTTTCATAAGAGCACTGTACCATATCGTTTGATAGATCCTTCTTGTTAAAGAAGGGCGTCATAGCCGCCATTGAAGTACCCAATTTAAATTTAAGTGGACAAATAATTAAATAATTTCAACAATATTAATGTAGGTATCGTAAGTAGCTCTAATTAATATTGAAAGCATTACACTTATAGCATAGACAATAATTTCTCAACATTTTTACATCCGCGGACCATCAAAAAGTTCAAAAATATTTAGCGGACCATCATCTTTGGAATAAAATATATTTATTCATGTAATTGGTTTTTTATTAAAAATATTTAATTTTGAAACACCCTATGGTGATATAATAATATTTAAGTATATGAAAACAAACAACAACAAAAAAATAGTATCTAAAAATCCATTAAATCTAACATAAAATTCGTTTGTTTCGGCTCACCCAAAAAACTTCACGGACCACCCAAAAATCTCCGCGGACCACCGGTTGAGAAACCATGGCCTTGACCCTAGGCTCCCAACCTGGGGGTCGCGAAGTGATATTCGGGGGGGGGTCGCCGACTTATACGGTCAACTAAAAAAATATTCATTTTGTATGCTTTTGGATTGTATGGAGGGTCGCGGGTCACATGAATTTTATGAAAAAGGGTCGCCACCCGAAAAGGGTTGGGAACCTATGGCCTAGACCATATGTGGTATCCAACGTGTAGACCACAGGTGCTAATTTATGTGCTCAATATTAACACAATGCAATATTTTTTTCTTGTCTGCATGTCTTTTGTCATACGAATGGTACATTATGTTTTTTAAATAATAAAAACACATTTTTTTTTAGTACTTATTTCTACAATATATTTTTTGATCAGGACCGGTTTCGCTCATCGCGAGCATTATCAACTGATGCTCGCGATGAGCGAAACCGGTCCTGATCAAAAAATATATTGTGGAAATAAGTACTAAAAAAAATGTGTTTCTATTATTTAAAATATCATGCCTTTCCATCAAAAATTGACAGGTAACACCTTATTATGTTTTTGTTTATAAAAATGATTGTGGATTTTGAAGATTGTAATCCTGCGATTTAATTGTTTTCTGAAACTACTGTTGTACGATGGATTGCGAATAATCATTAAATGTCTCAAATTGGATGTCAACATCTACATATTGATAATAATTTTATATGGTCTAACGTAGCGGTATTCTTCTAGAAAAACTATGATCAACGCTATTCAATAATGTCAATTTCAATATATTTAGTACTACTGAATATGCATGCATATTCCATTATATGAATTCCGTTTCAAACTTCGACCCTTTCCAATGGTATACATCAATAAAAAATTTACACAGCAATGGGGCAAATCACACTCGCAATGGAAACACTTAATATTTTGGCAGTTTTATGTCCAACGACGAGCTGCTTAACGTATTACTTACATAAAAAGAAGAAAAAAATGTTACGGTTTTTATGATAATAGTTTACAAATCATACATACGGAAATAGTAAAACGTTATGTCGATGACACTCAACTGATCCTATATTAAATTAGGGAGTATGTATTGAAATTATTGTGCCCATTTTCAATACTTCTAATAAAATCTGTCATTAAGAATAATTTTCGAAATAAAAACCTCATTATAGCAACAAATTACGACCTTTTTGTTATTTGAACACTTCATCGAAATATGAATAGTCAAAAGTAACATTTTGAGAAATATTTTCAATTAATTTTAGAAATAAACAGAGGTCAGTATTAAATTCAAGTTGTATTCTTAACGATCAGCTTAGTCTTCCTTAGTGAATCGTCAACGTCATTATTTAATTCTCATATTATATCATCTGACGTTTAATTCCCACCGTTACCCACCATTTTTAAGTAAATACGTATTACTAAGTCTAAAATTTCCTAATTGCATTTTAATGATAGTTGATAATTATTTGTTACAGAACCCTTTCATCAAAGGCTCATTATCATTATTTGGTTTGAATAAAACGTATCATAAGCAAATGAGTATCATTATTATTAAAACAACTTTATTGAAAGTTATTTCAGTTGTTTGTTTGGATCTAGTCTTAGGGTTTGTGTTTTACATCTGTAATTAATTCTCCTGATATATTGTATATATATGTATATATATATATATATATATAACTGATGCTAACTGTTTAATGTGTATCAGTTCTGTACCATCCGTGTGGTATAATGGCTGAAGATGCCAAAAGGCGAAACCTGGGTTGTTGGTGACTAATCATGTGGAATCATAGAATGTTTTAGCAATTCAAATTACTTTTTTCTCGTTCAGAAATAATAAAATACTTTATTAAATTAGGGTTACCTAAATATACGTGTTTGCTTTATTTTGATTAACGACTATAGGAATCTTTCTACCTTTTAAAAGAGAATTTTCATCAAATTTCACGACTTAAAATTTGATATGATTCACGTCTGTTTAATTTGAAACAATGTATCGTAATACTCGCATACAAATTTGATAGGTCTTATTTTTTAAATATTTATTCTACAATTTTGCGCTCCTTCAGATGCATTAAAAATTTAATAATTAGTATTTCGCAGCGGTTATATAGAGATAGTGACCAAACTCGAATAGAAATTACAACTTTATGCAAAATGCTGACGCAATATGTACAAAGGGCATTCACTGATAATACTTAGTTATCACAAAAGACAGAGGCGTGCGAATATTTTTAAATGGGGTCAGTAATTAACGATGTGGTTTTATTTTTAACAAAGCTACTTTTAAAAAAAGATTTGTTAGACGCATAATTGCCAATTCTTTTTTTTTTACCGTGAACTAGTTGAACGTGTATTTATTTCAATTGGGTTTCAAGGAATATCAGTAACGGAAAGCTTCTCTTACCTATAAAGATAAGGATATAAGCAGAAGTTATCTCATGACTAGTTGCTACGTAATCGCATTTACGATTGTATCGATTATGTGTGGGTGTGACGGAACGAAATCATCACAAGTATCATACAATTTAATTATGTCCCATTTATTTATATGTTGCCATTTCGTATATTAAACGACCACGTATACACATTAGTGGAAAAATGTAAAATAATTTATATATTTACGTAGGATGTGTACAAGTGAACGTACTTAATTAATAATTAATTTTTGTATTTCATTAAACGATCATAGATAGTAGGTGAACGGTTCTTTATGTGTTGTACAATTTAAACCTTACCTGCTATAAATTTATGATATAAAATATTTTTTTACATTATAATATAAGTACGTTGTAAACACTGAGAAATGGGCGTAGTTTTATGTTTGCCCCTACGAGCTCTACGGCGCTGGCACCAATGCAAAGATAAAATATACGTAGTAATAGTTACATATTTATAAGTTATGTGCATTAATATATTTTCAAAAATCTGATAGGCAACTGTGTTTGCGGATTAAAATTTTAAAACAATACAATAATCTCAAAGCTTATTATGTTATTGTATGTATAAACGTATGCTAAATAAATAGGAAAGCTTCATTATCACGACAATAAAGCTCACCACAATAAATATTTTTGTTCATCTAGTTTAAGTATTCTAAGAGTTCAGAGAAAAAGTACTATTATTCAACTAAAACCACTGAATTCTTTTTTTCTTTACGTTTTAACACGTGTCTTTTGTTATTGATTATAAATAATTGACAAATATTGAACTTTTTTAACTTATCCGTATTGCGTTTGCAAATATATACACCTGGGCCTCATATAACACAGTTATATGGTTCCACAAAAACTCGTGTAATACAAATTCGTGTTATATTTATAAGGTTTGAAGTTCATATAAAAAATAAAGGTTTGCTTTCAAAAAAATCCAAGATAGTTTATATAAATATGTACTTAATTTTTTTAAATAACCAAATATACATCTACATATTAATTGAAAGAAAATTGGTTAAAAAGCGATTGCCTGGTTTTAGCGTATAAATCTTTATGTATTTCTTTATAAGGCTCCAACATATTTCATAATTCCCTCTTTAATTTCGAACTCCTTTCCATTGTAGGATGATTATCAATAAAAAAATCTAATTTTATAGCTAAAAGATCTTATATTTCAAGCCGTCATTTATTGATTTTAATGTGAAGCATGTAGCTATTTCTCTGCAATCGCCTTCCGAGACATTAATTGTGGTAGGTTAATTCAACATTTCATTTTAATTTATTTTCCCTTAAGCCGTGTTTTATAAAGCGTGTTTTATAAAGCGTGTTGTATAAAACCGTGTTGTACAAGACAGTGTTATATGAGGCCTAGATGTATATAATGTCTAAGATAGGTTAAATACCGATAAAATTTCATTTCAATTAAATATCACAAATACTTTTATTCAATTCTTTTGCAAACTGTCTCTTTACGACTCTTTCATAATTGATCCATGCATAATTTTTCCGAAGCTAAAAATATTTCATTGAATCAGTGATTTTAGTGCACCATTTGATTAGCCGTGTAAAATAAAGAATTTTTGCACTAAAATGAATGAAAACATCACTAATTAAAAACAATATAATATATGCCAAATAACAAGCCATGCCTATGTATTTGAAAATACCACTGAATGATATAATTGAAATAATTAAGAACTTTGGAATAAAATTTTAACATATTTATGACGAATGTATTAAACTGGTTGACACAATATGCTGATATGCTAATAAATATTATATTATTGTGCATGGCGTATTCTTGCAGGCACGTATGATTTCTTTCATTATTACACCCCTTAACCCTTTACCTACCAAATGTTGTGCTTTATTTAGTTTTTTTCCATTTGCGTTGTTATGGGGTCGTAAAAATATTTTTATTTGTCGTCTTTCCAGCAAGGGTGACCATGTAATATTTATTTAAAAAAATATGTAATATTTATTTAAAAAAATAAGCGATTTGTAGCACCAGTAACTGAATATTTTCTTTAAATATTAAGTGATTCTATGTATGTCGATCAAAAGACAATATTAGAAACAAATAAGTAATTCATTGATTTTAAAAAAAATGTGCATATGTATAAATTATATTTTTATTTGTTGATACACCAACAATATGTAGACCACTACGTAATTTGAGTGACCGTTCGTATTGGTCACCTATATTCATATATTATAGAATGATTAATGTTAAAACACTGTAATAAAAAATAGATGATGAAAAAATTTCTGCAACCGTGAGTTGATTTCAAATAAATTTTCTGGTTTTAGCCCAATCGTAATAAATATGGCTACGTTTTTTTTCAGTCATATTTGCGATGAAATAATAAGTCTAAGAAAACATTTCCAGGATTAGATGAAATCAAAATTAAGATATTCGTCGAATAAAAATCATAAAGTTATTGAAACCACTCGCTGTGTTTAATCGTCCTGGAGATGATGTGGTTACTTTTTTTTTATCTTCAATATTTGATATTTTTACTTATGATTTTTTTCGCTGCCAGACAGAATTTATTTTTAGTTTTGTGGTGAAATTCAACACATGAAATTTACTCCACGCAACCTAATATATGTATTTTTTTATATATTTGATTTTAAAATTTTATTATATTGGAATTTAGGATACAGTTATTCTCTTAACGGGCATATGGCGTCGCTTAGCTTTATTCTTATTGATAAATATATAAATATTTAGTGCTTAAGATGTTTTCATATATATATATTTTCGAAATATATTTATCACTTTCCTATTAATCGTCTATACACTCTTTGTGAAATAAACAATTGAATAAAAAAATATTACAGTAAAATTATGCGTTCCGCAAAATGAAGAAAGTTTGTTGTTCTTGCATTTTTAACGCTTAAGTCGGGAGGTGCGCAAAAGAAAACTTGTTATAATAAGGAACTATGAATTTTTAATGGCGACACTTAGATGCATACAAACATAATAATATTGTTATAGGTATATACACATTCGTCGCGAGGTGGACAAAAATAATGAGAAACAAATTATTGCTGCACTTTTCGCGTTTTATGGCTCGTAAAGTAAATTCAAAGGGAAGTCGACGAAAAGAAACCGGCTCATTGTATAAGAGTTCTTGTTATTCTAGTCATCATCATGTGTAGACTTCATCAACTCACTGCTATATAGTTAGTAATACACACGTTTTTCCCAGCGTGAATGACGTGTGATTCATTTTTAGTAAAGCCTTCACACGGTCCATTAAAACCTTTTTTTGTTATTTGTTTTATGTTAGATATCAATTCGTAAATCCTTTATTGGATATTCACTAATTAAATATTTGTATTAAATACTAGAAAAAATATGCAGATTTAAATGTAAAAAAATATATATATTTTTCATCTTATTTTATAGATTAGCGCCAGTAAATTGCTAATGGTTTTATCGTCGGGCCTCGATATAGTATTGTGAAGATATTGGTTTAAATAAAAAAAACTATTCACAAATTTGCCTCAATTTTTATGTTAAATAAATACGATATTAAACTTTTTAATATATTTTTACTATATTTTCCATAAAGTTGTAGTACTCGATTTTTTTTTTATTTTTACTAAATTAAAAATCGTGCTTTATACATGTTCTTGTGAATTTGTCGATGAACTTTCCCCCATTGAATTAATAAGCCCATAAACGTCCTAGTGTTGGATTTATTTGTAACCATTTATAGAGAGCGATTTAGTTTTTTTTTTACGAGTCTTGTCGAGAGTTATTAAATCATATCAATAGTACCATTTGTATAATAATATATAAAAATCAGTAATGGCCATACTTTTAGACTCGCGAAGTAAATTGCTGCCGACACAAATGATGACATTGTGTGTAACAATGGAAAAAAAATATGTTATTTTTGGATAAGTTCAATTCATGTGTCGAAAATATATTTATTTTAACATCAATGTTATGAAATATAATATAAACCTATAAACCAGTTTATTGTTGTACACTTAACAAATTCTATTATATGTAATTTAACTTCAAATCTCTTAAAATCCAAAATTGATAGGTAATAATAAAAAAAAATCATTTTTAAATAATAATTTCAAAGTGATCTATATTAATAAATAGATTTAATGCAACGTTTTTTTCTCTTAAATATACGTTTAAGAGTAAAATGTTGGACATGTGCAATCGTGCTTTTGAATCGATCGTGTTTAAAACTATCCTCTTATATTAATCAGTACATGGCAGCAAGATATTTTTATGGTTTGTATTCAGTGTTTTCTTATTGCTGATCGTTAAATTGACTTTGTGGCAAAGTATCGTCTTTGATAAATCCTATGGAAAAAATATATAATTTTAGTGATTTAAGCACTATAAAGCTCTTGTATTTTTAGCCTAAAGACGTCATGAATCTCGAATAATTTAATTATATGCACCCATAAAAATCTGGTTATGAGACCGTATCTCTCATTAAACAGTTTTTTTTATTAAATTATTCACGCACATAATTGAAATGTATTTAAGTTTAGTATCATGGTTAAATATTTTGTTGCCATCCGTGGCGTAGAACACCACACTTTCGGTTGGAGTTTATTTAACTTATTTTATAAATAAAGTTTTGATTATTTTCTCAAAGATATTCTGGAAAACTTTATTAGAACGCCTGTATTGATATTTGGTACCTCTAAGAAAAATCCATTGTCTCGTTGCGCTTTTTGTTTCACCCGTATGCGGATCATCTGCACCTCATTTTTTCATAGAACATGAATGGGTAGGTGGACATTTCTAGTGAATTGATAGCGAAAAGTGTTGAATCGAGAAGTAAAGAAAAGAAGTGCGAATGCACCCATTATAAATCTTTCGTAATATTAGTGTAAGTACATGTAACTTTAGTTTACTTTTTTGGCTTATTTTCTTTAGAAATATGTTGACAATTACTTTTTTAGTGCAACGCCAGCTTATGTATGTCTGACTGTAAACTGTGATAATCCGCACTACACTAAACAGGTATCGTGTGCAGTTTCGGCACTACAAAAAACACACTTAAACCTCATGAACAACTGCTTTTTTATTATTGCATTTTCATAGTGTTTGTTTTACCTTATTGCATCTTTTCAGTGGGAGTGGCCGAGTTGTCAAAACATGTCTAGCGAAGTTGAAATCATTTTTTTGAAACAGTTTTACAGTATAACCTGTTCTGAACTGATTTTGAATACCAAGATTTGATAAACATACAATAAAAAACGCACGCAAAAATGCACTAATTCTATATTGTATTTGAGGCTGTATTTGCAGAAAACTTCTTTCTTGAATATGTTTTTCTTACCTTTAATTTTAATTTCGTTATGTTTTATGTTTTTATATCAATTATACGACATTCAACGGTATATTTGATCTAAAATTTCTAAAGGTTTCATTAGATATTAACAATATGAAGACCTCTGAATAATTGACAATATTTCAAAGGTCTTCATACAATATATTGTTTAAGTAAATTATACAAAATAGTCTCTTTCTGTATCAATTGAATATTATTTCAATAAAATACAATACTTATTTTCTCACTTAAAACTGGAGTAATATATTATTTTTACAGCTAATTAATTGACGTCACTTAATTATAATATTCTCACGATTGGATAAAATAGTTATTCCAAAACGACATAGAGATTTTATTTAATTTACGTTTATGATCCGGTTTTCAACCTGTTCGGTAACGATTCTGAGAAACTATTGAGAAGAAAACGCTGATTACTTAATTGCACACTGAAAACTTTGTGACTGATTCTCATTTGAAAATATTTACTATATCTTTTTTGAAAATGTTATATGGATAAAGGGCTTATACCAAACGTGTATATGTAACCTAACTAACTGCGTTGCAAGAAATGAAATTAATTTTTGTATTGTAAATTACCACATTAATGTTGTATGGAATGTAGTCTTAAAAGATTCATCGGATTTATATAAAATGTGTTCGCTACCTTAATCAGTTTGTGGGTCCCTTGGACTTAACGCCTTAAGCTCTGCCACGTGGTTAAATTTTCTTGCCTGTTGTACTACTAAAATGTCTGAAGATCTTGGATACCTTAATTAATTATGCAATCTAGCATCTTAATCTGTTTATAAGCATCGGAACGTAAAATCTTTTATTATGCCATATAGGTCGTGACGAAGTACCGCGCCAACGTTGTTCTACGATATTATGTAATTTATCAATTATAATAAATTTAATTACTATGTATCCATGAATTTTTTCGACGTCAAATAAAAGCAGTAAACTGTTTGTTTATATATTATAATTTTGAATTGCTATTATTAAGATATCAATTACATCTTAAATAATAAAAATAAAATATATTTACTTTTTCGATTATTGATGAAAATATTCATTTCACTTATTGTTTCTTTTTTGTAATTATAAGAGCAATGATAATTTTCCGAGTCTATTTGACGAGACAATGAAATTTATTATTTTTTGATACCTACATTAGTTTAAATCGATGAATATATAAATCTTTAAACGACATCACAAGAAATCAGAAAATGAAATTCTATACTTAAACATTTAATATATTTTCATCGTGATATAAATGATGATTCATTAGTTAACATATACACAAGGTTAGGTGGACTAGAAATCATTTAAATAATAGAGATTCATTAATACAAAACACATTTCTTTTAAATACATTTGCTTGTCAAAAATAGTTTACGAACATTATTGCACTCTCAATTAATTACATTTAATTTGAATACCAATTTCAAATTATTAGCGTCAACGGAAAGATACAATTTGATTACATAATAACATGACCTGTTTTGCTGAGCTTGTTCCTTCGCGCTTAGGTTATCATTAAGCAAAAAGCGGTATCTACATATAAGTATTTTAATCGATGAGTTTGGTTTGAAAGTATGTCAATATTGATCAAGTTGCTAAAAAAAATTCAATCTAATGATTTGTCAAAATAAAACTGTATTTTTGTATCACCTTAAAAAACTTGCAAGAGGTAATTCTTATTTATATCTTCAAATATTCATTATTTTGTTACCTTGGAGAAAAACCAATCTGCTGCGAACACGTCAATCAATTTCATTATTTTTATCTAAATTGACAATAAAACTTCCGTAAACGTGATACTTCCAATACTGACTTTCAACTCAAATGTCTTACGTAAAACACTTTCCGACAGCGATAAGAAATCCATCTATAGAAACTGGAATACGTCGAAATGACTAGATGTTAGATTCTTAAGCAACCTTTACGGAAAATCGTCTCAGCTTGTCGTTACGTATTCAAGTCGTTAGATGGCGTCGTTAAATGGCGTCCCGACGATTCACCGTTACGCCGTTACTCCTCGGCATGGCGCGGCACGTCCTTCGAAGCCGGCTGCAAGTTTTGAGACCGTTAAAACTTGACGTATTAAATTCCAAGTGTACCTGACGAGGATATATTGGCTATGTTCTATAATGTCAGCTTAATTCTAAAGCGGTGGACCGGACGCCTTCGTTGCCATAGCCGTAGATGGCTTTTTTATCATTTAAATACCACACTATTTCACTACAATTTTTGTAAGAGGGAATTTCAATAAAAACTATTTATTTTGCGTTGTATACACGTTGGATCTCTCGATAATTTGGTGCGAGTAAATTCCATCTACTAGACCAATGCAACGCAAATGAGAGATAACAGATTGACTAGTTTAAGTTTTTTAAATATTATGCCATCTAAATATAATAAACTGTTAAATACTATAAAGAAAATAAAAAATATTGCGGACGTGTTATCTTAACTTCCATGTATTATTAACTTTCACCACATAGTAACTGTGGTTGCATGTTAGAACATGAATTTTTCTTGAATATTTTTTTTCAAATATTCATGTTTATTGAGTCCTGAATTCTTTTTTCAATAATTACCTTAATAATAAATAATAATCTAGCCTTAAGTCAAACAATGGTTACAGCCTATTTTATTCTCTATTGTACATTATTCTCTTTATTAAGTCATTTTATTCCTCGAAACGGGTTTACTTTTTCAGCCATGTTATTGGTCAATAATAACATATATATTCTACTATTTTGAACTCCGCTTTTTGATAACTCATTGAGAATTCCTTATGTTTGTTATCCAGTAATTCGGTTCTAATGTTCCTTTTTGAGTTGGAATTCCAAAAGCAAATGTATTAAAAATCGCATTTTTATCAAATGCACTCAATGTAACTAAATTTAACAGATAAACAAGCAGAATTTCATTTTATTCTCGGGCACTTGTGAGTATTATAAAAATAATGATTAATCGTATTGAATTAACGTTACATAATATATTACTTATCATAGGCTATCCAAGAGTTTATTTTTAGTAGTCGTTTTATGGTAAGGAACCCAAGGTCATTTCAGATACTAAACAACCATAACCATAAGCCATCTAAATATTTTATATTAAATAATAATAACATTGAATAGATTCACATTCTTCTTTTTCTAAACGAACGGTGTTGTTAAGCGTGCTAAACAAAAACAAAAAAAAATATTATTCCAAATTATAAAACTGTGACAAATATTCTAAATATCCGTGTTTTCTAAAAACAGATAGCAATTATTTCTTCATTTAATCATAAATTTCAAGCTTCTAAAATATTTTTTTATAGGATACTACGAGAGGATATTAACACACTTTTTTATAATATGAATTAATAGTTATTTTTTTCTTTAAAAATTAGTTGATATTTCCATAGACGAAAGTTTATATATTTACTTGCCCAGCTTTCCATAAAGAGCCAGATTAAAAGTGTTAAGCTTCAACGTTGAAACCTATCTTCATCACTCTCCCGAAGGCTTCCGTTTGTTTATTCATTTTGCATTAAGAAGTAGCAAACTTTTGCACATTCCGGAGGATTTACACCGTTAAATTTATGAGCTTTTAAGCTCGATGTGATGGAAAATTGCATCCACGTTATTGGATACTCTGCTTAACTTTGATCGGTATATTTTAAATAGTTAGTGGAGCATAACCATTTTTATTCAAATATTTTTGTTTCATTTTCTTTAGTATGCTTTGATTCATAATTTACTTTTACTGTGCTTTTTATTTTTTGATTATTTTCACCAACACGAAAAGTTCCTTACTTCATTTTTTACTCTAATAAGAACGAACTTATCTAACATGGTATGTAATACTGTCTTGTGAAAAATTCAATGTAATATAATAACACAATTTAATTTGTTATTTAAGATTATTTCAATTAAATCGAATTACAGACACGTTTTGGAATGCAAATGTTTTCTTAAAAAAACTGTAAAAAATCCGATACAATAAAACTATTGTTAGCTAGTTCGAAAAATGGTCTTGTATTTCTTGCACTTTTTTTAAAACTATTATTTGGACATTTAGAGCATCATTCTCTTTCGATCTTTAGTGTGCATATTTTCTTTTTAATACAGTTGTCGCGATGCAATATCCATGTCGTATCTTTTAATCGATCATAAAAAACAAAAATTCATAGTTTTTACACGTTAGTAAATTTTTGGCGCTGCACAAAAGTTTCCAGAGATTTTCTCGGTCATATAGGTCTTTTCAAATCCACTAATAAATCAAGCAAACTTCGAGTTTTTTAAAAAAAAATTTCAATGTTATTTTATAATTAAATAAAGAAAGGAACGGTCTTTTACTGAAAATAATAATTTCAGTGAGATGGGTCAGACCAAATACTGCTCTGACCGTTTATTTTAACATATAACAGATTTTAACAAATATTAACGACTGATAGTCGGGTGAATTTGTATTTAAATTTATTAATCTTGTAGATATTTCTAGAATTTTATAACCCGTGTATGGGAAAATGGGGTTGATATTTCAATTTATTACAATTTACACACTGCTATTTGTAAACATAAATAAATAAAAAAAAATATAATACAAAATCACGGATTTACAATTAAAATTACCAAATTGACCTATTAATCATTGGAATAAATCATACAGAATCTTTTAAATAATAATAAAGCAAAATTTGTTTTAACTCAAGATTCGAACGTCGATAGTGTCAACACATATTCAAAATATTGTAGGAGTTTAAGAAACAGTTTATTATCTCAGTCTTGTCTCGATACTGACATTTTAGATATAATTATTTTCCGTTCTACTGCCCATGTGGACACATAATAGAGCTTGTTACAACATACGTTTTTCTACGTTGAAAGCTTTTTATTAAGTCGCTCAACGTATCGTCTTAAAGGAAATAAGAATTATTTTAGTCCATGGCTAGCAGGAAATTTAAAGTTTTCATAAATTTTAGAGATCGCAGACACGTGGATGCCATCGAACACAAATTCAGTCAATAAACCGTTTGTTTCTTTTTTTCTCTGTTTCTACATTCCAGTGAGACTTTATTATGAAACAAACAATTTATTTATCTCTCCGTACAGAATGCGAATTCCGACGACAATGCATTGGACCACTTGGTTGCGAACAGTCATATTTTTACTGGTTATTTTTTACAAATAGTGATTTTTTATATTATTAGTAATTGACCGACTATTTGTTTAGTCATTGGTCAAAAATATTGTTCCCAATTTCAAATTCCTCGTTATCTCGCCATGAACTATACGTTTGACATTAACTACTGATACGAAGTTCCAATTGAAGCAGAACATCGTTTTTCTCACATATATATGATATTCTGTCGCTCACCTTGGAGATACAATAATACTTTTATCATAAACGTTCGATTTTCCTTCAGAAATACATTAACTGCCTACAGCATTGCCAAGTATTTATTTCTAGTTAATTTATGCACAATTTTTATTACTATCACAAATGGCCAACGGGCAGTAATATAAATTATATGCACTTTAAATCGTATTTAAGAGCATGCGGGAGAGCTTGAGGACCATAAATTGTGCACCGGCCCTGAAACAAGCCGTCCGAAAATCGCATATTTAATGAGACAAGCCATCCTGAGATGCAGTGTGAAGTCAGCCGTATCCTCGATGCATGGATCCATAGGAAGACTCCAAGAAGAGGAGTGCAGCAGACGAGGGGAGGGCCATAAAATGAGCGCTGAAACCGTAAAAAAGTTGCGCCGTTAACTTCAGGGCGTACAAAGCAAACCATAAATTATAATGTTTGATGTGATTCTTTTTATGACCAACCTATGTGTGTATTACATTCGTAGTCGGCGGTATTAGGGTTATGTATTCATTTGCTTTATACAAGTTTCTTGACATGTTATATTATATATTGATGTCAAAGTGGCGATCTGCCATTTTAAAAATACTATAAATTATATGATTTTTCTGAGAATAGGATACCAAAGAAAACCTTCCACGTGAGATAATATTATATAAAAATCACATTACTTCATATGTATAATACTACATCATCATTCTATTTTATTGATGTTCTTTTGAAATGACAAATCAGCAGACTCTACAGGTTTGATCACCTACATAATAATAGGTTTTTCTTTTGTTTTGCACTTGTATCTGTACTGTTTTTCTAGATTCTATATTCAACTGACATGTCATTTAGTATGTATTAATGATCTATTTTAAAAGTAGAAAAATATACGACGATACCTATGACCAAAAAGAATCTGATACTTTTGAGGTTGATATAACATGCTGATCAAAAAGAAACGAGCATCGCCTTAAATATACTCTTAAAACTATCTACATTTAACTGGTGAGTATCACTTTTAAAGTATCTTCAAATCTGCACATTAGAAATTAGTCAACTGTCAATTGAGCAATTCAATGAAATATATTCAAAATATCAAATTATTAAAATCAATTGCTAAATCCAAAATCAAAATATTGAATAGTAACCTACTCAGGTCGTGAGCATTGAAAGTTTCGTCCAATATCTATTTCTCATTGCTAGGCTAAACAAATCGTATAATCTTGTAATTAATTGAAAGACACCATCTACAAAGTCGTAGATCGGCTGCAATATATTATATATTCTGCTACGCTCCAATCTTAGTAGCGTAGAGGTGATCATTCTAATGTTATATATTAAAATTGTTTAAGGCAAACAACAAATACCTACCAATAATGAAAGAAAAACTAAACAAAATTGATCATTGTTACGGCAGCTTTGAAAATGCTTAATGTTTTTTTTTATTCTCTGGGATACTCGACCTTGTATCTACCTCCACCCGCCACGGCTTCACATTATTTTATGGGGTGTATTCCGCAGCGTTTCAACGTTATGCGTGCTTTGATTTTTGTCTGGGCTATCCGAGAAATTCTTCAATGCTTGGTGGCATTTTTTGTGCAGAAAGCTTTAAAAAATAATTCAATTAATTAAAGAAAAAAACAATTGTAATAAAATACTTCATGCATTCAACTAGACAGAGCAGCAGTAATACAAAGCATTTGGCTCGAATAAATTTTATCATTAGCAAAGGTGTCCGCCAAGGCGATACAATATCACCAAAGTTATTCACCGCTACCCTTGAGAATATATTCAGGAAACTTGACTGGGAGAATAAAGGTGTGCCAATCAATGGTGAATTCCTCAGTCACTTGCGATTTGCAGATGATATTGTCATCCTCGCAACAGACCCAAATGACCTTTAGAATAGGATGCAGGAACTCGCGAACGAAAGCCAAACTGTAGGTCTGAAGATGAACATAGCAAAAACAAAAGTTATGATAAACTGCTTTGCCCAACCAAAGGCTATCCATATAAATGGCGCCGAAATCGAGAGGGTACATAGCTATGTTTATCTTGGACAACAGATGTCTATAAACGGAGGCATGTTCGACGAAGTTATCCGCAGATCAAAACTAGCATGGAGTGCATTCGGACGCCTGAACATTATCTTCAAAGGCGACCTGCCACTATGCCTAAAGCGAAAAGTCTTCAACCAATGTGTACTACCAGTGCTGACGTATGCATCTGAAACATGGACCCTTAACACAAAGGAAATCCAAAAATTAAGAGTAACACAACGAAGCATGGAAAGATGCATGTTGGGCATAACGAGAAGAGATCGCAAGAGAAACCAGTGGATAAGGGAGCAGACAAGGGTACGTGATGTAGTAGATGTCGCCAAACAGATAAAATGGCAATGGGCTGGACACATAGCACGACGAATAGACAACCGTTGGACGAATGCGGTCATACAGTGGTATCCAAGAAACGTTAAAAGACCACAGGGCCGCCCTAAGACCCGATGGTTAGACGAGCTAACCAAGTTCGGAGGAAATACGTGGCAACGAATAACTAAGGACAGAGAAGAATGGAGAAAGCAGGGGGAGGCCTTCATCCAGCAGTGGATCGAACCCGGCTGATGATGATGATGATGATGATGATGATGAAATACCTATTTACTTCTACTAGAATTCCAGAGTAATTTTCAATATGTTTCAGCGAGAAGTTGACTTTTATTATAAAAGATATTAAACTTAGCTGAAGTCCCAAAAACGAAAAAAATATGGATCACAATGTGTTCTCAATATAGATGCATATATTTCTTCGGTTATTGTTTACATATCATTTACACAATTTTCTTGACTAAAGTCTCTTCGGAATCAGTTCATTACATTCGCTAACATAGTATATTCATACAAAGTATGTAAAGGTTGGATTACCTGGTGTGGTTACTTACGAGAGATTATATCAATTCACCGTTTTTATTGCGAATAATTGAAAAATGCATAAATTGTCCCTTTCGCTAGAAAGCTTACTCATTACTCGTACAACGTGTTAACACCGTGTATAGTTCAAGCCTTACAGATGACTAGCTTAACACTCTAATTTAATCACCGTAATCATGAATTCCACAGATTCTTCTGTTTATAAACTAATCACAGAAGCTCTCAATCATCGTAGAATTTAAAGTTCCACGGGGGAAATGATCTCGCATTTTCGCAATATCACATATGTGCACATTTTGTGTTACTTATTTGGTAAATACACAATTTATTGCTTTTTCGGCGTTAAAGAAAGTTAATGAAATAGAAAAAAAACAACTGTAGCAAATTCACGTCAAATCTACTTTAACGCATTGAAAAATATTATTCGCTTGAACTCACTATTTACACACAATATCCGTATTGATTTTAAGAAATATTTTAATCTACTAGTGAATCTGCCTTTAGGAATGTGAAATTTTTACATTGTTTCATGAATCTGGATATCTTTTTACAGATATCTGCTGATTTCATAGGATGTACAGCATTTAAATTTTTATTATTAGCTAGTGCAAATGTTTAACGGTCTCTTAACATACACGAGAGTTAATATTTTTAATATCATCATCAGCCGGGGTCGATCCACTGCTGGATGAAGGCCTCCCCCTGTTTTTTTTCCAGGGGGGCTGTTTGGATAGCAACACCACGCTGCCCAGGCGGGTTGGTGTTCGGTTTTCTGTCTGGGTTTTCCTTCCCATAGCCAAGAGAACACGGCACGCGGTGTTCCCGAGCGGTCACCCATCCAAGCACTATCCGCGTCCAATGCTGCTTAACTTCGGTGCTCGCACGAGAGCCGGTGCTTTCAACGTGGTTTGGTCGTTGGCATTTTTAATATATCCATGTATTTTAGATTCTATGCACTTCGAGGTTTCTAAATAATTTGATATAGCTAATTATATTCAAATGTGTGGCATAAGATATCAACCAACCAATCCGGCAAATTGCTCATATCTAAAAAGCATTCGGAGTCGCTCGTTTTTCATGACTCCGGTGTGGTGATAACACCGTGACTCCACGAATCTAACCCGATTTCACAACCCTGATTATAATATTTTTAGTTGTATTTAATAAGATATAAATTGGTTGTCCCACCTTCAACCGTTATGTGTATGCAGCCGTTGTGACACGGCCGCCTTCCATAACGCAATACTAATAAAAAGAATCGATTTTACTCCTCATACTCTTGGCCCGATACAGAGCTGCACGGACCGATCGTTAAACCATGCACTATTGTGCTTAAAAGAAGAGAAAAAAAAAGAAAAAAAAGAAAGAAAAAGGAAATGTGACTTGCTCAGCCACTTAGTCTACGTGATATTAGGTATCCTGTGTATCTGCGTACTGAAAATCCGCCATGGCGGAAGAGTTTAATGTGCTACGCGTTGAATCTAAAGAAGAATCGAGAATGTCTCGTTCCCCGTATGATCTTGCAAATTTATCGAATGCCTCAAAGTTGGCCTTGGTTGATACTAAGTCAGCGTGGCCTATTGGGCCCGTATGAGGACGGACCACAGCAAAAAGCTCTGTTCGTTCGGCCTTCATCTCGGGGCAGTCCCACAGTACGTGATTAGCGTCCTGATGGTTGTGTCCACAAGTGCAGTCCGGCCTTTCAACCAATTTGCCCAGCCCAAATAGTTTGCCGTTGAACTTGCCATGGCCGGTTATGAATTGGCAAGCCCAGTGTCCAGGTGAAAGGCATTTCACTTCGAGCCTCCAGGTTACGTTTGGGAAGAAAAGATATGTTTGGCGACCTTTTGTGGAAGCAGACCACCTAGTCTGCCAGGCTGCCAAAGCTGTTCTATACGCCAGCTTTTTTACAAATGAACGATAAGTGTGAGTGTCTAATATGTTTTGCAGAAGGGGCGGCGTCAGTGGGCAGGGGCAGTTTAATAAGAGAAAAACTTTATAGTATACAATATTTCATTTCTATAATACAATTAAGTTATAGGGCATGTTGTTTTTATGATGCCAAAATATTTTGCCTTTTACCACGTTTTCTCTTAGAGAGAGATATTGGTTTTATGTGTTAAATTAAAGTCTAACATCTATTATTTTTTTTTTTTTACAAATCTATTGCAAGAAGTTTAAAGTTTCAGTAAAACGTGTAGGACCAGTATTGCCAAATTGTATCTGAAAATAATTATTTTATTGGTGGAAAATATTTAAATGTGTAAAAATAATGGACTCATGAATCACATGTTATCAATTTCCGATTCCGACACTGACCAAAAACACGTCTCAAACTCCGGCCAAAAGGATTCGACTTCGATGCCACAGCCGTGATAATATATAATATAATATTTTTCTTATAAAATTTACATTGCTAGTTCGCTTAAACGTTTTTATCTCACATTAGGTGTCGCACTTCGCATAAAAATAAAAAATAAAATACATTGAAAACATTTTACATCAGTAATTTAACTAACATAATATTACTCTCTTTTCTCTTCGACAAAATGGTTCAAAATTGATGTGAAACACGAATAAATTTGCTAATGAAAATTTAACCACAATATAATGTAAACTTATTTACGACTGTTTTTGTCCCTAATAGATAGGACGTACAAGGTTTTTGTAATTTATTATTATATTAGTCATAAATTTATAATGAATTGTAACCGATACTTGCCATCTAAATAAACTTTTAACCTTTACAGTACTTAAAACGTGTCCTTGTTTAGCCGTTATCTTCGCCATATAAACGAATAGTATCTAATAAATATTATTGCAATATTAATAATTTATTCAAAAACAAACACTGGTACTAGCACTGCATACTATAATACTAATTCAGTTTGTAATCCTTTCAATTCCAGCTCCATTTTTTTTGAATTTTTCATTGAGATTCATTTCTTTTTTTTAATATTGCGTTTTTTCTTAATATTGTCCGTGCGTAATGTTGTGTTTATCTATCGCTTTTAATATGCTCGCAGTCCAATTCATTTGGTATCCAAGAACTAGGCTTTGTGGCCATTGTCATTTTATTTGGAAGTCAAAGTATAGTTTCATCGATGTGTTATTTTGTATGTCGCTCGCCATACTGATAAACTTGTATTCGCAATTAACAGGATCTCAAAAATTATTAAATTTGTTCTACTTTATAAAGTATTTGTATGCTTTAACCTATAAATTCAATATAACAAAAATACCAATTGTTTCTATGTATATATATTATATTTTATAAACATAGATTTACATTTGCTTGACCAGATTCCTTCATATTGTCATATCTTAACTAATTTATAAAAATATGCATACATATTGACTTATCGATTGATTAGAAATTAAGTAGTTTTCTAAAAAATATAAAGTTCTCCTAAAAAGAATACATTTTAAATGGTTAACGGTTTATAATAATGGTTTAATACGGAAATAATGGTTTTTAACTGATTCAACAACTCAGTTGATAATGCACGCGATGAGCGAAACCGGTACTGATTAAAAAATATATTGTGGAAATAAGTACTAAAAAATGTGTTTTTATTATTTAAAATATTATGCCTTTCCATCAAGAAGTGACAGTTAACACCTTAAAAGTGAAAAATAATACAACTTACATTGATGTGTTAAAGCATATTGTTCTTTGTAAAGATGTAGTGCACCATAATTTTCCTTTACCTATTGGTGAAATGAGTATCAGAGGTTATTTGCATTTCTATCATCGGTTTACAGTATTTTTGAAATCATCACAGGTAAATTTTGAATGATTTTAATATTTAAATATAACCATAGTCAAAATGTTTATTCGTGTTTTACTACAAAATGAAATGTATAATATGTAAATTTGAACAAGAAATCATCAAGTGAAAGTAAAATGAAATATTGTAGTTCCTTCGATTATGTTCCGATACCTTCCCATTGATATATCTATGCCGGTCGTCATATCTTCTGGATCAGTGGTAAATTGAGCAAAATCGTTGACAGTTTTATATTTTTTTTTTCATTTAGTTTGTAGATTTATATTCGAAGACATGTTTTTAATATATCACTGTTAACAAAACTAATTAGCTGGTAAATAAACCAACGTTCCGGTAAAGACTGAGGCCGTTTTATAAGCGATTTTCCGGTAGTCGATAAAACGATAATTCAATCACTAATGTACAATGCGCACAAAAAATGTATACATGATGTAAGCAAGAGTATAAATAAGCGAATATTGAGTACCTTTCGGTTCAATGCAAATGGACTTGTGTGCAAGTTATAGCAATCAAGCATGGCCGTTTGTTTTGTGTTTGAAAACGAAATCGTTCATTACGCCAAAGTATCGAATTTTATTAGCATCGCCCATTCGACATTTAGAATTGAACGTATTGTGTTGGATTTCTGTTATAGTGTTGGATCGAATGTTTGCGAACGCGTGTGTATGTTTTGCTATAAATTTTGCAGTCTTGCGATACAGCGTCAAATAATAATGTGGATGTTTTTGCTTCCCTTCACATACATGGAATATGAATACATTAAACACAGAGACACGTCTAGAATTACTGCACAAACATATGTTAACGATATACACTCATCCCTCGATTTACGCGGTACCCAATTTACGTGGTTTCACTTTAACGCGGTCAGAAAAAATTACATATTTTTTCAATCAAACATATTTAACATAACATACATAACGCGTATGTTGCATTTCTGAAGTTTTACAATTGGCCGATAACTTAGATAACAAGGTTTTGGCCACTGATCCTGTTATTGAACGTGTCGTTAAATTTCAGCGAGACCTTAAAATAGCCTTTCCGCGCAATGTCGTGAAATTTACAAAGCTTACAAAAACAAAACAGACTATTTAATAAGACGAGAAGAAGAGCATGCTGCTGGATTTGAATCCGATGATAGTAGTGATATCGAGCCAACCAAAAAGGAAAAAATGATTGAATTAGAATATAGCAGTGAGAAGGCGGAATAATAAAATTGTAATTTTATAGTTATGCTTTTAACTATAAAAATTTTATCGACATATATCGAGCTCTTAAATTTAATTATTAGTAAAATTCTCTAGAAGTCTCGATTTACGCGGTTTCGATTTACGCGTTCTCTCTTGGAACGTATCTACCGCGTAAATCGAGGGATGAGTGTATAAGGTATTTAGAAGACCTGGAGCGCAAAGTATCTGAAATGAGATGATCATGGCAATTTCTTATTAAGTAATTGAATACGTTACGAACAAAGCTATGCGGGCACCTCTGTTGCGTGATAATAATATAATATGTCTCAATACACACATTTTACTGCACTCAGTAAAACGCTGTGTGATAGAACAACGCTGTAAAGTAAAGCCGTTTTCTTGGTTACTGTAAAATTACCCAAATGCTTTGTGTAGAACTTTGTTGGGGTGACATTTCCATTACTCAATAGAATTATTAAAAAATCTATCGACTACAACCTAATATTATACTTTGTGCTTTTTTATTTAAAGAATTTTTCTAGATACTTTATTTGGAAATTGATTTTACTACTGGGGAAACGTTGATTTTTGTTCATTTATTTATATTACATGAGGTTTTTACCAATTTCTAATTCTTAACACTAATATTTTTAATCGAAATTCTTGATGCTTTTATCAGTCTGCGTTAAAAGCGTCTTTAAATCGAAATCATTGCATTCACATTGCATGGACTTTCTGAGTGAGTTTTTTTTTTAAACTATACACGATGTGCTCATTTATTTTACTTACAATATTTCTTTGAACGTGTCCGCTCAAAATGTCGAAAACCTAGACTCTTAATGAAGAATTAAGACAGAATATTATTTCTATAGCAAACACTTAGCGAGTCACTTGTCTTGTTATTTCAGTAAATAAAATGATTTAATGATGATATTACGGAAATAAAACAGGTAAAAATGTTTAACAGTATCATCAAATATACAATCGCACGTAAAACAATATCATTATAGAAGAAAATTCATTTTGGATATGAAATTGTCACAAATCATATATTTTCACAAAGGAAACCAAAAAGTATGCAAAATAAAATTATACTCCGAATTCGCCTTGTTTTCGTTGTATAATAAAAGTTCGATTTGACATATGTAAGTTATTTTATACCCAAGTTAAAGCCTACATTATATTGATTATTCAAATCTATTAAGCTGCATGATACTTTCAATTAACGTCAAATGAATAACATTTTACTGCCAGTGTTGATTTTCCAAGCTAACAATAATCACACTTCTTATGGGTAATTTAAAAACATTAAACTTTCTCATTAATTTAAATCATTTAACATTTCTTGATAATGTGGCATAATAAGTGTTAAAATTACTGGTTTTTTTTCAAAGAATCTTCATTAATTTATCTACAAAATAAAGCTGTGGTTAAATCCTCTTGTCATATGTAATAATGCCTAATGCATGTGTTCACTGTTTCGATTCGACGTAAATGATTTGGCCAAAGATTAATTTTATAGTGGACGGTATTGTTGCTATAAAGTTTGCATTTCAAACTTGCAATAGTGTGCAAGTCGAACTTAGCGCCTGATATAAACATAAATGCGTACTTTGGCCGTTTTTACGATTCCACATGTTTATTTGGTCATTAAATCCGAATGGATCTCGCCGTTGTATGCAGAATGCACCAAATTTATAGCTGTGTCGCTGAAAGTGAGCCGACAACAGAAACAGAATTTAGTTATTTTTAGAGAAATCTTTTTTTGTATTTTTGAATTTGGAGAATATGCTAATTATGAATTCAGATCAACAGCGACATAGTTTTTAAAAGTCTAAGCTCATTTTTCGTATTATAACAGCATGAATTGTCAGTCAAAAGTCATTCTCTGATATGCCACTGTTCGTGATACAACTCATTACAGAGTCACAAGTTACCTTTTTAATGTTCTTATTTGTTTTCTTAAAAAAAATATTTTAGCATCAACTCCGTTCTCATCGATTTTTCGATTTCTATTTATCATAAGTAGTTGTTTGAAAAAAATTATAAATTATAATACTAATAGGATACGGTTAGCCAAAAAATAAAAACTTTAAATTACCACTGTATAAGATGGTCATGTTTATGTTGTGGGAAAATATTGAAAAATTGAAAATGAATGCTACCACCTCTGTAGTGTTAGCTTTCACCTCTTGGCGAAAAAGTATTTTATTAAAATAAATAAAGCACGATGTTTAATACTGTTTACACAAGTGTATAGTGTACAAATCAGTACTGGTGTCGCTTATCGCGAACATTATCACCTGATGATAATAAATAGAATTCTAATATTAAATTACTGTTTGACACCGTTCACTTTGCGCTAACTAAACTTCATCGCAGGCATTCTGCTAAAAGAGTCCTGCGCGGGTATAATTTCATTTCAACAATTTATTCGTTTTATATTTTTACGGCTAATCGGAAATGCGATACGTTTTTTTACTGCTTTTTATGCGCAAAAACGTTTTTATTTTGAACATTATAACAATTCCGACAAAATAAATATGTCTTTCATTCATATTACATATTCATAATTTCATGATTTTCGAAATCTCTGGAAATGTCAGTGGACAAAAATCACACATGCTTACTATTTTTTTTTACCATACTATCTATGAATAGTGTGCGGTGGAACCTCGTTTTCAAAGGACTGAAATGTGAGATATTGTTAAACTTACCAGTTAGATTACTTTTACCTCTAACTATACCGTTTGTGTACTATAGTTGTGTTGTGTAAACAGTGCTGTGATTGTAAATGTGATTTATCGGTGGAATCATTATATATTCTTTTCAACAAAAAGATGATGATTGCAGATTTACAGTCTCGACACGTGAGTCTTCTACGCTACGAGAATATAGAACTATATATAGTGAGAAATATTTCCATGTTAAATAAATATAAAAACGTCAGTATCTAGCACTGCCATCTTGTTATTTGTAATCAAAAATATTTCCAGGTGCCGTTTATATTGATTTCGAATGAATAACTAAGATGCACCTACCTTTGGCATTTCAAATAGTTTTATCTGGCAATATTTATTTCAACATTATTTGAACGTGGACTATTCTCTATTTTCTTAATTTAAAACATTTAGTAATTATCTATCTGCTGTCAATTACTTAGCATCTTTTATAGTAGAAGCTACTATTTGGATTGAATGTTAATATGATAATTGTATTTTTACTTTTACTTGCTGGATATAAAAATGGTCATGAACACGTTTTGCAATCATGTAAGTAATATAAAAATGTGTCAATAGACTTTTATCCGTAATAAATCATTGCAGTGAAAGGAATTTCAGTATATGCGATTTAACGAGAACTAGTTTTATGTGCTATATTAACACATATACGCGGTTTTATAGCTTACGACCAAATGTCGTATTAGGACAATTAATATATAAAATTAAATTTCTAACAGTCAATCCAATAATAAAATATGAAAAAATCGTCAATTTATTGGAAAATTTCTACTACAAAAGGAAAATTATTTTATTGATTGAATTGGCATTCACTTGGTAGGACTCCATTATAACACGGTGAAAAAAATAGCAATGTATTTTAGTTCTACAAAATTATTTAAAAAAATATATAGTTGATAGCTATTTCGGCTCACGCCATCGTCAGAACTATGCAATAAAAAAATATTTTTAATACATTTCTATTTTACTATTAATACAATAGAGCGCTATTTTTGCCGACAGACAAGAATATGGTCGATAGTGAAGAGTACAAGAATTTAATAATAATATTTGTTTTGTGTGTTTTCCGCTGTCGGTTCATTTAATGTGTAATAAGTAAAGTTCCACTCGTAAAATATGCCTAGATTGTCATGAGTAACTAATGATAATATTTGATTTATTTATGAGTTTTTCTTACTGTCACATTAGAACTTAAGAAGTTATGTAGAATGTTATCATAATACATATTCTAATAAACAATAAAATTTGAAAGAATTTGTGGTATACCATAGTCATACTGTACGTTTTTATAATCTATTTAAAAGTAAAGACATGGGTATTGGATAAATTATGTATGTACGTTTACTGCTTTTTCAATGACGTATTCAACAATATTTAGTATTTGTACACTTGTTTGCCATTATATAGTAACATATATCGTGGAACGTTTTTCACTTATATGAAATTGTGTACGAATTTTAAAATTAACACTTGACAATTGTTTTGCGATGAAAAAAAAAAACAAAGATTTTATCCCAGTGGTTATGAATTCAGGTCTATAATGAGTATAGTGATGCTCGGTACAATTCAAAACACTATTTTCTGTTGAAGTAAATTCAAGGAAATTAACACCATTGAACTAGCCAATCCATAAATGGTGACACTTAAATTAACATTTCATTTTCTTATGCATTTCTTATTTTAACACGTGGAAAACATACACAAAAAGTAAAAGTGCACACATTTATTTGCGCACACGCAGTATAAAATCTACTGTAACCATCTCGCTTTATGTTAATGCTGCGTATATTACAATATATTTAACATTTCAGAAATAAATGCTGGATAAATTTAAACTGATGCAAATATTCGTGTAATTCATGAAGTATGATCCACTATAATTATTGCAATGCCACAATCGATGGATTTATTAAGTACACTTTTTTTTAATGACCATATAATTTATACCAGACATTTGGGCGCCAATTGCGTTCAAGAATGAGTTTTTTTTCTTTCATTAAATCGGTTTTTCTTATTGTTGTAAAAAACCGTTATCTCATTATAGTATGACGGGACATTCAAATGACATATTTTATATCAATAATCTCGACGTTAGTTGATTGGGAAAATTGAACTTCAAACAAAATTTGAAATGAAAATTCAAAACAGTACTGCTCGTAACACATATATTCCAATAACATATTACTGGGGCTTCACTGTATTAATTATTTTCTGGCTAAAATGAGATTTGGCATTTAAAATTTATCGCATGAATAACTAAAACAGACTCTTAAACTATATTGTGTAGAAGGTTATTATTGATAATAATTATTTTATTGATATGCAGAAAAGCTATTAAATATTCAGAAGACATTCTCAGCCGCTGACTACTTCTATTCACTTTCAAGTTTTGGCTGGAGAGTTGTGTTTAAAAAAAACAGGGCTACCTACGAATGCTTCTCAATATTTGTTTCTTTTAGTTTTGAAATGAATTTTTAATGACAATTGTTGTGTAGCTGAAATATACCAAATAATATCAGAATTTTGGACGATTAAAAAAAATAGTCAATGTGAGTCTTGTTAACTAAAACCGTTCACGCAGATAGATGCCTAAAAATGTAGTGCTTGGCGTTTCACAACAATTTAGTCGATTTTATAATTATTTAATACAAAAACCTAATCCTATGTTTTGCACATTAACTCCTCATATCTCCCTCCCCCTTTTCAAAAAAAAAAACTTTAGCAAAATGTATGACTAGAACTGCACGTCTATATTTCGATATATTTTTAAATAATTCATGATTGTCAATTTATGAATTTAAAATACAAATATTGTTTAAGTATATCAATACTTTTTTCTTTCATCAGATATTACATGTTAGATTATTTATGATCTCTTCCAAACTTTCAGGTGTCCAATATAACTTACGATAAAAAATCATAGTTCTATAATACCTCTTGTTTCAACAAGTGTAATAATGAAGGAATTGTCGAGTCATTTTCAAATTAAAAGGTTTTATTAGTTGGATACATAAATTTTCGAATATATTTTATTTTTGGTGAAAAAATTGATTATTCAGATGCGAAACCACTCGTTATTACTCTTTGTTGTGAAAAACCCCAAATTTCTACATCATTCAATCTCGACCGTGTTATTTCAAAGCAAAGGTGAAAACCCTGCTCATGAACCGACAGTCGACAGTAAAATGTGTCAAATACATCACAACAGTTTATCGAGCGTCTCTCAACATGAAATAATATAATTTTATATGCGAGGGCGGGTCATATCTCTAATAATTACGAACTTCTGCGAACGATCGTTACTTTTCGGACTGAAGAAGTTATATTAGCAACAAAACGGTTATTATTATTTTCTCGCGATGTGTCCTTCGTCAGGTTTAAATAACAGCATGTTTAATAATCCATTTTTATTACGAGTATTATGACGGTTGCTATGAATTTCAGTCTACAAAAGTACACTTCATAATGAGCAAGAGTATGTATGACACTCACATTAATTATTTTACAAACATGAACGATTACTCGATGCTAATTAGAGGTATTTTATACAAACTTCGATAAGTTTGTTTATATACATAATAATACAATATTTATTTGTTCGAATTCAATCTAAGGGTTCTTCAGTAAAGGTGTATCAAATGTCCGCAGGACAATAGCGTAACCTAATATAAACCTAAATTACATAAATTATATTATCTGATGTTGTATGACTAACTAATGTGACATTATAAAAGGACTCTTTTGATTTTATAGCAAATTAAAAGTACGTATCGGCTTGCAAGATTATATGCCACTATGATAATTTTGCCAATAATAAGTCCTGTCTGCATCTACCATCTGCATAAATCTTTTTCATTCGAAGTTTTTTCATAAATAAATGAGGTATAAATATTTTACAGATAACCAAAAAAACTATCTTTAAATTTAAAAATACGATAACTCTTTGTGAATATAGTAATTTGTACTGATTAACGACATAATAACGAACTCAAAAATGCCTCATTCACTTGATATTTTCGTATTTAATTAATTATTATAATAGTATCGTCAGTTACTAGTGCTGTATGACTGACATTTACAGCAGTGGATCAATATTGGTTTTCTTTATTTGAATGTTTCTTATTTTATTACTTTTGTTTCTATGTCTTCACTTATCAAAAATATTTTTATTGTATGTATACAATGTCTTCACTATATTTGTCAAATGCGTGACGCACTGACGTGAACTGTAGTGCCATGTGTTTTCATTTCATTCACAAATAAATACAATTAACATTCTACTACAACTCGATTAAAATTTCTTTGCTTACGTTTATGAACGCATTTAATATAATATATTTTTATTTTTTACTGATATATATACAGTTTTATTAACTCATCGAACAAGGCGTTAATTTTTAAAATCAGTAATTATTTTACCATGAATATTCCGTAATAGCCTTTTTTATGTAGTTATACTCGAAGTATCGATAGCATTAACTATCGGCTTTTTGATAACATTGAATCGCCTTGCAGAATCGGGGTTACGAGTTTTCCCAATCGATCGCGGTAAATTTGCATCACAACAGTCTTAAGAGTGTCGTAAATTATCCAAACTCCGATCATATAAATCCCAAGTGCGGTATTATCTTGTTCCATTTGATAGAGAAGTGTCGATTTCCTCATCGATCGTCATAGTATTCCTTCATACTGCTTCGTTAATCTATTTTTATATCTTCTTCATTTTAATGACTTCGAAGTGTGTGTTCGATAGTTCACGTATAAATTTAATTGGTTGACATTCTAATATTGTCGAATATTATACAAATTATTGAACAGTTTTATTTTACTGGTAGTAACATACAGGCTGTATAAATAACAATGATGTCGTTCGAAACGACCGAAACGACCGAGTAGCTAAAACCGATACATCGTATTTGGGCAACCAATTAGGTTATGATCTCTACTTAGCCAGTTGTACTGACTTGATACAGTTTCAAATCATTCTTATATAAAGTATTATATATGGTTTATGATATCGACTGATGGTGCTTGATGGAATTTCAATATCAAATTTGAATTGTTACAACTTTGTACGATACCACATGTTTTGTCACTAACGACCCGGGTTTCGTCTTTCGGCATTTTCAGGCATTCTATCACACAAATGCAACAGTTTTCGACAGTCGTACAAAGTTTTAACAATTAAAATTTATTATACATGGATTCAAAACGCATTAAATGAATTACTATGGTAACATGTTTTTCCTTTTCAAAAAATCAAATAATATTTAATTGTTGTAAACTTAATATATAATGAGTGATATAATGCCTTATGATTTAATATCATATATTTATCTGTTAGCATGTCATTAATTGATCGTAATTATTTAAGTTACGTTTTATTATTTTGTGAATGTTTTTGCTGGAAAGATTTAATAGTATACTCGGCTGTCTATATTTCAATCGCCATTAGGTATGTTTAATGTCTTGGTTTTCGTAGCATTTTACCAGTAGCGTCCAGAGAAAGTGTTGGAACATGGAGCTCGATCAATCTCGTAAAGCTATTGGCGATGATCGGGGAACAGGCGGATTTTTTTCATACCAGTCTTAACAATCACACACAATAATTATTGTAAAAACAATCGAATGTTATTTCACCGTGTTTTAATCAAATGTTGCTTAGCAGAATAAAAATCTTCTAAGCTGTTAACTGTTACTTCTTGATGGAAAGGCATGATAGTTTAAATAATAAAAATATGTTTTTAAGTACTTATTTCCTGAATATACTTTATGATAATGACCGGTTCCGCTCATCACGAGTATAACTGATTAGTTAATAATCCTGATCATGTGAAAATGTGTTTTTATTATTTAAAAAAATAAAGAAAATTGAAATATAATATATATTAATCATCGATGTCTTAAGCATTTTTGAATTACGTATTATACGAAGGTGTGTCTAGATCTCTTCATATATCCATTCATAATTAATTATAGACAATATTCGTATGTTTCATAACAAATTGGAACAGTCTTTAGATACTGTGTTATTGTTCTATTACTGATTTTTGTGAGAATGTTATTTTTTCTTGATTTGACAATGTCTCGCACGAGAATCTTCCAGCACACCCTAGCTAGCTTGCGTGAATTGTTTATAAAGCGCTTCGAGGTTTTGATTGATGTATGATGCATCAACTCATTTCAAATATTTCTTCATGTTCCATCACTTATCACGTTCAAACGGCTATGATTATTTATACTATAAATCTATCAGAATTGTTCGTTGAAAATTGTCAATGTCAGATTTGAATTTGGAACAATATCTATCAAGCCGCCATTTATTGAAACGACTCAATCTGCTCACTCTAATAAACAAAAATTCAAAATGCGTTTCAAATTAATTTCAAATAAGAAGAAAGTAATGGCCAATATTTATAAAAAAAATAGTATTTCTCTATACACCTATCCCTCGATTTACACGGTAGATAGGTATATATCATGAGAAAAACATGTAAATCTAAATTGTATATTTTTAAATGTAAAACCGTGTAAATCGAAAAGTACACAAAAACGCATAATTTGGTTGCTTTCAAAAATACATAAATAAAACAAATTTTTTAAAAAAGTATAAATATACATATTCTTTTATTAATTAAGTACACATAAAACATATATAGAGTAACAAAAAAATGAAATCCAAAAGATTCATAAAAAAATTATTGCAATAGATGGAAGAGTTTTTATCATTCATTACTCTCACAAATCTCTGTCAATCTTTTCTTCGTGACTGGTTCAAATTCACTTTCATCACTCGAAATCATTTGTGCCAATTCGATGTTTAAAGTAAAAACATTTACACCTCGAGGAGATGGTTTCTTTTTTATCCGTGTAAATCGAGGGATAGGTGGTACGTCAATCGTGTTTCAAAAACGCTATTATTTTGTTTTTATTAAAAGTTTCTTTTTTTCTGGCAGTATGTAAGTATTGTAGCGCTATTTTGCTACTATGAAAGTTCTGTAAAATACAATAAATGTAAGGTAAAAAAGCAAAAAAAAACATGTCGTGTGATCACTGACAAAAATTTAATATTTTGCAAGTAAGCATGCGAAATTATCTGTATTTTATTCAGTGAAAAGCAATATATCGACCCATAAAATTATACTGAACATGTATCCTGTCGTAGTTTCTTAAAAATAAGTATTTATTCATTGATTTCTCGCACTCACTTAAAATTCAGATACACAGACTGACCAGTGTGTAAACAGTCACACATTTGCACCAATTTCTTTCGCTTCATAAGTGGTTATTCACAATCATATCCGTCAACCATAAGTGCAAATATTAAGTCCGATTTAAACAAATTTTAAGAAATAATGATAATTGATATTATCGAGTCGACCGATGATTAATCACGGTGTTAAATAAACATCAATATCTTAAGTATCTTAAAATTTAAAAATATTTATATATTCTTGCATTATATCTGATTATACTTTCTAAACAAATCATGCTTTCAATGATAAGATTGTTTATTATGTTTGGATTTTTCAGTTCGATGATTGATCTACAAACAGGGTTGCGTTTTTATAAACATCAAACATGTGTGGAATATACACAGAAGCTTAACAATATTTGCTATTTCTTGTAGTTTTTTCTTAAATAATAAACTGTTATTTATCGTGCCATGATTTGCTTGTGCTAATGTTATTAATTACTTATAATTTTACCGATGCATTTGGAAGATTGTCATATATATGAAACAATTATTAGAGAAATTTCAGTGAGTTTTTCACTATTATAAGTAAATTCGTAACGAGTATTGTACCTACTCATTTTTAGGTAAGTGTGGACGGATTTTCTACTAACGTGATACGATCTTTCAACTGTTAAAAAAACTATATATGGATAACACTGTGAAAAAATAACATGTATTTTAGTTCTAAATTTATTTTATAAGATAGAGTTGATAGCTATTTCGGCTTATACCATCGTCAGAAGTATAGAAGAAATAGTTCTGACGATAGCGTGCAACGAAATAGCTATCAGCTATATCTTATCACAAAATGTAGAACTAAAATACATTGCTATTTTTCACCGTGTTATAATGGAGTTCTACCAAGTAAATGCCAATTCAAACAATTTTTAACGGATACACTTAGGCAGTGGTGCACGAACCGCGGCCTAAAATAACAATTACTTCATCACCAAATTTTTCATAGCATATGTAAAAACTACTGTGTCTGATATGTTAACAAAATATGCAGTAGCAAAGTAATATACTTATCTGAATCATTACTGATAAAAAATATGATGCAAAATTATTACAAATGTCTTTACGAAGAACAATTTCCCCACTCTACGTAAGAAGGCTTGCTTTTGTGTTTGTCTTTTCGGAAGTGTCAACTTTTACGAACAAGCGTCTTCCATGTTAAAACTACGAATAGAAACCGATTGAACAATAATATTCTCATTGCTGGAATGAGGATAGCAAATACAAATAGTGAAAACGATATCAAAATGCTTGCAACAACAGCATGCAGTGGAAAAAAATTCATTACAGTTGATATATGCACATAATACATAGGTGTAGAACGGTTAAAATAGCTTTTTTTAATACTTCTACTCCTTTTGGCCCGTGAAAAAATAGAAAATGGGTATATTAGTAGATTAGTCATTTTCTCAGATAGGTTGTGTACCACTGCATAATAGAAATAAAATTTAGTGTTTCCTATCGAACTGGAAAAGTGAATTTAATCTTTTCTGTAAGAATGTTGTTGCATTGTATAATAATAAATTTAGTTTAAAGCGAACTAGCGTCCGTCCTCTATGGCCGGTTTATAAAGGCTGGAATTTACTAATATCGATATATTATTACAGTATTTATTAAAAAAAAAATAGGTACAATAAACCTGTCAAGATTTATACGTGTGAAATTATTTTATTGAGCGTCAGCATTTATTCTCGTTTTTGTAATATTCAGGAGAAAAAAAAAAGCTTGGTATTTCAATTGAAATGTTAATGCACATTTTTATAAATAATTGACGAGGTTTATAATAGGGCAGACGTTTTACACACGTAGCATTCTTCGATATCTGTATAAATTAACTTCCATTACAAAATGTCAAGTGGACCAGGTAATAAATAGGTAATGTTATATTTCTTTAAACATATCGTTAAATATAAATCTGCGGTGGTGCAAATGTTTAGCTTGATCTCAGAGCTATCGTGGTGTTCTAGGAAAAGAATAATTTCAAAAGTAATGAAAGTTTACTTCATATGTTTGTTATACAAAAAATATTCATCGTTCAAAAAAGATGTTGACAACAAGTGTTTAAAAGCATTGTAAGCCTATACGCAAATAACAGATGAGTCCCTTATATTATGTAATCAAAATAAATGTGGTTACGAGAAATTTCTAAAGTCAACAAAGTTCATTTTTTCATAATTAAATTAAAGTCCCGATTTTGCCGGTTATCGTCATTATGTTATAATCAAATCCTGTCCTGGTAATAAAAATAAAATAATCATGGTAGTACATATACTACTAAACACCGTGTTTTTATTATGTTATATAAATCAGGGCTGTGTAATTGTTAATAAACACGACTCCGGCTCGGAGATTGACCAACAACTCGACTCAAACTAAAAAAACGTTTCATTCTGTTATATTATTTCTTACATATTATATTTATGCATATTATATTAATGCATATTAAATTAAAGATCAACTAAACGATTCAGCAAATATCATAGTCTATCTAGTATCTATACGTTATGAGTTTGGTAATTTTTTTCCACTATTTTCAATGCATCGTAAAATTCATTTTTTTTATTATAATATTCTAGTTTAATGCGAGGACGATGATAATTCATTTATACATAGATTGATAAAAGCCTGCTGTTGTCTCGTTTCCCACTCGAAGTGCTTTCAAACTAACTTCGACTTAAACAGAGTTTTCTTACCATTTTGCTCTTCAACATAAATCCCATTCAACAATATTCATACGCTTTAAAAAATGCATTTAAGAAAAAGTAGTCGGAGTTGCTTGTTTTTCACAGCTCCGCACAGCCCTGATATAAATATAGGTCTTTCGAAAAGGTTGTTCGAAATTTGTTAAAATGTAAATAAAACAACTTGTTGTGATGTGTGAGATATCCACTCGTTTTGTTTTCATTTGAAAGTATATTGTGTGTTGTTAAATGCAGAATACAATGTCATGCAAATGCCCGCAGCGGCTTTGCTCAGTTGCACTTATTTGGGAGGTCCAATTTTCAATGACTGTCGCATGAATCTGGCTGAATCTGTTGGATAGCACTTGTTAGGTTGACTTTGAGGGTGTCAAGTGTTAGTGGTTTATTTCCAATATTCCCAAAGGAAGAAGTCTAAAGACGTTAAATCTCACGATCTCAGTGGCCAGTTCCATGCTCTCAAATCAGTCGCGCAGAATGTCCATCCAAAATTGATGATTTGCACGTTTTATTCAACACTTTAAATTTTCATAATGATTTGCTGTAGTCTAATAAGCAATTGACAATAAATTTGACTGATGTCAGTTTAACAAGATGGCCGCTATTACCTAAATTTCAATCTCCCTATTGAAAGACCATGTATAATATCTTCCACCAAGAAGTGATAGTCACACTTCAAAAGTGAAAATTTTATAAATTAACTATCATAATTATTTATTTATCATAATGAAAATTTATTGCCGCTAGAATGCTGTAAACATTCATACAATGGCATCATGTATGTATACTATTACATTGACGATTGTAATGAATCTGACAAATGATTACAGCCGACAGACTCGCTATATAGGAAGTCAGAATTAAACGTTATTATGCATATAAAAATGCTCCACGTGTAACGCGCCAACCTTTACGCTGTTATTATTTTTTTTTCTATAAAGTCAAGTATGCACATGCGTAATATATACAGTCAACTCAAATGAAATAGCTACATAATCGTCAACGATGTCAAATATAACATTGAAGCACTCGCAACGAAAAAGAAAAGAAAAACTAATTTTGTTCTATACCTTATATTTATTATATGAGCAGACATAGATTTTTAAAACATCATCGACCCTTCACTATGTACCAGTAACTTTCGACTTAAAAGTACATCATTGAAAAAACCATTAACATGAACATCTCACTGAGATGTAAAAACTTGAGAGTAAGTCATGCATATAGCTAGAAAATATTATTTACCGAACTATCACTCTAAATTTAACTATAACTATTTACCGATGTGCTAAAATCTAAAGATAAGCTACACATTTACATCTTTATATATAAGTAAACTATCGTTTCGTAATTATTTTCTGTATCACTACGATTTACGCAGGGCCGCACCTGGGAGTATAGCGGCCTGTTTGCAGACATGGATTGGTCGCCCTCGCAATATTGTAATGAATTATGACGTGCAGTATTTATAACTGCATCTTAAAAAAATGAAAATTCGTAGAAAAAATTACAACAATTCATCAAGATTGATTACAATCAAATATCTCTGAACGCTGTGAGACGGTATATCGAATAGCATTCATAGTGCAACCATCCGTTTGCTGCCTCAAAAAATCCGCTCGAATATTTCGTTTTTGTTTACAAAATCCAACATCCACGGCTTAACAAACTTTATTATTTTAGGAACCTAAAAAAATTGGTCGCCCGTGTGCACTGCACAATTTACACATAAGATATTCGACTAAAGTGACGTAATGGAACCCTCTCGAAAGCCGGGAGCTTACGTCATGAATTTAGATCTTCAAAAACTTTAGTTATTGCAGCTCTTGTATATTTTTTTTTACTAAAACATGTTTAACATTTCCAGGAGTATGGACGTACTAGTACTTCGGCGCGATTTTTTTTGTAAAGGAGTATGGACGTACTTGTCCTATATGTCATCAATTATTGTGATAATATATTCAAAGGTTTGTGATCCTTGGATTATGCAACTGGTTTTATTACGATAAACCCCTAAAAACGAGAGTTGTATTTTTTTACAATGATTTGATTAAAAAAAAATATATGTAAAAAAACTCGCTCCTCACAGCACGGTTAAAATTAATTAGGCACTACTGGAAAGGTTGAGATACGAATTTTTTAAGTGGATTCGCATACAATTACTATTAAAAATATACATCATAGATTTTTTCAATGTTAGTATTCGATTCATTTCAAATACATATTTTTAGAATTTAAAATATCTTATGCATTTTCAATTCAGTGAAGTGTCAAATTTTCTTATAATATTATATCTGCTGAATTTGATTTTTTTAAAGAACTATTTGTTGATTTGTCACTTGTGGAACAATGAACTAATCTTCAAGTTGATTTGAATGCGTCAAAGATTCCTTTACGGTGTTGGAACCATTGAACAAGCCTCTACAGGGGATTTACACCCAAAAGCATTAGTGCCTCATTTACAGAAATTACTTCATATTTATATTAAAAACATTGTTTTATTCATACTGAGCACCTACTCTTATAATAACACTCTCATAAACTGGCTTTTATCTCTTGGGTTACTTAAAAATAATATTATAATTATACAATTATTGTTAATAGTCCAAGAATAATCAATTAATAAACATAATGTAATAATGCAGTATTTATTGCAATGTGCCATTTTCTTAAACAAGGATAAATTTAACACATTCAGTACTGAAAATATCTCATACAGTGCAAAGCTTTGCCTTTTGCTTTGTCCATTTTATGAAACAGCTAACCATTCTGACTTAAACCTATAGCAGATTATTTTTAGTCATGACCAGAACTTGCGGCACTCATGTGCTACATAAATGGATATACATTTTTCATTCCGTTTTCACTCAATGTAGAGCATATAAGTTCCTGATGGAGGTTTCTTGACAGAGGTTTAATATTCAGTTGATCGACATTTTTTTCACATCATTATACTCTTAATTTAAACAGAAGTAAACCTCATTTTAGGTGTTAACTGTCAGTTCTTGATGAAAAGGCATGATATTAATAATAACATCATTTATACTTATCATGTTTTTTCTACAACCTCATTTAATAAATATAAAAAAGAAGTTCTATATATTGAAAATAAACAAGACATTGATGAACTTATAGTTGACTCCAAAGGTGGCAGTATTTTGTTGTATCTTTTTATTTGAGATATATTTAATCCAATCCTCTAATTAAAAAATTTAACAATTGCAATGATTTTTATAATATCATTTATTCTATTTTGTAAATCATTTGTTACTCGAGCATGTACAATTATTATCACTGTTTATGCAATTATATTGTTTACAGTATACTTAATAATATTTTCATCTAAATTGTTATAACTAAACAAATTCAATCATTAATTAAATATAGTACATATTTAGAACATATAATAAATCTTAAATATCAATTTTATCTGTAACATCTGACCTTCTATATGTCAGGAAAATTCCTTTTCAAAAACATATTATATTTAATAAAAAGCATTAAAACAAATACACGGATGGAAATTTTGTTTCAGAGCACATCAGTTGTATGATACAGAATATGACATTTTTAGTACTATTTATGTGCAAACATAATGAAAAATATCATCATTTCAAAATTTTCAGCGTTACTACAATAATACATTGAAAATATCAACAAAAAAATTGTAATAATAGTTCATTCACACATGAGCTTATCAAAGAAAACGAAAATCATTTTTTTTTTAAATATAATTACTGTTAAGTAAAGTCATCTACTGTTTTCATGTTTGTCATTTTCCCACATGGATTTTTAATTGTATAGTCCAGGGGAAATGTTAAATAATACGGTTTTTATCATTCCCTGATTTATTGTTTTCCTCGACTTGTCCTTGGAATATTATTATTTCAATTTAGACTGTCCCACATTCATCCTTTACCTTGATTTAGTTTTTTTTTTTTAATAGTTATTTCATTAATATCTATATTAAATCGATGTCTTCAAAATAGTACAAATTAATTTTGCAACCATTTTCATTGATTATAAAAAAATAAAATTACTTTTTAAATATCTTTTTAAATTTCATTTTCAGATCGGTGAATTTGTCGGACCCCACGAGTCCTGGATCTGCTACAGACTATTTATGCAAAAACTATGACCAGGATTGAGCATATTGTAAGCAAATATACAGGAGTTTGCTGAAGAGATGCAGTACTGATGAAAAGTCGCCTCATAAATATGTTACAACTACACACTTTGATGACTACTAGCATTCAATAAGATTGTTCATTACGGCAGCCTGGTTTTTAATTGTAAGCTCTTCAAACAATAAAAAATGTTACTTTTCCTGCCAAAATTAATAGGATTTTTGTATCAAAGTTTTCTTTTTCTTTCACAATTATGACTTTCTGTGCAATTAGGGCAAGGAAGCATTCACATACAGGCTATTTTTGATGTATTATTTCTGATTTTTTCAGAAGTGAAATATTTATTGAGTAAAATTATTCAAGGAAAAATTAATATACATAGAAAATGATTTAAATGAATATTATCTTAAATCATTACAATAATTACTACTTATTGAAATTTCACCACCATCCGATTGAATTTGTAGCTTTAAAATTCCCAATGAGCATTTTTGAAATTCAAAAAAAAAAAAGATTTGAACTTAATCAAAATCTAAGAAACTGGAAATATCAACTGTCTTTCATTTGTTGTGTAATAAGTGATGAATTTAAAATTGGCAATCCTCATCAAACCTATAAGCTGAATTTAGAACAAAAGGAATTAATCAAAGGAAATATTTTTTTCATATATTAATTTGAAACATCTACATTTACTATCTATCATTTACCAAGTGAATACAGTTATTCTAACAACTTTTTAGTAGGCAGCTTGAACTTTTCTTTATTTATTATGAGTGCCTAACTGAGTGATAATATCAAACGCCCTTTTTGCCCATGAACGATTAATAAAGGTGAAAACAAAGCAATAGACTTTATGATTTTGAAAATCATGTCATTGTATTATTATAACACTAAGAGCACAAAATTTCTGTAAAAGTTTTTACATGATGAAGTTTGTTTTCGTTTTATAAGATGCCCTCGTTATCTCCAAAGATTTTTGTATATCCTAAGTAGGATACGACTCAAAATCTCACGTTAGTCATTAGGTAATTTTAAGCTTACTATATCGTCAACCTGTGGGTACAACACAAAATGTATGATTATTACCCATTTATTTTGTATTAATTTTCTCATTCATTTCATTTTCACTCATTTTCTTTTTGTAATACGTGCAGTCCATTAACTGAATCATCCCACATACTTTCGCATTTGCCTTTTTATAATTGAAGACGACTATTTCAATATTATCCATTTCTTAAAAGTTGCACAATGCCGAAATTGTATCTAATTCCTCTCAATAATTTAGCTTAATGCAAGCCTTCACAGATGTCGCTAATATAAAATTTGAAAGTATAATTATCTCATCTAGTAGGACACAGTCACAATAATATTGTTTGCTACAGGGATGAGTTTGACTTTTTTAAAGACCTTTAAACTCAATGGGCCAATATTTACTGCTTATTTAAAAAAGTTCCATGGCGGAAAAAGGAACTGTATTTATTTCCAATTAAGCAATAAGTTTCGAAATGGATTGAAATGATAAAATATATTTAAAATTTTTGTTTATTTAATTATTTAGTTGTAATTTTTATTATACTAGAATCATATATGTTGAAAAGCTTAGTGTGGTTAACTTTTAAAACTTCCCAAATTTTCATTTAATTTAAATTTGTTTTTACTTTGGTATAGTTATTATTTTCTAACTTTGTTGCCAAAATTACAGTATTACCAGGTCTTTTATTGTTTTAACATCCTAGAAGTTCAAATTTGCTGTGCTATTCCGCGAGGCATTTTCAAACCCTTTAAAATGCTTGCAATTAAAAAATGGTGGCTTATCAACAGATAATTATTTGAATCATTCAAACTTGTGGAAGTGTACATAGTGTGAACAATTCAAATATGATATTGAAATTCCATTGAGCACCATCAGTTGAAATTATAAAAAATAATAATACTATGAATAAATTTTTATAACCGTACTTCATTTCTTACAATGAAATAATTATAAGTACATCGCAGTTAACCTCTCATTGATTATATTAAATACACAATTAGATGCCATATGCATCCTTGATATTTTTGTAAAATGAAACAACTCTATTACTATTTAATAGTCCCTGGATGTGTGTATTTACAACTGAGTAAAAGACACATGTATGTTCAATAACTATTATGTAATGAATATGCAGATATTTAACACTGAGAAACTATTATTGTATTAACAATATACAATGCTTGATATTATAATGTACCTTTTATCATAAAGTAAATTGAAACGAATTATTAGATAAGAATTCTGCTAATTGACTTGAGATAAGATGGTTTTAAAGTAGGTTAATGCAATAATATTCCTTGCAACTGTGGTGCATTCTGCAAATAATGTATTACGTGAATTGATAATGCAATCGTTTATCTAATACTTCAATCAAAAAATGTCCAACAACAATAAATTTCTGTCTAATGTTATTAAATATTATTAAACTTGTTTTATTGCCACCCGCCCTCAGAAATTCAAGAATAATGAATTAACCAGATTTATTCACTTCAATATAACATTTTTTTTTTCTATTTAATTACCACAAATAAAATTTCTTTTTAAATTATTACAATTTGTTCTCGAGTGATGCTTGCAAAAGTTATAGGCTCGGTAATAATTTGTTTCCTCTGTATGTGTAAGGTAGTGCAGCAAGGATTTAATATACTTACTTTCTTTTGAATTCAAAGGGGTAGGGACCTTACTACTATGCTTGCATATACTGGATAGATGTAAACATCCAGACCTTTACCTGTATGTAACCAGAATAGCTTGATAAAGAATAAAATGTTAGAACTAAAGCGTATTTTGGAAAAATAACAATGAATCTTTGTTATTTGTCCTATATTCCAAGTAAAAGTAAAAGTTTCTTGTCTCTTGTAAAGTTACACTTGAATCGTGTTACTTGACATTAAGCGCTCAAATCAACCATTGCATTTTTTTAACATGTCAACTAATAACATTTAATATCAATAAAAGTATATTTGATTTGCTGCCAATATCTTTTTCTAATGAAAGTCTTTTAAAAGAACTAAATGACCTACCTTTAAAACAAAAATTCTAATTCTGGCTTTCTTTACCATTAAGAAGTGATTGTAATCCGAATTTATACATATTATGTAGTTTCCTCAATATCTCTAATATTTAAAAATACATTTCCTAATATGTCCAGAACAATGAAACTGTTCAATTTAAAAATAACTACACCTTAGTACTGTAAAATCCTAATGACTACTACCACTTTTGTAAATAGATTTTTTTCTATACAACTGTACATATTTTTCACTTGTATTTATTTACTTTACTGCTAGTACCTCCACAGTTTAAAAGAGTTGTTCATAAATATAATATAAATATAATGGTTTCTTTGTTATCAAAAATGTGTCCTACATCATATTTTTCAAATCATTCATGTTATGTCAAACACATTCTACATTCATATATGTAAAATTGTAAAAGGCATTAAAAATAATATATCATCAATGCTTTCTTGTAAAAACTATTTTTTAAAAACTTTATAACGTTTCATTGAGCAGTTTGTAATTAAGTATTGTAAACAGATATAGTTATGTGTTATTATTGCTCTGAATGTGTATTTTGTTATTAGATGTATTTTCACTGAGACAGAAAATTTGAAATGAAATATTCTTTTTATTTGTTCATTATAAAAAAATTCATGATTTAAAGTCATAACCTTATCTCTTCATCAACATATCGAAGTTTGCTTGAATTTCTGTAGCAATCAGTGTCTATATCAATATCACAAGGCGAACATTAGGTTATGTTTTTCATTTAATAAATAAGCATTACAATTTTTTATTTGAGCGTGGAGTATTGAATATTAGTGAAAAAGTATTTTTTTCACTTAGAAGCAATATACTAACCTTTTATCGCTACTTTGGGGTTTGCAAAGCACTGCTTTAAATTATTATTTTTGAACAAAATTGAGGCTAATAGTATTTTAAAAACTGTCCGAAAACATTCTTCTGATCATGCCATTTAACTCCGTCAAAATGTAATTAATTATACCTTCCTTTTCATCCTTCCATTTTCATTATAAGTAATAAAATTCATCAAATTTTTTCCATCCAAATTATAATTAGAAGTCCAAATTTATATTGTATTTATATCTGAATCAAATATCTTACTGATCCTTAGAACTATTGTCGTGAATTGAAAATGTATCTGAAACTAATATTAATTAAGTCCACTTGACACAGTAACAATTTACCACAAATCTGTAGTTACCATAATGGCTTGTTGATAAAGTCCTGGATCCATCCACATATATTCAGTGTTCAATAACCCTGATGAAGAAGACTAAAAACCTGATATCTGAAAGTTGTAACTGGATGAGCAATAAGTGTGCAAAATGATTCCTTTTTGAAATGAAATTTTTTATTTAAGATCTTTTAAAACTACGCTGATATACTGAGCTCTGTAAAAATATAGTTTTGTTCAAATGTAGTGCGGGGATGTCTATTATATGAAAACAACATTTCCTACTTTATGTTATATGAAAAATATTTTCCCACGTGTATTGTGAAGAGTTCTTCCTTTGCCAGTAATATTTTTTCACTTATATTGCTATAAAACTATTCATAGTTAATATAAAATGAAAATAAGATCAAAAGAGACAATATCATGTCAGCAAAATGTATCTCTTTGCCCGAATTTGTTACATTATAATTACTATATATCTAAATAAAATTTTAAAGCTTAATGTTTGGGTATGGTAGTATCATTTACATTATCAGGGGTATATTAGTGACATTTAACAACAAGGGATCATTTTGAACACATTTTCTGTATTGATTCATAGGAATAAACATATTTCTCCAATATAACACCCAAAACTACAAGACACGAACAATACAATGCATATTCATTTATTCAACAAGTTTAGTGATTGAATAACATAACACTGTAGCGTTTAAAGATATTTCTGGTTACTGTACATGATGTGACTTTTGCTAAATAAATATGTAATCTATTTAATACTTATCTAAAATTTTGAGATACAATATGATTATTTCAATTAGTCAATGTCCAAAGGAGCCATTATGAAATGCCTTTCATATTAAATCATTCATAAACTGATCATAATCGTTACTCCCTCACTTAACATTGTGAATTTCAAGGTTACCCGAATTATAAAATGTAAAGCTATATTTTGATGAAACCTATACCTAATCAATTGTCAATACATCTACCTGAATATGAAATATTTTAAATCATATTATTATCTTTGTAACATCCATTTCTTGCCTTTTCATTCCATTCTTATAACAATGTTGAAATGTACAAAATATTTTATGTATCTATCAATTCAACTGAATCATTATACTACTTAGATAATTTTTAAGTGTTGCATGTATTTGTAATGAGCATGAGGTGTTTTAATAAGTAAACGTGAGTTTGAGTTTTATGTGGATGTCTCGAGTTTGAAATAATTAGATTTATAAAACTGTTTGAAAAATGTTGGTCATATCCAATATTAATTTAGGTTAAATTTGCTGATTATTTGATTGTTTTGAGTTTAACTGAACTCACGACTCTTAATTTTTTTCTGTCAACTCTTGTCTATGAAACTTCAATACAGCAAAAATATACTATAGCTTGTTTTATAAACTTGTCAAGGTTACCTGTGGAACCCAATATGTCTCCAACTATCTGGATTCAATATCATTTGGAGCGTTTTGTTAATATTAAAAAATAAATTCAGAACAAACTTATTTATTATTGATTAAATATAAAATCAGTGTATCTTAATCTTTCTACAAACATAACCCGTCAAATATTCTAGAACATGCTAAAAATAAAATGTTTTGTCTCACAAGGGTTGCAATCATTGTTATTTCAATTTAAATACATAGATAATAGGTATATTTAGTATATATATATATATCTAAATTTATTAAAAAATTACACTTTTTTTCAGCCCTGCTAAAACAACCATTACAGCAAGGCCTAAGAATCCCTTTGCTTGTTTTGTCTTTGTATTATATAATTTATGCTTGAATTATAAAAAAAAAAATTTTTTCTTAAAATCCATTCTGTATTGAATATACTCCAGAACATATTTGTTCATAAAAATATATAATTTTGTAACAATAAATTTTCTTATTATTATATGATGATTTCTCTGTTTTATTCAAGGATTCATAGAATTAAAATCAGTTACTTACCCTTTCAAACCATTTTAAATTTATTATTCAATTCAAATGTACTTTGTGTACTCTAAATATTATTAGCATATATTTTTGACTTTGGAAAATGATTGGTTTCCGCAGAGTGACGTCAACATTTCAAAACATAACAATGTCTTACTTTTTATGAAGCTTTCTTTTTAAGTAAGCTGAAATATTATTTTGTACATTATATAAATGATATTAACTCAAAATATGCCAGTTTATAAAAGTTTAGTCCCTTTGTAATTTTATGATGTTTATTTTTTATTTTGTCAATTGAATCTCTATAACATGTTTGGTACATAGTTATTGTTAAGTAATACTGTATATACATGTTTAGACTTCACATAAATTTCAATACTTGCATGCTATCATAAACTATTTTTGAAATCTCTTTGCTTTAAAAGCCTTATAAATGTGATATTAATTTAAATAAAATATAATTCAAACGAAATAAACAACACCGTAATTTGATTTTAAATACTGCAAATTGAAAATTATATGTAGCTTTATTTCTATGGACAAACTTATTACAACTAGGTTTACATTATTTTGAATAGATATTTTAAACGAGTTAATTAATGTACCATACGAATTCTTACTTTATGAAATACTTATTTAGTATTTAATATACACGAATGTTTAGATATAAGTGACTATTGATAATTCATAATTTTACTTATTACCATACTGTATAGTACTTAGATAATGTTCAGTGTTTTTTCTTTCGAGTTGAAGCTTTACTAATATGTAACATAAATTTCTCCGTCTTCAAGTCTCAATAAATTAAAGATGTACCACCGTATCAATAAATAAAAGTTATAGATAAGGAACGATTTTTTATTACCGTCTTTCTTATACATAAGATACATATTTTAGTGTATTAAACCTCTCAATTGCTAATGGTATACATATGTATCTAATGTGTTTTTCTCCCACACTGAAACAACGGTAGATGATGATGTTTTCACCATAATAAAATATTCTTTTTCGGTTTCTGACATTTTATATAAATTTAACCAATTGAGGAATCAGAATGGTTGTATAAAATTTTTCTTTAGTTTCCGTTAAACAAAATCAATGAGAATCTTGAAAATGACATAAAGGCTGCCAAAACTATAAATAACTGTAGTATAGCTCCATCAGTTATGAAAGGTCTCATTGAAAAAAAAAAAAAAACAAATTAAAAACTATGAACAAAAACCATACTGATACACTTAAACACAATACCACATTTTTCTAATCTTTTATTGTCAGACATTGATCAAAATATTTTTGTAAATTTTCCAGTCTTGTTTTTAATTAACTAAAATGCAATATTAAATATTGCGGACACAAATTAATTGTTTGTATAAAAAAATGGATAAAGTAATGCAATGGCTACAAAAATTGTATCAAACAGAAGTTATGTCTAATAAAAAGCTGTCATAGACCAGTGTCAGTGGATCAAATAAGATTAAGTCTCCATAATTGTGTTAAAATTTTCTGACAGTGCCCTGACCTCTTTTTTTAAACATAATTGGGGTGCATCATTGTCTGGTTGTCTGTTAAAATACACTGCAAAGCTTGAAATATTATTTCACACGACTGGGCCTAAGTCGGATTGAGTGGAAATGGCTGTGTCATCTGTATACTGTGTTACTAACATTTGTGAGCCAGTTGAAAATGTAAGGATTTGGAAGTCGTTGATAAAGAAGTTGTATAATAAAGGCAAAAGTGGTGATTACCCGCCAAGGCAATTCTTAAAATCTTAACCATTGGTTTTTCTTGGCCAGTGTCTGTCACTTTTACTCTTAATCCTATCCAAGCTTTATCGAAAGCTTATAAAGTATATAGAAAGAGACTGATCATTAAATGATGATGATTAAAACTATCAGATATAAATTCCATAAACCAGAAAAATTGATGATTGATTGAATGTCTCGAGAGGTACCAATTCAGTTCATTGGCAATAAGTTTCATATTAGAAACTGTTTCCAACTATTAAACATATGCTTAAGTGCATTATTGTTTATGATGTCATTATCAAGGTCATTTTTATTTTTGAATTCAATCTATTCCCAATGTCGTATTTGTTTACTCGTCCAATTGAAGGAAAAGAATATTGCAGACTTCATCAATTTTGACAATGTATCGCGTTAAAGGAACACTGTTGGGGTCGATAACATTAGGCTTAAATTGATGAAGTCTACAAACATATCAACCTTGCCAGTTGATATATATACCACCAGTCTGTGTTTGCCTTCAATAGGCATAATGAAGATATTTTACATTTTAAGATTTTGCCTAGTGTCCAAAAGGTCTCCTTGGGCCACTCTGATTTGGTACCGAGATGAAATTATTATAATTTGCAGCGTTTTATCGCAAGCCTACTGATTTGCACAGATAGCCATATGTTATTAAATAAATTTAGGGACAGTGTGCAGACTTAACTGCAAAACACTGAGTCTTTAAATAAAATAATGAAAAACCTTAAAATAGCTCTTTAAAATGATTCTTATATGAGATCTCAGGATGATGTTAAATGTAAGTCTGACAATGGCAGTAAGTATAGTGTCATGGGAGAAAAGGGGTTGACATTGCGATACCAATGCTGTCCCACTTGATGTTTTTAATGTGTGGAGTTAGGTCAGACTGTCAGAGAGAAGTTGTGTGAGATGCAAAATATTTTACAAAAGGAATACTCTCTAAGATAACAATGTAATCTATTCCTACTCAGGAACATAATTTGATGGCTTAGGATGGTTCTGAAGCTTATTTTTAGCTCCTTTTTCAATTTGAAGAAGTATATGTTTTGTTATTTCTTTTTGTACTGGCTTACCCATAAGGCGAAACAAAAAAATAAAAGATGGCAACTTCTTTAAATTTGAAAATCCATCATCCAATTTTATTGACAAAGCACTTGAAAGAACTTTTTATGATGTTCTCAAAAATCAACTTTATTTGATCCGATAAAACTGAAAACATAATATTTTTGAGTTTTGAATTTTATTAGGCTAATTATTTTTACTTAAGCATTTCCCGATGAAAGAAAATAAACTTTTCTATTCTCAGTATAATACGTTTATTTTTTTCTCCAAATTATAACATTTATATTTATTACAGTAATTTAGTTAGAATTTTATAGAGAGAAGTGTAATATTTTTTTTCATAATTTTCTATTGTACGTCCGTATTACTTTTGCGTAAAGCAGCGAATGACGCCGTTAAGTATGACTTGTACCAAATTACGTACTTTTTATTGTTTTATCTTAATGGAAAACTCATATTGAAATAAATAAAACACACTATTTAATTTCATTTATAATACTTGCAATGAAAACAATCGGTCCTTGTCTTCAAATTCTTAAATTGTGTAGTATATAGTATCCTCATAATTATTTAAAAAATATATATTCAGTAGCCATTAAAGTTTGAACTGTCAAATTTATTTGAATGCTCGATGTGTGAATGGTCTTTAGACGAAATCTTTCTCAAAAATAAAAGGATTGTAAATTTGCTTCAATAGTTATATTCTATTTACAAACAAATGAAATTATAATTTATCGATTTATTTAGTTTAAAAAGTTATTACACATTATCTTAATCGAATCCTTTCAGTGAAGTCATTGTCACTTCTATACCAATATTTTATCACGTTTCATATTTTTTTAAAGAGGTTAGTTTACCATTCAACATGTCAAAACGCTTAAATATTGAAAACACAGTAGCACAATATGAAACATTCATCAACGATATCCTGAAGGAAGACTTGAAAAAGATTGATCTAAATTTACAAAAAGTGAACGGAGAAATTTTGGAATTCACACAGATAAAGCAAACTCTAGAGATTATTCAAGACGAGACCACTTTTCCCGAAGGCTTTAAAACACAGCTAGATGTCGGCTGCGGATTTTTCATTGAAGCAAAAGTGACTGAAACTTCGCCGATGCTTTTTGACATTGGACTCAACCATCACTTAGAACTCACCAAAGAAGAGGCTGATAAGTTTGTGGAAATTCGTATCAATGCACTGGAGAAACTAGCTGCGGATCTTAAGAAAAAAAGCGCAGAGACCAAGGCTCATATCAAACTCATGCTATTCGGCATTGGAGAATTACAAAATCTAAACACCGATGTGAAGTCATGACCTAGAACATTTATTATAACTGCTTCAATTGCCTAATTTTAATATAAAGGACTCATTTGAAAACTGACCTTGAGGAGACAGAATATATTAAATGATTGCTGTAATTGTGAAGTGCAATTATTATTTGTCCCTATTTAATAAGGATGCTCAATTAAAACACTACTGTTTATTTAATTAACCATTTTCTTTTATAAATACAAAGCGAAAACGTCTCTACTAATCATTTCACCGATGAAACAATCCGAGTAACGTTTATTCAGTTCAAAATACCGTCGTAAAAATCACGTTTCGAAAATTTTTGCCAAACATGTCACAAATTTCTCATAACAACTGTGAAGATTGGTTTTTGAGTTTACCAAATAAAGAGAAGCATAGTGATTTCTTGAATAAAGTTTTTCAAATACTTTTAAACGATGCACTATTCAATGGAACAAATCGCTCTGAACCTGTGACTGTATGGAAGGACCCGAATCTTCTTGAAGAAGCCATCGGATTTAGCTTACCGGACCTTCCGGAGAGTGATGAATTTTTGTTGAATGCTATCAATGCTACCGTTCAATACAGTGTGAAGACAGGCCATCCATATTTTGTCAATCAACTCTTCTCTGGGTATGTAAAAACATTTTAATATTTATTTGTGAACCTGATAAATAAAGAAATTGTGCTCCTCCTAAATCATTCCTGCAGATCTTTTTTTACTACAATTCTGTTATACTGACTCAGAATGTTCTAACAGAAATATTTCAACTTTACCTTTATTACTTAAGCAAGTTAAACTGTTTATTTATAATATAATATGATATTTTCACCCTACAGATAATAGTAATAAAATAAGTACTTACATAAATATTCCATTTTAAATATCCTTATTTTTGCTCTTGTATTTGTGATTACAAAATATTATGTTACAAAGAAATATTGTTATAGAATTTTTAGTCATTCAAAATTTATATCATTCGTAACATACAGATGCTAATTCCATCTTCTCATAAAATAGAGCTGAGTATATTACAATATATATATTATTTTATCATACCTTCTGCATGTATGTGAATCGTTCAGTCAAATGTTTTGAAAAATCTTTCGAGGCACTATACAAGTCACTTGAATTACAGTCACAAATTGTAATTACTTTATTAATCTCAAGTCAATATTATAACTGTTAAAAAAAGTCATTGCTTGCTTTTTATTAATACCGAAATGAAAAATATAAGGAAAGCTACAAAATCCAATAAAGTCACTGCAAATTTTGAATTGGCTGTGTGTTGGGTGCTTATTTGAAGTAGTTTGATGTTGTATACATCTTTTACATTATACACCCAGTCCTTTTTTTATGCGATACATTGGTTCCAGAAAACGGTGCGTAAAAAAAATAATATAATAATTTGACAATTTGGTTCCAAGAATTAAAATATCTCGTGAAAAAGTACCAGAAACGTATGAAAAACCAAAATTTGCTCTTTAAAATTTGTGCAAAAAAAAAAATATAGTTTGATGTCTTTATTGCTTATAAAAATATAATGAGACTATAAAAATATAATTTTTTTCACTTATATGAATTATTCGCTGCTGTCACTCTCGGTTGCGAAATGTAATCGTTTGCAATTTTTTGAACGAAACTATTGAATTTTGTATGAATCTGAATTTTGCTTGGACTCTTGTATATCGGAATATTTATAAAAGCCAAGTTAAAACTCTCTTTTATAAATACTCATGCAAGTGTAAATTATTTTATTTTTTAATGCTTTTTACTTCAAGAGTTATATTTTTATCTTCGGTTCGCATTTATTATTTAACATTTAAAATATTTGGACGTCATTGGAGGGCATTTATTTGACATAATAACTCAAAGTGGTAAAATTTATGGCTGAGAAAAGTGCTATTCAACGAATTAAATAAATGCATTGTGTTTACAAGCGGACATACATTTCATGATTTTACACATTGCATTATATTTCTTTACACACCATAAAACATAAATTCACATAATATCCAATACACTTGTCAACGTTTGGCAATTGTATGTGTATTTAAAAAAATGAAATGCTTCTCAAAATTAAGTTTTAAAAATACAGATATATTTTTTTATTTAAAAAAAATATGAAACGTACATGCCTAGCATCATATATAAATTTCTTCTTTAAAACAAATTTGGGGAAAAAATCGCGTAAAAACGAGTATAATCGAATTCGCGTAAAAAAAATTCGCGTAAAAAAAGGACTGGGTGTATATGTTATTTTATGTCAATGCTTAAATTATTTTTTTGTATTATAGAGGTGAGGTGTCTACTAATTCTCTCAATCCGCATCAAAATGTCATCATCTGTGTTTGCCTGCTGCAATTACTCAAATTAACATATATCATATAAAATTAAAAATAATTTTGATTATTTCACATATAGTGTTACTAAAAGTGACACGTTTTTCTCAGAGGTGAAACACATGTCACAATCAATAACACAATACGTTGAATAATCATTAAGTTATTTAAAATTTTATATTACAATGAACTTCCGCAAAGTTACCGCTGAATGCATCGAAATTACATATATCATGTTTTTTACAAGCAATCCAAGATACTTTCTCATGTCAATATGAACACTGTCTAATTGAATATATCATTATATTAGCTTAGACTCCTACGGTTTTGCTGGCCAGCTGGTGACTGATGCACTGAATAGTTCAGTATATACTTATGAAGTTGCTCCAGTTTTTACTTTAATGGAAAGAAGTGTTCTTCAAAAGATGAGGTCTTTGATTGGCTGGAATACGGGTGATGGAATTTTTTGTCCTGGAGGGTCGCTGTCTAATGGGATTGGAATTAATCTGGCCAGGTTTTCGTACAATGAAAATATTAAGGTACATACTTGAAAACAACATATCAATCGATGAATATTAAAATCTTCTGCGGATGAACAGATTTCAATCTATCATTCTTTTATTCACAGAGGACAGGTATTTGCGGCTTTCCACGGATGGTTATATTCGTATCAGAGGATGCTCACTATTCACTTCGTAAAATGGCAGCCCTGCTGGGCATTGGAGAAGATAATGTTATTCTCATCAAAACAGATGAAACTGGAAGCATGGATGTTGCTCATTTGGAATCCTGTGTATCACACAGCCTTCGTGAAGGTATACATATTGTGTTTGTTTTCAATTGTGATTTGAATTTAAATTTTTTAAGCTTGGCATCGTTAGCTTGTTATATTTATAGAGATTTATAACTCACTGAGACTTGAATTTTTGTTACAATAATATTATACACACCTAATCAATATTATTTTCAGTGTGCGTCTTTTGTGGTCAGTATTATTCATAAAGATTTTCATTCTAATCACAAACCTATTAATTTAACAGTGCGTGGGTCTGTTTTCTAACGAAAAAGCATTTTTGTGGCGAATATAAAGATAATATTGTAATATTCATAAATGGATACAAAAATATGTGTAAACAGTATTCAAATGTCATTTTCTTTATTTATTTTTCAGGATCAATGCCATTTGCCGTTGTGGCCACAGCAGGAACTACTGTGCTGGGAGCATTTGATCCTCTCTCAGCCATTGCTGACATTTGCCGTACCAATAATCTTTGGCTGCATGTGGACGCTGCTTGGGGCGGCGGACTTCTTTTCTCCAAGTTACATAGAGATAAGCTGAATGGTATTGAAAGGTATGCTTACCATTGGTTGATCATTTACTTAGTAAGGAACATTCTAATTCAATAGAATAATTATGATGTAAGAATCGTGGTATTCAAATCAAATACATATGAAAAAAAAAAAGGTAATTTTCAATGATCCATATACTTAATAAAATCACTCAACAAAAAATACATCGCCAACCCATAGTTTCTAACACAAAATTGAAATATATATATATTTTGACCTTACCAAGACATGAAATCAAAACATTGTTATAGTTTGATGCCCTTTTACTACCAAGACAGTGGTCCAAATTAAACGGACCAAGAAGCCAAAATTTTAATGAAGTTACAATTAAACGTTTAATTAAAATCTTGCAAATTTTTACTCGATTGATTGTTATCTTTTAGAGCTGATTCTGTGACTATGAATCCTCACAAGTTACTAGCTGTGCCTCAGCAGTGCTCATTCCTGCTTACCAAACACGAAGGAATACTGTCCCAATGTCACGCTACTCATGCGTCCTACCTCTTCCAGCCAGACAAGTTTTATGGTTCCGAACTGGACTGTGGTGATTCACACATTCAATGTGGCAGAAGACCTGATGTTTTTAAGTTTTGGCTAATGTGGAAAGCTAAAGTAAGGATTCATTCATATTATTTTATATTCAATTCCCTAGTATTTATACAAAAAATATTTTATGTACACCACGTTTTACTCATTTTTGCATGATAATTTGGAATATTTATCACCCTTATAAATCTTTTTCCATTAAGATGTCTAGGGCAGAAATTGACAATCTTTTTGCAGTAAAATATTGATTTGTAAAGATTTTTTACTGTGGAGATTGCTCAGTAACTAAAACAATGGTCGTTATATAATTGATATATTTTAAAAACAGAATTTAAAAGTTATGAGAATTTTTACTTGAATAGTATTTTTGATGTGTTATATCAAATCTTATTTTAATACTTCTTTAATTTATATATCTATTTTGTTCAAGACGCATCTATATAGAAGTATAAACTGTTAAGTATTCTTCCTGATCTTGATTCAAACATAAGTAAAACTGCATTTTTACTTATGTTTGAATCTTCTGAAACATTCATATGCAAAGACAATTTGTCAAAAAGTTTATTTTAATTGTCTACTAATTATTACCTCCTGGCTTCCCACAGAATTTAGGTTTGCATAAATCTTTAAACTCCTTTTTTTTGTTCTGTTGATAATTACGATTTGTGTAATTCAATGTTTTTAATACCTTACTCTTTCTCCACATTATTTTTTTACTAATAATATGCTTGGAAGCTCGACTCGTAAAACCCCATATTATTGTTTTACACAATATATTTTTCCATACATGTGTTATTTTTTTTTAATCATGGTAAACAACTTGCTTGCTTTTTTTAAAGTTTCAAATTATCCTAAATTGTAAGTAGAATATTATTGTACAAGCAAGAGTAATTCATAGCAAATTAACTTAATTGAATAAATAATTAATGTTATATATTCAGTTGATTACTACTGATCTGTGGGGATAGGAAACTCCACTAGCATGTCTTGCAAAATGTCTATGGGTTATGATTGAAGTGTGTACTCATATTTTGTTTTGTGGATGTACAGTCTATCAAATATTTATCTTGTACATAACTTTTATTTCTTATAATCGTTTACGATTTATAATTTTGAATTTCATTATAATAATCTGTTGGTGTTGTAAGTTGGTTTGACTGAATATTATTCCAATAATCCCTTTTTGGGATATTATTTTTAGATACATATTTTTTCATCAGAATGTAGAATCTGAAGTGCAGTCACACAGATCTATCAAAAGACATTATCACATATCAACATGTCTATCAAGCTATATATTTAAAAAAAATGTTTGAATTGTTGAATAGAAAGATTGTATACCATATTAGAACATATAAACTATAAAATATATATGTTTGACATTTAACAATTCATTAGAGTAGAATCTTTTTTTTTCAATGACTTATTTACATAAAAATATAGAAAAACATTTTTTATTCATATTTGTCATTTAATAATTCATCATAATCTGCAAGTGTTGACTTATGTTGATTTTCTATGCACTGCATATCTTGTAAAAAATTCTTAATTAATTTAACATAGTTTTTCCTGATTCTTGGTCCTCTTCAGTAGAGCATTGTTTATCTTTCATATCTTTCAATTATTCTGTCCTTTTATTCCAGTAAATTTTCATTTCGTAAGACAGTTGTCACCTTTTCCTTTAATAATGTCACTAATGTACAACAGAATCTTCCTGTATATCTTACAAATGCTTTATTTTTATTCCTTTCTCAAACTATGCAGGATGGATATATTTACAATATATTGGTGATAACTTGTTAATCCTTCTTTCATGCCCACATTTAAAAATAATTCATCATTTTATTGCATTTCTTCCTTCATATCGTTTGATATAATATATTGGGTCTACCGTACTTTAACCCTCCCATTCTTAAATATGTAAAAGAGTTTTCAAGTAGTTATTTACATCAATTATGTATTCACCCTTCTTTACATATAAATGCTTTGTTCTGTATAGAAATTTATAAGAAATTTCAAACACTTAGACTTATCTCACTCTTTAGTCGTATCCTGAAGAGTGTTGAACGGTAGTTAAACTTGTCATTTGGAAAAAATGCATGGTTTTTAGTAATCAACCCAAGATTTATTATAAAACACACCACAGGTTTTCAAATATTTTTTATTCTGCGATAAATTATTATCTGTAATGATTATGTGATTATTTTTATTCACAAATAAAGTAGATAATAATCTGAAACTTCTTTTTTCTTCTAATCGCAAAAAAACGAAATATAAGATACATTATCATCATATTTAATGCAACTATTGAATATTAAATTGAGATTTACATGATGGAAGATTTCCTGTATATTAATTATCTTAAAATTATTTATTTATGTATTAAAAATTAATTCAGAGGCAGAATGTTAAAATCTTTTCAATTACTGTTTGAGACTGTACACATTTTTAATTCATACGTTTTTGGGAGCTTTGACAAATGAAAGTATTTATATTAAGTACTTGTTTCTTTTAATCTCACCGATAAAATAAAACGATGCCAAGTTTATTCTTTGTCTTTGTTATACTTGTAAATAATGTCAGTTTTTCAAATAATTTCAGGGTACAACAGGGTTTTCACGACACGTTGACACTATTTTGGAGACTTCACAATTCTTCAGAGATTTGGTAAAAGAGAGGCCAAATTTTGAGCTAGTTATTGAGCCACAGTTTGTAAATGTATGTTTTTGGTTCATACCATTGTCTCTGAGAGGACTGTCTCAACTTGAGAGGGATTCTTCAGAATTCAAAGAGAAACTTCATAAGGCATGTATACTGTTGATGAAGCTATATCTAATTCATTACTTTAATTACATATTTTAGATACATGTTCAAGTATAATAATCAGTTTATTATCCATTTCTATATCATCTAAACTTTACAGAAAAACTTGAGTGTATTACTTTTAATTTAAATTCATCTGTGTCTTTCATATTCTTAATGAAACATGAATTATTTTTCTTCTAGATCTTTTGACACATTTACATTGAAGTAATAATCTCCAATGTCATAATTCATGTGTAATTTAAAAATGTTATTTTATTTTCAATAAGTTATCAATTTTGAAATATATTATTATTTTTTTTTATGTACTCACATCAAATTTGCCATCTCATCCATAACAATTTGAGTTATTTTCTTTATTCATTTTATTATTTCTAGATATCAAAAAAAAATTGCAATTTCAATTTAAAAAAATATTCATTTTGCAGACCATATTTCCTAGTCATCTTGTAATAGACAATAAGCATCCCTTTCAGTGCTTAGATGGTAAAAATATTTCACTAACAACAAGCCGTGTGTTTTCAAAACATCGGAAATGCCATAAATATTATTAAAAAAATATTAGATTATTTTTAATTATTGAAATATAGTCAAGATGGGACTAGAATTTTGTGAAAAAATATTATTAGTCGCGCTCTTTTAACATTTCAATGTTACTCACGTCGGGCACTCCACTCATGCACCGATGCGTATGGGACACTAGACTGGTTAAGGTACGGAAATGGCAACCAAAGCCATAAATGCATATTATTCTTAATGGGAAATATATTATGATGAAATCGTAGAATAATTTATGCATGATTACACAAAAAATTTGTTTATTCCTTACGGTGAAAATTGATTATTTGCTTTATGTTATTTTTCAATACTTTTACACATAAATCTTTGGTAACTAATATAGATTACTAATCGAAAATATTATTAATAAATTTTTAGACAATTTAGTATTACAGAACATTTTTGAGGAATTATTTATATGTTAAAGGTAATGTTATATTTTTTTTCTGTCTAGATTGCTCCCATAATTAAGGAAAGAATGATTCGCAAAGGCAGCCTCATGCTTGGTTATCAGCCACTTGGTAACAAACCAAACTTCTTCCGCTTTGTTACACAAAATTCTGCTCTGAATAGAAATGATGTAATTTACATTTTGGATGAGATTGAATTATTGGGTGCCGACTTGTAAACCTTTTTATAAAATTTATAACCCCGATTAATATAAATATGCCAACTATACATTGATACTAATCTAAAAATGTGTTTCATGATGATACATAAATAAATATCATATTGTATTATTCATTACTTAGTACGTATTCAAGATATTATTGTTTATTTTTGTAAACCTTAGATTATTCCTACTGTTTTAGTACATGTGATAAAGTTATAATATTTGTATAATAATAAAAATATGATATCATAGAAAACTTTTGTGCAATGACAAATCCTCTTTCCTATTTCCTATTAAAGATTCTTTATCTTCTAGCAACCCACATTACAGCTTACAAACATTCTAGGAATCTTGTAAAACTAAATAAAACATTATTTATATTATTCTTCAGTTTATCTTGAAATGTATATTGCCATCATATGTTATTTGAATTTTTAAAGAGATTTGTTGTTTAAGTAACAGAAAAATTAATATACAATTAGTCATATTATTTCATATTATTATGATCAATCATTAAATATGTGAATAATATAAATAGTCAATATTTCAACCCTCATACAAAATCTAATCAAGTAGGTTGAGTATGTATTGATAAAAAGAGTTTACAGTTACAAATTACACCATTACAAAAAATGATTCAAGTGCATGAACAAGCGACAAGAGACCTTTCAGTGCGATGGTAATATTATATACGATAGCTACTTTACCTTATTATAATTAAGTCCTATTACGCTATTGATAATGGAATAATAAAAAAAAATTCTAGTTGAATATGAGCACTGTGTTACTAATTAAAAAAGCTACAGTTGGTTGTATTTGGCTGCGAGTCTCAACCATTATCACAAAAGAAAATCATCTTTGCAAAATATATTTTATTTTCCTTTTCCCTTTGTTATTAAGGATACATGTTATAAAGAGGTGTAGTTGTATACTGATGAGATTACAGGAAATATTGTTTATGCGGAAATTGTGGGTTTTGAGTTATTAATATAGCTGTACATCATTTTCACTCAATGAATAGATATAGAAATCTACAAGAACTTATCTCAACAGATGTTTGTCTACAAAACAGTTTTTGTTACTCAATTGCCCAATCTCATCTTTCAAAATATAATCGAGTTACATGGATTGGGAAGGTGGGTATATTGCAAGATTTGCGGTAAAACTAATCACTCGTGACACCATAGGATAGGTAGGGGTAAATATTCAATAAAGTCGTTTAGGGGTTCAGTGGGGCATTCACCACCCCCTGAATTTGAAAAAACATACATCTATGATAAAAAATTGAAACATTACATATATGTTATCTGTGTTACTAATAGCTCAACTGTTCCGATTTATGATAATAAAAAAAACCACTCATTATCGTTTTTCAAAATGTTCTTTTGAATCTCCAGCAATAAAAACTTTGTCAAGATTTCACACAAATCAAGTATGGTTTTTTAACCCTCAGGTTGCTGAATTTACTTTATTAGTTTTTATTAATCAAGCAAAAATGCTGAAACCATTGGATTTGATGAAATCATTGAAAAGTTGCTCAATACATGTTCAACAGTCTGTCACATATTGTTTCAGAGAAAAAGTATACTTAAAATTGTAGAACCAATTTTACTTACAAATTAATTGTCACCACAGTATATCAAATAGAATCAATAACAAAGTAAATTGTTGATGTAAGATGATTTATGAGAAATAAGTTACTTATTTGTGTGAAATGATGGAAGAAAATTGATTTTATGAGTTATTGTTAAGTACGTCATCTATCATGTATACTGGATTATAACAAGCATATCCACAAGTCGTCGGACAGCATTTCTTTCCTTCTCCACATTCTTTATCACTTGTGCACACACTCCCACAGAGAGAATCTTTTGGGTCATTTATAAAATCGTCATCAGCGTCATCTAGATGTGTTAGTTTCAATCTTTCATTCGTTATATGGTTTGAATCTGCGCTAGTAGCAACTCTGTTGGAATCTTCTGTAAATGATCTACTTTCAGCAGATTCCGCTCGATGTCGCAAATAATCTTGAGGCTCAAGTGCACGTACAAATGGACATAGCCCAGGAATTTTAGCTAAAAATTATTTTAACAAATAAGCATAATACAAAGTATTGTAATAAGAACTCAATGGATAATCTAGAATGATATTAATTCAACAAATCAGTTACCTCTTCTACCAAATCTCATAAAAAAATCACTAATTACACCTGCATTTACAATTGATATACAGACTATAAAAAACACCCATTTTAAACTGTAGTAATACATCATCGATATGAAAATGTAAAATTAAGATTATTGATACACCGAACTTCAGTCAGGCTTCGTTGACAACTAAAAAAATTTCACGAATAGAGTCGTATTTATAATAACGTTATACCATTACAATTATTTTGTAAAATTAGTAAATTTCATCATGCGATGGCATTGTTAATAATGGCTATGATGGCATGTTTCTATGAATTGACTTTCATTAAACTAGAAAGCTCAAAATTATACAGAAATATTATCGGATTGCCGGATTTGTGTAGGTACTGGAAAAGAAAGTTCACTAAGAAACTCTCAAATTTTCTCTACCTTTACATAGCCTTCGGCAACTGTTGTCAGCCTTTCACACCTTGCAGATCACTGATCTCACATTTTTGACAACCGCAAAATACTTTTAAAACTTACGAATTTATATTTAAAACTCAATCACAGTTATAAAATTATATCGACAAAGTACGAAATGATCACTACAATATATTTAATTATACTTAGAGATTAAATATTTGTTGATGTGTACTTAAAAAAACATCATGCAATTCCCTTATTTCATAACTTTATGAATTTCTGTATTATTTTGTATAACTTGTGTGTTTTGAAAAGAATAAAAGAACGGCATGCTTAAATGATTGCCAACTCAGAATTTATTATTTATGGAAGGTTTCTTAAGAAATCTCGAGGTTTTGAAAACGACTCAAAAAAATAAGTACTACGCGCAGTATAATGATAATGCAAAACTGTCATACAACAATATATCACTATTTAGATTATCTTTACGGTAGGTACATTTTTATTATTATGATTTAAAAAATTACGATTTAAAAAAATCGTAATTATTGTCGATAAACTATTATTCAAGTTCAAGTTCATTCTTAATATTAATCAAGCAATCGTTTGACAAGTGAATTAAATTGCGGCGGGGGCAAAGGTCTGTATATACTGTAAAATATGTACCATGGAAATATAATAAGTATATGTATAATCCTTTACCCACGGTTCGTCTACAATACTTTATTTCTTATTTTGTTAATATCTTCTTTTAATGTTTTATCTACAAGGTAATTCGTTATACGTAGTTTGCATAACATTACCAAATGATTCATTTAAATATAATATTATACTTTTTCATCTATTGTTTTTTTAAATATATTTCAACTTAGTATAGTTTTTACTATCCTTAGTGACTTCTCCGCTAGCAGTGAAAGCTTATCGCTTTTCTCTAAAGCCTTTGATATTTTTATGTTAGAAAAAGTGACAAATAAAAATATATTATTTCAATACATCGTCTCTGTTAAAATCTTACGTTTTATTTTGCTTACTAGTTACTCTTGCCTTTACCAAATTAAAGCCATACTTAATATAACGATTATTTGCATAATTGTGTGGTCACAAAGATTTACAGATTAATTCTTTGACTAATTGAAAAAATATACTAAAAGTTTTTCATACTCAATCCAAAAGTGGCATTACTATTCAAGCTTGTCATAAATCACCAGAGTGTACATTGTGTTGTGTGATCAATTTATTTGTTGTTGATCATTCAATCGCATGCATGTTCTTTCAGGTATATTATGTCTGTGAACATTTTGTTTCGGAACGCATATTATGACACGTTCATATTAGATGTCCTTCAAACTGAATCTATTTTTTTTCACATTTTTTTATGACAACTGAACGCTTAGTGTCGATTTACACCGATTACATGATTTAAAAATTCTAATTTATTTTACAGAAGTTTTAATTACGCAACTAATTATTTCCATTAAAACGAAAGTGAGTTATTTGATATCAGCTAAGACGTGATGTTAGAACACTGTTCCAAAACGCGATAATATCGATAAAATCTAGTATCGGAATCGGTGTAATGGCATAAAATATTAATCATATCACCAGTAGGAGAAAGAATGCATTCAAAAAATGATTTATTTTACAATAGTATTGTCAGCTAACCATTTTACATAGTAAAATAATTTTTAAAAATTACATAGACTGTCGTTAATATATCTAGGGTTTGTCACAATATCTATTTTTTTATTTACTAATTAATAAGAAAAGTTGAAAATTATGTTTTTACAATTTTGTATTTGACTTTATCCAGCGGTATCCAAAATGGCAGGAATGATCTGAAAAAATATGATTGATCAGGTAAAATTTACAAAAATCTAGTTTGCACTAATGGAAATTTTAAGAATCAAATTATTCAATAAATATAGAATCAAAAATTAGGAACTTTGCCTGATTTCCAATAACGCCAAGCAGAAGTGCAATTTTCCTGATCTGTTCTACGTCAACAGAAGGGACGACTGGAAGACCAGCTTTAAGAGTAGGAATTTCCTCCGGCGGATCATTAGTCTGGATTCCAGCTCTCTTTATTATCGTTGGAAGATAAAAGTTACTATATGTCGACGAAGAGTCGGGAGAGTTTTTGGACAGCAATCCAGATGTTAATGAACCGATAGATCTTTGAATATGAGATTCTGGAGACTGGGAATCAGCTTGCTGATGTTCAATTATCTGTAAAGTAGCTTCGTTAAAAAAAAGCAATTATCCCATCATGGGAAACAATCATACGATTCCGTGGTTTACATACATTGAAAAATTAAATGCGTTTGCCAAATATCATATATTAATCATATTCCATTACAAAAATACAGTTTAATATTTATTGCGAATCAAATAATTAAATAATATTTATTTTTACTAAGTGTTTCGAATAGTTTAATATCTAGACATATAATGGTTTTTTATTAATTGGATTAGATACTTACTGAGCAATCTACGCCATTAATTACAATATGTAAAAATACTGCAGCCGCAATAGTAACAAAATGTAGAGGTAACATTACTAGAAATAATATTCAAATTTTATTTTAAGCTTTTATCAGTTAGGCAAGTTATATAACCAAGAGTTTAGTAATTTCTATATGAAACGCTGTAGCTATCACGACTGTGACTTATAGTAATTCTGCAATTTGAAAAATACCTTTTTATTGGCCAATGTTTGAAATCAATTTGTAAAATTGCTTTGAATAATAAGCAGGGATCATATAATAGCGACAATTCTGCATAAGAACATATAAATATGTCAAACTATATTTTTTAACATTTTTCGAATTTCAATAATTTCCTATTATTTGATTGTTTTATTCTTGATTTTTTGCGTTCAACGTTCACTTTAAACACCTGAAATAGTCTCTTCATTTTTCATCTTGTCGCTCCCTGTCTAAAGTAGAAGTTTTTTAGATTTTGTGTGTATTTTACTTATTGGTTGTTTGTGAACTATACGAGAGAAAAAATGCTAAAAATATTGAAGTATATAAAGGAGAACTAGATGCCATGGTTAAAAAAAAATCTAATGTCAAATAGCGGAGACGCAGAAAATGGATTAAATGTGCAAATTGACGTATTCGAATCAAATTTTGTATTTGTTAAGTGTAATGTCTTAGAATTGATGATAGAAGAAAAATGACAAAAAATCTCCAATTGTTATATTTTAATGGAACAATACTTTCGTGAAACCACCACGTATATTCAAAATTTTAATTCTACTGTATCACCTGCTAATCATATTCGAGGTTTTATTATTATATCATAAAAAAAAATTTACCCAATAATTACAATATTTCGGCAGAGAATTTGGCAATTAAACTTAATCAAAATCAATTATTACAGGCGATAAAATTGGGCTTAGAGTTTTTTTTCCTATACGTTGGTTCTGCAGTTTTAGATCCATAATTTAACTGGAAAAAATGCCATAGTTTATTTCAGATTACCAACATAGATTTATAATATGCTCGAAAGTATTATTGTCCAATTGCAGCCAATTTTAAAATTACGTTTAAACGCATGTGATAGATAAATTATTTATCCGAAGGGCAGACTGACGTTCGAAACGAATTGACATAATATAATATGTACGGCCAGTTATCAGTTCACGACTTACACTGAGAAAAAGAATCTAAAAAATCTTAGTAAATATGGTAAAAATATAATAAAAGTAACCGCTTCATCGTGGCTGTAATAAAATGGTGATAAAAAGGAAGACAGGGTGCTTTTTATAAGAATGTCTTGATAACTTTGAAACTGAATATGTAAATTGAAGATTTGTTTATATTGCATTCAAAGAAGATACTTACTCCGTTTCATTCAGCAAACCTAATAATATCAAAAGGCATACAATATAGTATTCCATATAATCTACATGCTGGGAATATAATGAAAAATATTGATGATATTAGGTGTAGTAAAAAGTCCTGACGTTTTTTTTAAATGAAACTCAAAGTGTTTTTTTTAGTATTTTTTTTATTTTTATTTATAAAAAGTAATCTTCCTGTCTACCTATAACCTTCTGCTACCTTTTAGACAAGTCTAAAATCCATTTAGTAAAAAACTCTACTGATTTCGAATTCAAATAGTCAGAAATAGCGTTTTTCACGTCATTTTTTGTTTGAAATTTTTTATCCCTAAAAGTTTTTTATATTAAACGGAATAAATGGTAATCCGATTGTGCTAGATCTGGTAAATAAGGTGGATGAAATAAAGTTTTCCCACCCAACTCCTGGATTTTTTCCCAGGTCATATTCGCCACATGCGGTCTCGCGTTTTCGTTTTGCAGTTTATCGTTGCGTCCATTCATCCTGCCCGGCCTCTTTCATGTCAAAGCTGCACTTAATGTGTTTAATTGGTCACAGTATACTTGTGCCGTCATAGTTTCACCATATTTTAACACTTCATAATGAATTATTTCTTTGAAATCCCTCCAAACACAAAGTAAGAGTTTTTTTGGGTGTAAACAAGTTCGAGGGGTCGGAATTGGTTGTTGTCAACGATTTAGATATTGTTTTTTCTTCGATATATTCGTATATAACACCCACTTTGAATCTCTGATAATCAGGTATAGAAAAAATGGTCGTAAAGTGTGTTGTTTTGCACCAATTGGCACGCGCTTAGTCGCTGCGCCTTGTTCCGATCGCTCAACGCGTGTGGCGCACAAATTCCTACTTTTCGAATTTTTCCCAGCCTTTTCAGGTACTTTTGTTTTATGGACCATTTAGTACCGACTATATTGGACAATTCCTTTTTTGTTAGCATAGGATTTTTTTCGATTTCAGCTTTCAGGGCGACTTCATCCACTGTATGAGGTCGTCCATTTCGAGGGTAATTTTCAATGCTTAAATTGCCAAATTTAAATTTTGTAAGCCATCACTGACATTTTTGAACCTTAAACACGTCTCTATAAACGTCACAAATGTCTTTAGTGGCGACGACTGCACTGTTCTAGGCGTAATATTGAAAAAGCATGCAACCGCGCAGATATTCTTATGAAGGGCTAAGGTCGGTCATTCTGTTTGGGACAAATGAACATATTTTTTTTCTATACGGAACGTAACTTGAGATGTCACACAACACGAAAAAAAATATTTTGACATCTTATTTAACCAAAGGCCCGAAGCCGACAGATTTTAAGACACGCGTTTGAAAGAAACGTCAGGACTTTTTACTACTATTACAGTACCAGAAATTGTTAGATACAATCGATGTTACATAATTCAGTGCGAAACATAGAAAATTCCAAGTAATTTGGTAAGTATGTATAATATATTGTATAAGACTTAGTATACAAGTAAATTTTAGAGAAATGGTTTTGAAATGATAAATTTTTGTGAATACTTTAATTATAATTTATTTAATAATAATTCGAGAATTGTACAATAATAAATTTATTTTATATGTAATAAAAAACTTATACTAAGTGTTGTATATAAATTTTCAATAAATGCATTTATATCTGTATTTATACATATCTGTTTAATTTTAAATCATGTTTATTTGGTATAATTTAGTATTATGCTGCAGCAGTTTTATTTCTAAAAAGTGACATTCTGTTCTTTTTCAGATATTTTCGATCGATTTTTCCAGAATGCGTTGCTGGTAGTTCATCCATAAATAAGATACCGCCTCTTAATTGCTTGGCGTAGGACAAATTTTCTGAAAAGAAAAATTTACCAAATAATATTGATTGAAAATACATTTGTGGCTTGCTTGAGGTATTATAATCGTTGTGCAAGGTAAATGTGAAATATTTATTTGTGATATCGATCGATTGCTTAAATGCTCATTTCACTATTACATTAATTTTGTAATGTTATGTTATATTTTAATCTCGTCGTGATCTTCCTTGAGATTTAATAAAGTTGATCAATTTATGATATCGACTGAAGGTGCTTCTGGATGGAATGTAATAATGGAATTTCAATAACAAATTTGAATTGTTTTCAACTTTGTACGATTCCACGTTTTGTTTCTAACGTTCTGTCAGTTCTGTTGCATCCGTGTGATATAATGCCTGAAGATGCCGAAAGGCGAAACCCGGGTCGTTAGTGACAAAACACGTGGAATCGTACAAAGCTGTAACAATTCAAAAATGTAGGTAAAGTTAAACTATAATGTTTTGTGATATTGGTATTTTCCATTCTGAAAACTGCTAAGTTTTAAAACAAATTAAAAAAGGGTTAAAATCCCGGGAGCCTGTTTTCGGAATTAGCGGTGTTGACAACCTTAGGTGAAAATAATCCGTTCTATCAAATCTAATAATCAAAGCACTTGTAGTTTAAAACATTGTTATTATAAAAAAATATTTACTTTTGATGACATCTGTGATCTCTTTTTCTGTAAGTTTCGCTCCTGCGTGTAACTGGACAAATGCTGCAGGATGATCTCCATCTTGGGGGTGAGGTAATCCGACGACGCAAACAGCTAAAACTCCGGGGATTTTGGAAATTTCAAGCTCTATTTCTGCTGGAGCGACCTGGTAAATAAATTTCTTTGTAAGTGGTGACTAAGAACAGTGCTATTTGGGAGACGATTAGCAATAAATGAGAGAATTATTACCTCAATTTAATCTTTCAATTGGACATATTTTTAACGTTTTTATGGACACAATATACGCTAAGAAAATGTAATTGTGAAAAAAGGTTGATATATACTTTCAATGATAATTTAGGGTAATAATATATATAATATACAATAATATAATCTATTTTACTATTTTGTTTGTTTTGTCTGTAACGTTCTTAAAAACACTAAGCTAAGAATGTAAGAAAATATGCGTATTGGTATAAAAATATTTTATGTAATACCAAAGGTGATATATTTTTGCATTTTTGATAAAACTCTTGGTACCTGCACATTTCTGTATTTCAACATTTCCTTGATTCGATCCACTATAAAATAATCTCCTGCTTCATCAACGTATGCCAAGTCCCCAGTTTTGAACCATCCTTCACTATCGAAGGTTGCGGTGGTAGCTTCAGGGTTATTATAATATTCCTGTTAAAAGAAAACAGTGTACTGAAAAAATTGTGTAAAGATTGTGAGGAAACCCTCAACAAACACTGACCGTATGGAATTTGTTTTTCTTGATTACTACTTGGATTGTATGTTATGTGTAAAATAGTAATACATTTTTAAGTCTACATATTTTAGTTTGGACCAACACTTCACAAACTTTTCTTTGCGACACCAAAGATTTTCCCGGTATAAAAATATATACTTAACAATTTCCCGATATGTATTCAATAATATTAAATACCCACAGTGTACTTTAGAAGGTATTATTGTGAAACAATAGTCAATATCAAAAACAAAGTTAATGATATTTATTTCTGTTTACAAGCAAGAGCATTTCAACTTGTAATGTATCTCACTGCTGTTCTGTTAATTTTTGTGCAAATGCTTTGCTTATCCCGTAATAATGTCCAAAAAGTAAAAGTGTTTCTAAAAATGTCTTTTTAATTATATATATTATTAGAGTATTTTATTAGAAAAAAACACTCACTTTGAAAAGAGTTAAGGATGACTTTAGGCGCAGTTCTCCAACTTCATTGGGTCCAAGATCTTCGTCAGTTATGACATCAACTATCTAAATAAATAATATTTTATTACATATACACACTTCATTACATTACATTACCTATATTCTTTAAGTATGATCATTAAATATTGATAATTGTTTGCGACCCGTAAGTTTTGCCTCTTGAAGTTGGAACAACCTTATTTGAAAGCGGTTGAAAAACGTTTTATGAGCGCGTGTCATAAATAGTGAACTATATTTTTTAATTTTTACTGTCGTGATTTATCAAAAAATCACTGGATCCCTGGTGAACTGGTTAACGTCTTTGGCTTCCGTGACAGATCTCAGAGGCTCCAATACCTATACGACCAGCGCTTTTTTTCAATTGATTTATCGATTCTGTAAGAAGGCATTAGTGTTTATTATGTCTACAAATTCTCTCCTACCCATAAGATATTAAAATCGGAGAGTAGCGAGAGCGATTAGATAGCCACTAGCCCTGGCATTAACACGTTTAGGTATCATTAAAATAAGACAGCGTGCCACCTCTAGCACGCATTTCAATGGTTGATTTTGTCTATCTTACATCAATCGTCACTCGTATCTTGGATTACAATATTTTAAATATAATTATCTTTCTTCATGTAAAAAAATATTATAATGTTTGCAGTAATTTTACATACTTTGCATTTGATCCATGGCATCGGTTTACCGCTAGAGCCTCTTTTGTATTGAGTTGGTGAACAAATCGTTCCAGAAACTTCCGACATTCCATATACATTACTAACCACTCCATTTTTCAAATATGTCTGAAAAAAAAACATTACAATAATAAAGTAAAGTAAAATTGTAGTAAAGGTCGCAAGATAACAGATTTAGAACAGCTGGAAAACAATAAATATCAACTATCACAAAGGATTCTTAATGAATAAACTAATATATGTCGATCGCCATTGCTTAACCCGCTACGGGGGGCCGTTTTGTTACATAATGGACCATAGGTCGTTAAAACAGGAGAGAAGACTATTATGTACCTTTTATACACAGATATATGTAGATAAGCAAATGTTCGTTCAAGCATAGTTCTGACGATGGCGTGAGCCGAAATAGCTATCAACTATATCTTAAAAAAATAATAATTTTGTAGAAACTAAAATCCATTGCTATTTTTTTCGCCGTATTATAATGGAGTTCTATCAAGTGAATGCCAATTCAGTCAATACAATAATAAAGCATATATATATATAGACTGGATAATCGGCAAACTGACTATCAACTTTTGATGTTTTATTTTGATATATGGAAAAAAACTAATCATTTTTTTATCGAAAGGAATTTAACTATTTCAAAAATAGATGCCGTTATTTTTTCATTTAAAAATACAAGAATATTGCTAATTTCAATATGCTTAAGATAATTTTGGTTAATAAATGACAAACCTGAAACTCTTCTATTTTTTCGTGTGATATACCACTTCCAATGCACATGCCGGTCAAAACGCATGAAAAATCGCAAGTTTTGATACCAGGGTGTTGTAACATAGATGTAATAGATATTGGCATCGCTAAAATGCTTTTAGGCTGGAAAAAAAACAACAAATTGTCACATGAATCAATACTGACTTACAAAAACAAATACTACACTTCATTACATTGTACAATAAATTAATAAATATGTATATTACTTAAGCATATACGTATTCAAAATTATTTAAGTCGTGCACATTATCAAGACATGTGAATTTAGAGACACGAGACAATAAATTTAAATACAGATCTGTATGAACTATTTTTATGAAAGCCTAATTAGGAGTTTTATTTTTTTCATTATTCGGGGGATTTAACTCATTATTGGAAAACCTGCCGCAAATGTTATTGGGGGCTCATTAGCGGGGAGCTCATTATTGGGAGGTTTACTGTATAGTATTATTATCTGTAGTCATACTGCTAAAATTATTGGTGTGGATATGTTTCCCCAAAAGGTCGGATTATCATTTGAAGGAAAAACTATCAGAAAGATAATCACATGTTATGAGATTTTACGGTAACATTTTTAGCAATAAAATTTAGCAATACAATTCAAATTAAAGATCTCAACTTATTAACATCATTGTCTTGCGTTGAATTGAAAAAAAAACCTATTCCATGATTATAAATACTGTACATATAAAATGGTATTTTTGGCCCGCCGTTCATTTAAAATTTGTGAATTAAGTCCTTCATCCGAGAAGTTTTGTTCCTTCCTCTCAACTGTCCTATTGTGGGCCGGTAACGTAGAGAGAGCAAATATCTTCCATTTAAACACATTTTTATTATTCCGAATCTGTTAGAAATTATAGCCGAATCTCAAATATAAAAAGTTTCTATTTTGATAATCTATACCAGTGGTTCTCACGTGAAATTTCACTGTGGCCGCATTACAAACATCAGCTGTCCTATGGAAATGTATCGTGGACGCACCAAATGTGATAAAAATATATTCTTATATTATATTTATTTTTTATATAGTTACACTGAATGATCTCTCACAATATACAGTTGTAGGTAAAATCAACAAAATTAATAAAGCAATTGTTATTAATTCTTTATATTGACTTGATTCATGGTAAAGCGGTGATTTACTTAAATTCGACTAAGTGCTGGATAAGTCAGGTTTATTCAAAAAATTTTAAAATAATAATAATTTTAGAAAGTCATTTGTAAAAACATATTTTTTTTGAATATCAATATTTACTATGAAACTGTTGGTGGCAGCAGCAAAATCCTCTGGTAGCTGCACATGGGAACCACTGATATATTATATAAGGAGTCTACATGCACTACACTAGGAACGAAGATGGCATAAAAATACGACTTTATAGTATAATTAATTACATGAAATAAAATACCTTATATTTATTAATTGCATCAAAGGCGAGTTCTGGTGAAAATGGGAGACACGTTTGAATGCGGCTTGTTCCAAAAATACAGGAATGTAGTGTCACGATAATTCCTGACACCCAGACATATGAGGAAAATGTTAGTATGCCATATTCGGAGTCCAAGTCATATTTGGTCAGCACTGACCTGAAATAAAGACATAAATACTTGTTGAAAAGATTAATGTGTGATTGTATTTTTCAGGTAATGAACAAAAAATCATTCTTCTAGTATGATAGTTCTATCAAGGCGAAATATCGCGACCATGAAACGTAACGTGGTATGAATATATGTAAAAGTTTAATACTGCTCTAATTATGGATGCATTAATTAAAATTTAAAAAATTTGTGGTATAAAAACAGTTGTATTATATAATTGTGAAATATTTCATGTACAGGTTCGGTGAAATTTAAAAATACACTACTTACGGTAATAATACTTGCACCGCCAAATTTTTGTGCGTGAGGCAAACTCCTTTTGGCAAACCGGTTGTGCCACTCGAGCATACGATGAAAGCGGTTGTTATTGCTGGATCAAATTCTGTTGCTCTAAAAAAATAAGAACAGAAAAATAAATAAATACAATTGAATGTACCATAGTTAAGCTCACCGTATTGTTGATAAGGTAATTTTATTTTGAAATTCAATAGTGAATTAAGAATAGGCGTAGCAAGTGGTTCTCAAGCGATTATTTAATCGGCGGGTATATAAATTTCATAATATATCTGTTGAAATTTAAAAAAAAAATGTAGAAGTGAGAGGATGTTGCGAATAGATGAGGTCAGTGAAAATGAATTGCTTATTCAAAAAAATAACAACGTCGAAACACAGTTGTACAGTATACAAATTTGAATAGCCATGAAATGGCTTTCTAAGGTTATTTAAAAATGGAAGTTCAATGAAATGATCTCATATTCTTTGATGCCCTTTCACACTTTTCAATACTGTGCAGGCTTAATTTTTATTGTTGTGAGCGTCTCAAAACCTAATCAATAAAATAGAAATTTAATATATTGATTGAATTGGCATTCACTTGGTAGAACTCCATCATAACACGGTGAAAAAATGGCAATGTATTTAATTTCTACAAAATTTATAAGATATAGTCGATAGCTATTTCGGCTCACGCCTTACATTTACTTATCGATATATAGCTGTATAGAAAACGTACATAATACATCTTCTCTTCTGTTTTAACACCATAGCTTCATATTGTGCTAATACAATGCGGCACTTTGATTTTATGAATTCCTGGACGTTTTATATTTTTTTCATCCAAATGATGTTACAAGTGAAACGTAGCGAATGTGATATTTGTTGGATAGCACTTCATCACTATTTGTATTAACGAAAGATAACGCAGTAAGAGTTTCATGAGTCATAATTGTTCAAAAGACATTTACATAAATTACCGTTGATAGGACCAGAGAGTTTTCTGCATTAAACTTCGCGCAGTTGTCACGTTGCCATTACTTTACTGATATAAAATATTAAAGAACTACGACATATATTCAATGTGTTATTTGATCAACATCTAAATATATATAAAAAAAACTGTGAAGTTTATGCTCAATATTCACCTACAGAATATTAAAAAAATATCCCCCATGTCATTGGAGCCCACTGCTTTAATTTAAAAACTGTAACTGCCCGAAAACTTCCGTTGCAATTATACATCGTAAATTTCGAGTAGTTAGTGAGACGCGCCAAATTTATATTCCACAGAAATGTGTACATAATAATATTCAAAAATAGATTGAAAACACTACATTATGCCGATATTTGTTTTAATAATAATAAGTGTAGAAAGACAAAAAAATCATAATGATTTGAAAAAACTTCGTACTTAAAAAAAAAGAAGACAGTCGTTAGCTCCCGCTAAATTGCCGATATGACAGCAGTAAATAGAATAGTGTCTGCTATATTGGCTATGTTCTACTGTCTGCAATGTAATAAGAATATTATCGACATTAAATTAAATACAATACATTAGATTTGTTACTCTATTGTTATAATACTGTCTTATACTTATACATACAGGCTGTGGAGGAAAGACATATCGTCTAATAACAATAAAAACCCATATGCGCGACATTATTTAAAAAAAAAACTCTTGAGAAGGACTGGCCTTGTTCCTAGGGATGTAGTACTGGAATTTTAGTATTACTTTTAAAATACTGGTATTACAAATTCCAATACGATTAGATAAATTGAAATATGGGTATACATAATGATAAAATGAGTAAAATATAAAATACCTAGGTGATTCTTGAAATACTTACGTGTTTACTTTAAATAGCTCGGCCATTAACAGGTGGGACTGATTTTGTTTTATCTATCATCCTATTGGACTAGTCAGCTTAAAATTGATTGAGGAGAAATCAAATGAATGTTCTTTTTGACTATTATTTTGATCCTGGCACGCCCAGCAGATGTCTCTTAATGAGATTGCTTTAATTTGATTTAAGGCAGTCTTTTTTCACGCTTTTAACAAGTTAGACTGACTTGATTGCAATTAAAAATATTTTTTTTGGGATCTGCCTTAGCCTCGATTACTTACTAGAGTTATTAATCTCGTATATAAACGTGGGCTCTATATACACTGACTGCACACGTATTCCTAAAAATCAGCTTGAATCAGGTTGTTGACCAAGTGAAATGAATGGCAATTGTTTAGTCTACATTTTATTTTAGCACAATAATGCATAGTTTAAAATGATTCCGGTAGAGTTATGTTAACCCAGCTTAGTTCTGTTATACATTCACATTCTGTAGAAAATATATTGCATTTCAGATACAGAAACATGATCACTACATCGACTTGTTGTTGGGTGGATGTTTTATTTTGATAATGGTATTAACGATTTTTTTCTTTGGGACGTGACAACTAGGAAAAGAATAACGATCACTTTATTGGCAATGCGCCGCTGTATGCAACGCGACGAAAATATTAATGTATTTAAGAAATATACGCTAACGTAATGATGTGAATTTCCCTGGATACTTACTCAAACATATCTTCGTCTTCAGTTGGCTTTAAGAACTCCGAGAAAGGTGTAAATTTATCACTGGGTAGTTCGCCAAAAACAACTATCTCTGGATGAATGCCGAGCTCTCCAATAGAAGTGTCAAACATTGAAGCCTTTTCAGCATCACAGAATATGATGTCAGGCTTTCCGATAGAAACAAAATGCTTGAGTTCACCTGAGAAAAGAGGTAGTCGTACATACATATTATACCAAAAATGTAAACAGTGGCGTGCAGAGTGAATTGCCATTTTTATCAATATACCTATTCCTCCATTTACACGGTAGATAGGTTCCTAAGAAAAGCGTGTAAATCGAAATTATATATTTTTAATGTAAACTGTGTACATCGTAAAGTACATCAAAAACGCGTAATTTGGCTGCAACACTCTTTCTAATTGAGTTCTTTAATTGATTAACTTCATTCATGCTATATAATCTAGCAACATCTATTATTCTTTCTCCGTTTTGTAAACGATCCAAAAAAATAATTTGGCTGCTAACGAAATAACTTTTCTTTTAACTTCTTTCAAGATAATAAGGCATCAAATATTATTCAAGATTAATCGATTCGTAATTAAAAATTATGTACTCGTTTTTCATTTACGAATATGAAGAATTAAAATATTCAAGTTAAAGACTCAAACACAATTTGCGTCGCTGTAGCTGACGTCAAGCTCAAGTCAAGGATAAACGCCGAATGGCGGGAGTAGACATACGTGCAGTGGAATGCATACAGTTGGATTTGAATAAAAATGGACTCGCCCAGATGAATACCCCGGCACACGGGCGCACACACAAATAAAATTGGTGATAACATTGTTTCTGTTGATCATAACTAGTTATTTCCATGTGAAAACGAAAACGTGTAAATCAAGGGTTAGGCGTATATTGATTGATAACATACGCAGTAAAAAATAAATCCAGAATGGTCGTGTGTTAACGAAAATTTTTTTCTTTTGTTAATATTATATTTTCGAAGATGAAAGATTTTCTGATATTGTCATTAATGAATGTTACATGTCAATATTGTTTGCAAATAACTTAATACTGAGTATTAATAATAATTCAATATAAAAATTAACGTAAGAATAAAAAATATGAGTACAAATTTTAGTTATATTGAAATATATTTAATTATATTAATCTTCTTTTGTTGAAAGGTAAAAAAATATTATAACATCGCGTGTCGATAAAGTAACAAAATACTTCGCAAATTGTTTGATAGATGCTCAATTAATATTAATAATATTGCATGTAGGATAAAAATAACATAGAAATTAAAATGCGTTAAATTAATATGATTTATAAATTCGTTATGCTGTAAAAATATGTAGGTAATTTAAAATTGACCCAAGTGTCATCATTATTTATTAGCGTAATGTTTTTTTAAACTTCAAATGATCTCTATTGTCACTCTTGTAGAAACATAAAATGGCTAAAGTCAAGCATACTCAATATAGACACATTCCATTTTTTTTTTAGTTTGAGGGTTATAAGAATGTCACTATACAAAATAAAAATCACTGTAGATATTAAAGTCATAAAAGTCACAAGAAATAAAAGCTCTATTTTTATTGGCTGTGGAATATAATATAACGCGTTTGCTGGATGTGCAAGTTATAAGAAATCAGTGTAAGTTCACTCAATTTACCGAGAAAATTGATCGCTTCATGAAAATGGATGCTCCTGATTTTAAAAAATCTGAGCAAAATGTTCATAATTAAAATATAATATTTATACAATAGTTAGGTAAGCAGTTCAAGAGATTTTCTTATTCTACTAAAGTCCTCTAATATACAAGTTCTCTAATATACATATGCGATGACGAAGTAGAACTGTCAATGTTTTAGTAGTCAACAAATCTTAAAACCGCATTAGATTTTTCATTTCATATATACACCTCTCCCTCGATTTACACAGTAGATAGATTTCTGAGAAAAACGTGTAAATTCTTAATGTAAAACCGTGTAAATCTAAAAGTACACAAAAACGCATAATTCGAAATTCTTGTAAGATCTTTATGGACCTCGTCATATTGAGGTAAGCATTGATTAATATCACGTTGGAATCGAAAGGCCCATTCAACATTTGAGTCATTTTGTACAAAATGATTACCTAATTTTCTTCCCAAATTTAGTCCTTCGTGAATGATTTTAGCTGTAAATGTAACTGGTTCAAATTGTTTTTTTATCAAAATCATTGTGACAGTCACCAGTTTTATCAATTAAGGAAATTAGATCATCTTCACTTAGTTCTTTATCTTTTTTTAATCTGTGTAAAAACGAAAACGTGTAAAACAATTACCGTGTAAATCGATAAAATATTGATGACCGAAATGTCATACGAAGTAAATTAAATTTTCTGCCGTTGTTTATTTCACATACTTACTTTGTGTCATATCAGTTGAAAGTGGCATTGCTGCAGTTCCAATATACATCGATGCAATTATAGGAATAACAATGTCGCTGTGATTATTTCCACAAATCACCATGATATCTCCAACTCCAATTCCTCGAGATGTCAGAGCTTGTGCTGCTCTGATGCTGCGCTTTCTCACGGAAAAATGATCCTCTGATTCACCAGTAATGATATCAACCTGTTGAAAGAATGACATTTTTTTTCAAGAAAATGTATTATTTTACCCAATAGTAAGGAATATTACGTATTAGGAATTAACACCAAGCATATTTTTTATGGTCTATATATAATTGAAATTCTGACTATTTTCTCACTAGAATCTAATAATTTTACATATTCTCTTCTATCTTTCGTTATTTGCAGTTACGACTGATAAAAAATGATTTAATTTTACAATATATCAATATGGCTGTTTATGATCTGTATGTACATTGTATGTTGGATTCTTTACTTTAGCAATGCTCGCGTTGTTATATATTTGTGGACACACCAGTAAAACTATCATATTTTGTGTAATTTAACAGTATTTTTTTTATTTCAAGGAGATCGCTTGTCACAACCATAATAAGGTTATTTTTTACTCTTAAATGAATCTTGGAGAATTTCATCAGAATCTGCTAAAATTCGGAAACGACACCTAATAGTTTTTAAGAAGTAGTTAATATAGGCTTAGAAAGGATAAACAGGAATATAATTCTAAATAAGTATTTTTTTTCTTTGAATTTCGGCAAATGAATTGTGGAAATATGTTCGTTGATCGAGTTGGTAAGGGATATCAAGTACCTCAGTTGTAGTAAACCCCATGCGTACGTAAAAGCTGTTGGGTTTTAATCGTCAATCACCAAAAATGCTCGTGATGAGTGAAACCGATAGCCAGTGTGGTTTATTATTTAAATAAAACTATAAACTGGTAGTCGTCGGTGGAATCCTTTACACTCATTTCAATTTTTTTAATATATATATAGTTTGATGATTTTTCTCAAATAAATACGTATCATTAGCAATAAGTAATTAATGCTATTTTTGTATTGGTTTTTTTTTTAAATTTATCTTCAAGTTTTTTTCCGATATATTTTAAATATGGTATAGCGCTAAAAACAGGTTTATTTAGTTAGAACCTTCTATTATTACGTAGAATCCATCGAGCTTTGTTTTTGGGAAGATTTTAATTATTTAAATCATACAATATCAAATCACTTATATATAGATATCTTTTTTTATTTCTTGTATAAGAAAATTAGCTGTCGGTTTTTGAAGGGTATAATTAATATCTCACGTTATTGTGACAAAAATTATTTCGATTTAAATGGAGTAAGGATTGAAAAATGCCATTGTTTTGAATTCGATGAGTAATAAAAACTATTATCTTCATTTTTTTATCAAAATGATAAATGCACTACGTAACAGCGGTTATCAAAAGTTTATGTAGTCTGTAGGCTTATGATCAATACATTAACTTCAAATTGTTAATTAATGTATGCTTGTAACATTTATAAGAACAATTATCTTAGTAGTTAGTGTTTCATTATTTTTATTTTGTTTGTAGTCTATAATAAACGAAATGTTGTCGATAACTGCTACAATAAGATACGAATGTCATATTAATGGATATTTATTTACCAAAATTATGTAGAAACAGTCGTTTCAAAACTCAATTTTCCTTCCGCGATTTCTTTAGGTCAGACACCGCTATGTCACTGACCTCCTAAGCACGTGATTGCTCATCAGAAATAGTCTGCCATGCTTACTCTAATTAACTTTCGATGCAGAAAAGATTTTTTAATATTTATGATTTTACATACTGCTGGCGTGAGGTCATTAAGGTTTTGAGCTTTTTATAATTACTAAGATATAAGAAATAAAAAAAAAATAGGTTATGTAAAAATAACACTAGACAACAAAAGTTATATGTTTACATTTATTACACGGATCATTCACATGATGGCAGTTTTTTGGCATAATTTGAGTCATAAAAACAATCTAGACTGAAAGATTAATTGCTATGAGTGGTCGAAAAAGTTGACTTGGTGATATAAAAATTGACAAAAGTCACAAATGAGATTTTTTATAACTCATTTTTGAAGTCATTGGAATTGCCCATTTTTTCAGTTGTTCGTGGACCACAGCTGTTGGACTAATCATTTGCAATAAATTTTGTTGGACTCCTGCCAAAACGATATTTTTTTTTTATGTTGGTATCATTTGTGAAATTTGTTGATTTTTAATCGCTTTGAAATTCGAATTGTATTGTATTATAAATTGAGTTTAGAGATCATCATTAACAAAGAAAATTGTCTGTCTTCTGCTACATTAAGATCTTTGCAAAAAATCCTATAGATAATTTTGTTTATCTGTATTTAACTTGTTGTCGCTTAAAATAATTGAAAGTGCTTATGAGTTCATAAAAAATATAAGTCGTACCAACCTCTAAGCATTGATAACTAATGAATCTTAAATTAAAAAGTTAGCTTCACCTTTTATATTTAAGAATATACAATGTATACGTAAAAGAGATTTTTTTGTTTTTGTAGCGTGATACTGTAAATTTTAATATTGGATATGATTTGGTAAATTATTAATCTGTCTAAAGCTACAACCCACCGGTGTGTCGCTTTCCTACAATTTTACTCATTTCTAGCTGTAACAAAAAAATAATACAACAAAGTAAAACCTCGTACAAGGTTTTACGTGTTTCTATATAACAAAGCGTTTAATGGAATACGGATTAACGTAATTAAAGTAATTTTGACATAAATCTTAATAATTTTGCAAAGATAAGCCTAGTGTTATTTGTCGCTGTCTGTTTAATGATTACACATATTAAAGCTATCCACAACGTTTACTTATTAAAATCGTGGACCCCTTTTCATTGTTAATGGTGCTATACAATATAACAATTTCACCAAAAAAAACAAACGAAATAGTATTGAAAGAGTCCCTTCTTTATAGTTAACAAGTTATTTATTTAAATTTATGTTGCAATCATATTACCGAAGTGTTACTTTTTAATTAATTTTATTTGTAAAATAATAGAGATTAAGCCGATGATTGTATATAATACTTATTTATACATTTGATCGAATTGGAATTTACTTGGAATTTGTAGAAGTAAAATACATTGCTATTTTTTCGCTGTGTTATTTATATATACGTTTTGGTCAAGATAATGATATTTTTGTTACTAGAAAGAAATATTAAGGTATTTTAAAAATATGTGGAAAATATAATTAATATTCAGTATATGTTGCTAATTGAGTTAGGAGTTAAATTTTTATATATATTATATATTTACCTGAAAAGTATTGCTGTGGAACTTTTTCAGTCCTTTTAAACAAATTTTTCCAAGATTACACTCAAATAAACCACCAAAATTTACTAAGCTTTCCATTTTTGTTCTTTGATTTTTGTAACACGCTGTTAACTTAAAGTTTTTATAAAATAGATTTATAAATATTAAGTCTTATAAAATTTTGTTCCAGCAATACAATATTTAATTAATTGATTGCCGCGCATGAGATATTTTAAGCTTTATCTATTGAAACTATTTTTATAAAAATGTAGAAACTTGCTGAGCTTTCTTCCAACTAGACTGTTTCGTTGCGAAAAAAAGTTTACACTGATTGAAAGTTGCATCGTTATAAAGCGTCCAAGCGATGTATTTAACACATTATAGATCATCTAAAATATCCCAATTACGTATTGCTTTTTTTATTGGACAAAAATTTACAAAATAAAAAACTAGACAATATATAAGATTGAAAATTCCGTTATTGAGTAGCAACGTCATTGCTTCAGTCACGGTGATTAAGGGGTCGAAACCCATTTCACGTAAACCGATCAATTAATTTTTGGTCGATGGCATATATATCTTTGTGTGTCAACAATTCCCTCTCACCTTCAATAAAAAAAATGAGTCGTAACGAGAGAGATTAGCTGACCGTTTGTTGTACTACTTCAGTACATCTTTTTGAACTACTTTTTTTCAAATATAGAGAGATTGACAAATTGAATACAATACATCGGAAGTGGGATTTAAATTTACGAAGAGGACATTATCGAGAAAAATCTTGTCGGTAAGCTAAATATGCAATTGAAATTTCACATTATAAATAACGCAAAATAATGCGACAATTAAATTATTAAAAATCCCTACTATCTAACTTCGTAAGCATATATTTATCGAAAAAACAAAGCGTAGGAAAAATACCGGTAAAGAATGTGTTAATATGACTTTAAATTTAATAGCCAAAGCGTGTAAATGAGAGAGTTGTAAGTTGCCAAAAAACAATACGTGATCCCAGTCACAGATCAGAATATAAAAATTAGTCCTTTTTTTTCTTCAAACAGTGCCAGACGAACGCTTCTTCAGAATTTTTTGATTAGTAATATTATTAAGTGAGTCTCTTTTTTATTCCACACTTAATCTTTCCCATGATTCTTTTTTACGAATCAAAACTTCGCATTTAGAAATGGAATTACCAAGAAAAACTTTAATAATGGTTATTTTTAAAAATTTATCGCATGTAATAGGTAATACAAAGACTCTTTGATAAACCGATTCGTAAGTGTTATTTTGAAAGAATGAAGCTGGATATATATTACATGAACGTCATTGTTAACATGATTAGCCAGTAATATTTTTTGTAGAGCAAAGTAATATGATACATGTATGAATATTTCTGTATGTATCTCTTTTCAGTTCAGACTTAAATTAATCAAAACATTTTTATACCGTCGATTTGATAGCTACCATGAAAATTTGATAATTTTCAACATAATTTTAAGCATGAAATGACATCGGTCATTATATTAAATTATCGATGAATTAATGATAAAAATATATTTCAATGGGAAGAAGTACTGGAACAACTGATTTCTTAATTATTTTTTTGAAACAATTTCTTATTGAAGAGCTCAACTTTTCTCTGTCGAAGAGAGTGAGGATATTTTAGACCATAGTTTCTCAACCAGTGGTCCGCGGTCTAGATTTTTGAACGGTCCGCGATGTGATATTATTTCGATAAACAATCGAATTTTATGTTTTATTTTATGGATTTTTAAATTATATTTTTTGTTATTTTCTGTTTTAATATACATACTTAAATATTGTTATATCAGTATACTGTGTTGCAAAATTAATTGTTTTTAATAAAAAATCAATTATATAAATATTTATTATTTTATTCCAATGTTGAATGAAGGTCCGCAAAACATTTTTGGATTTTTTGTGGTGGTCAGCGGATGTAAAAATGTTGATTAACTATGTATTAGACGACACAAAGATAGAATTAGTGATCAAAAAAGGAATCTTGACTCTCTTTCATAGAATCAGAAATAACTGAGCTTTCAAATACAAATTCAGAAATCAATTAAAAAATAATTCTATATAAATGACCACATCCCTTATAACCATAAAAAAATGTAAGATTTACGATTTTTTTCATTAACGATATATATTTTTGCTTTAGAATATTGACTTTATAATTCCAGATATATATTTTTTACAAATATTCTTTCGCTGGGATAAACACTTCATCGTGGATTCTGTTGTCCAGTCTTCTGGGGATCTCTCTTCATATATCTAAGGCACGCCCAAGTCTTAGTGTAAAATTGCTTACTAGAGATTTCGATTTTCAATTTCTGGCTCGCGTATTATTACCTAATTATGTATCTATATACAGTATAGTATTTTTCTTTCAAAGCAGGCTGATTTGTTCTCTCCGAGTCTAAGACTTATGGACATTATATTTTTTTTAAATTGTCCGCCGCTTGTATATGTGCGCAGATATGTCAGCATAAATTCATATTAATTATTTTTACTTACACGAGCATTCAGGCTAGATTTGAGTTGAGAAATTATCAGCATACCGATATTAAATAATCACACTAATCTGCAATAAAGTAAACAATAACTATTTTGGACGCATGATATAGGCGCATCGCAATTACGATAAGATTATGTCAAAACTAAATCACGAAATGAGGGTGGTTAAAGGTAACCATTTAATAATATATCGAATATATATATAAATCATAGTATTTAGTTGAAAGTATTCAATAGTATTTATAACAATGTTCATTTTACATTTATAACAATAAATTCAGTCGATAAATTATGAACATTTTCAAATATCTAGCGTGACAGGGTGGCGAGACTTATTTGATAAACTTTCTATCTCAGATGTCAAAAAGGATTTTTGATGAAACGTCTTGACAATAATTTCAAATCATGAACCAAATATTGAGATGTTGGCTTCCATGATTGAAGCTTAAGGAAGCCACTTTTGTTTTAATATTGTAATGTTTAATGACGTTTTTAATGTATAGTCAAATAAAGTTGTCTTAATAAACAATAGATAAAACATGGTTTCTACGATTCACTCATTAAAATATAAAAGTTACGATACAATCTACGTAGAAAAATAATACAATGACACAAATGTTTTCATTTTAACTCTCAGTTCTTGTTAGATACAATCAAAACACACGTCGCTGAAACCGTCTTGACAGAATACAATAAATACCGTTTGTTTACACGTCCGATTTTATTTTAGAGAAATAAACAATTAAAATAAGCAAGTGAAGAGTAAATACGTCTTCGGTAGATAAAATAATACGTCACGGGAGACTAATGCTTTTGCCAAGCAAGATTTATTCATTGTTTAAAATAGTAATGTGCTTCCAATTCACTCCACTACTATGGATTGGGCAACAGAATACAAACACGAAAATTAAGAGTATCAAAATAAAATAAAATAAAAGTGATGAAAATTAAACGTTATGTAACTTCTATTTTGTGTATACTAGCATATTTAATGTATGTTTATACAATATATATCAAGATAGGACTAACAAATATATAATGCAAAGAAAATATTGAAATAAATGTGTGGCATTTAAATTTTTTGTAAATATTTTTTTACAAATCAATTTAATTCGATAAGACCATCATTAAGACATTTTATATTGGAAAATGTTTTTCAAACATGGCTGTCATAGCATTAAGGCAACCACAACATAATATGTACTAAATAATTGTTAATCCGTTGGTAAAGATACACCCAATAATCAAAGTGACCATCATACGTCCGAATTCGAACGGGACCTCCCATTATAAAGATGCCTGTATCGTTGTCTCCAATATCTGTTTCGGGATGCCAAAATGTCCCACTTTCAGAAAAAGGGCAACACTCGGTTACAGTTTCAAAAAAGGAATAACACTTCCAAACCAACAATGTTGATCATTTGAGCTGTCGAATAATTATCGAGTATATCCAATTTCTGCTAGGCACTATTGCTTTTGTGTGAAGGGTTTTTTCAATAATGAAAAAGCGGTGGGCGAGTGAAAAGACACTAATGCAAGCTGATGTTCTCAAAGCAATGTCGATTACAAAAGTAAATAAATAACAAAGAAAATCGTATCGAAAAGTTTATTCTTTTTTCAAAAAACAAAATCAAAAATACTAATCAGCCTTGTTCATCAGAAAAAAATAATATAACGTCCAAATAATTCTGACGATGGCGTGAGCCGAAATAGCTATCAACTATGTATATCTTATAAAAAAAATGTAGAACTAAAATACATTGTGAAAAAATAGCAAAAATGGCAAAAAATAGCAAAAAATTCACCGTGTTATAATGGAGTTCTACCAAATGAATGCCAATTCAATCAATAAATCACTAAAATACATTGCTATTTTTTCATCGTGTTATAATGTAGTTCTACCAAGTAAATGCTAATTCAATCAATAATATTACGTCATTTATATTCACTTAATCTTTCCTTAGGTTTTGTTTTGAAATACGTTTTGAGAAATACATAACTCATACCGAAAAAAAAACTTATAATTTTATTGCGCTTAGATTATTCTCTTAGTGTATATTAATAAAATAAAATAAAATTAATAAAAAGTAATAAAATCTATACTAGTGCTTATCATTGTCATTATTATTTAGTATTTATTACAACTCTATTTGCTGTAATTTAAGTTTCCATTCGCACACGTTTGAATATAGTATGAAAAAAATGCTTCGTCATATGTATATTTTAATAAAAAAAAATAATAATAAATAATAAAACAACATCACCGACTATTATGTATTATGAATTATACCACAGATTCCAATATGAATCGGAGTAAAAAAAAATCAGACAAGTGTCAGCTGTGAAAGTTATTTATGAGTACGCGTTGGACAGTTATATATAACTTGTGGATGGTTATTTGATAAAACATTTTTTTTCTGATGGACATAAATTAATTTTTATTATCTCATCGCGTAAAATACGTGGAAGTACACTGATCAATAATCTAATTTTAATTAAAACTAGCCTTATCAGTTATCTGTTTTTATCATTATTTTATGACAATATCTTTTCTAACCAATCCACTATCGATAAATGCTTAAACTGTGATAAGATATTGAACGTCAAAATGATTAATTTAAGATTTAAAAGGTTAAGATATTTAGAATTTAAAATTAAATTTTTTCGTGGTAAGCTCAAAAAGATGCCATATTAATATAATGTTTTGAAAGAAAACTGGAAAAGAAAATGGATACAATAAAACAAAAATAAATACAGATTTTTAATTTATTGATTGAATTGGCATTAACTTGGTAGAACTCCATTGTAACGCGGTGAAAAAAATAGCAATGTATTTTAGTTTTACAAAATTTTATAAGATATAGTTGATAGCTTTTTCGGCTCACGTCTTCGTCAGAACTATGTTCAAACGTAAAAAGAATTGCCTGGGTCGGCTACTTTCAATTTATTGATTGAATTGGCATTTTCTTGGTAGAACTCCATTGTAAAACGGTGGAAAAAAATAGCAAACTATTACAGTTCCTTTAATATTGACAGATAAAACAGACGTCATCAGGGGATTGGTCATTATTATAACGATGATTTTTTTTTAAATTTATTCTATTAGTAGTTCCGACTTTCTAAATTTAAAGATACTAGAATTACAATTAATTACGACTTCATTATTCAGAAAAAAATACCACGAGTGATTAAACCATTCTCTGTTTTCAAAAATATGTTTTAAACGCATTTATGAAATATTACATTTTATGATATCAAATCCTTGAAAAACAAAAATACGATATAAAAACAGTTCATTTTAAAGCGATCAAACATATTAATTACCCGATGAATTCTGTCAGAAAATCTCTCCAAACTTTTCAGCGTTTGTTTTCCCAAATGTTTTTCTATGCCATCGGCATATTTGTCCAAAACTTCGGGACTTAGAGCCATATTAATTGCTACGTATATAAACGCTAAAAGTATTAACTACGTAATGAAAACAAACAGAAAATGGTAATTGCAAGAATTTACATATATTCAAAAAAACACCTGCTTGACTTTCAAAGCGCGACAGAATACAATAAAAATTGTCACGTGTTGTTACATTATATATTCGGCAAACTTTTACTGCCCGTAACTGCTTCTCTAATAATATAAGTGTCACTGTGTTTTGCTGGCATATTTATTAATATTATCTGTTGTCTCAAGGCAACCATTTCACGTCGGCATGTGTAGATATTTGTTGATATAATTTATTAATTATAACACAACAATTTAACAATAACGTAACAATTTGTATGTCTTCTATACCTGTTTATTATGTTAGTGCTTTACATAACCAGTATTATAGTACAAGAAGGTCTGTAGTAACATGACTTTTTATTTAAAGAACTAAATGAATGACAGCATATTTATCACGAATAAAAGATAATACAATACAAGATTATTGTTCAAAAATTTTGTTTAGGACGCCAATGATTTTTTTATTTGTGTTTGAATACATTTTTTTTTTTGAATTTGCCTCTATTTGTGGTTGTTATTAGTGCTTTTTTAATTTTATAGGCGATAGCTCTAAAAATTTTCACTAATCAACATAAGCTGTTATTAGCTTTTAAATAGAATTCCGCAACTATTCGTGGCCAGTGTAATAAATATCTATGTGTATGTATATACAATAATATGTGATTTGTACACTTCTATGTATGCATTAACTACATGCATGCATGACATTATATATAGATAAATCAATAGACATATTATATATGATCTAGTTCAGTGATTCCCAACCTTTTTCTACTCTAGAATGCATTCTAAAATATTGGTAGGGTGGCGGGCACCACCTATTTTATCTAAGGATATTTATAATTGAACATGATTAACAAATAAAAAAAGACTCATGCATACAATATAGCAAACATACGAACAAATATAACAAACCTAAGTACTCAAAAAAGTTTAAAACAAATAAAAATAATTTATATTTTAAATTAGTGTTGATGAAAAAATCTGACTCAGGGTTGGGTATCCTTGCTTTAGTAAATAATAATGATAATAAACGCTAACTTTAATATTTTGATGTTATTGAAATATTCATAAACGAGCCGTGTACAGACTGCTTCAAAAATTAATCAGGTCAATCTGAATTATATTATAGTCCATAAATTTTAATAACCTTTAAATAAATATTTTGACACTACTAACACTTTTACATTTTTCAATATCAATAATCAACACGCTTGTCTATTCCGTCTCAACAGTCGAGATGTTTACGAGACGGTGGGTGAAAGATTTTTCACGTGCATTAACTGGTTCTCGTCTCCAATTTGTTCCATAAAACGCTATTAACGTCCGTTTTGTGACTTTACACACAAAGTTACTGAATTTATACAATGTTCAGTGAAATTGATATTGGAATGTGATGTGAGATCAGATCAAAGCTTATAGATCGAACAACACGCACCAGTGAATGTATACATCCACAGAATATAACGATTTAGCTTCAACTTCATTTTATTTCATAATTTGTAATAAGAGCAGAGGGAAAAATAAAAACTTTTTTTGAATGAGCTTAAAAAATATTTTAAAGCCATGAACATTTGGAAGTAATAATCTTGATAGCTGAAATAAAATAATATATATCTAAGAGAATGACGTGAGATATGTACTGTTCAATAATAAATAAGCAATCTAGCTTTCAAAAATCCAAAAACAATTTTATAAGGAATATTGAAAACATAATAGCAATTATTGGCAAACATATTAACCATATAATATTGTTCATGCGATGCTATGAGGTTATATTGACAGTAGTTATTTATATTGCCAGAACTTTAACCTCATTTAAAACGTGCATTTACCGAGATAGTGTTTCTCAAATGTATAATAAAAAAAATGGTATACTATTACCACTTCTTTTATAGATTGGACGGTTTTTTTTGATACATTTATTATAACTATTTTATTTATAGATGATTTTTTTAACTTACTTAACCAATTGGAAAACAATCGGTTATTATTTTGTCATTTATTATTTCGAACATGAGATATATCATATACGCTTTCGGAACTATAGTCACTGTTTTTTTAATATTTATTATATATTATATTTTTATTGCCACTATCTACTAAAAAAATGGATCAAATTGAAAGTTTATATTCAGTCAATGATATTATTCAAGCATATGAGTATTTATACGTTTAAAAGCAATGCAAATGAAAATTGTTTTCAACAATTTTCTCTTCAATGCAAGGTGTTGGTGGCCGCACTTGAGGACCACTGCTGTAATGAGAGCGAATCACTTTTTCTATCTTTTTGTCCCCCTACTCTTTATGGACTAATGTAAAGTTTTAAAACCGTTGAAGACTTTGTCTTCTATTTAAACCAAATGATGAAATTATTGTATAATTGAATTCTTTCCTACTGTTCCTTATCCAGTGTGATTATTTAAAAAAATTGCCACTTGAGTTTATTACGTTCTTAAGTTACGAGAGTTTTGGTTCACCTTTCTCAACCTCATCCGTCTTTCAACTAATGAGATGCTATTTGGTTCTTTTTTGAGGTGTTAAATATCACTCAACAGTGGACTTTGTATTTGGTTTTACTTTGGACTACTAATTAATAATTTGACGTTTAAATTTCAGAGACCCTCAACAATCCACTTATATAGTTCATTTCAATAATATTTTGTATGATAACCTGTAAATATTTTATTCAATTCTCTAATCATTTGTTTTGTACACGGATTTATTAAAAATTCATCTCGACAAAGAAATCTTTGCCAAAAATATTCATGAAATAATTACTTAATTCGGTGGGGATTAGCTAAGTGCGAAGTGTGAGTTTAGTATTAAAATCATTTTACTCTTTCATTTACTATACAACTACCATTGCTTCTGATTAATTATATCGGACTTAATTATTATATGTTGCGCCCGAGAATGCTTTCCAAATACACAAAGAAAGGTTAACTCATTGTTGATCAAATGTAAAGCTGAAACTACGATTTCTCAATTTAATATGTCAATAACTTTTCCAGTTTATTAATAGTATATACGATCGCCCAAGAATCCCACCGCTTGGAAATATGTAGGCGAGAGTCCGATGATTGAATATAAATATACTCTTTTGTTTTTACTTAGTAAAACACATGCTCAGGATAATCAGTACCCATAAAAAATTAGCCCTACACATATTTATCCACTAAAACGTCATGAAGTCTACAAAGTGGTCTCGTGACACCCCAGTTAATTTGTTGTATTATATTTTCAATCACTTTTCATACAAGTGTGACTTCCTTTTAAAAACGATTGAAATACGGGCGTATAAAGTTTTCACCAGAAGATTGTGTATACAATTAATTAACTATTTTATTTTGTTATCCACTGTACGGTGGAAGAAATACTTCAAATATAAAAGAGACTTGGCATCGTCTTAATCTACAATCTTCTTGTAGATAGCGACTGAATGTTACTTAAGTATTTTTGATTAGCAGCCCATTATGAGTAACACTGGACTAAGGTATAAATTTGATTAGTTCTCCATTTATTCTTGTCACCCTTTCAAATAAAATATATCAGCAAATCGATTATGGCATAAATAGATTTAGAAAAACCATTTTTCTTTTATAAATTATATGTATATTTTGGGGCATAATTTGGAAATGTGGATTATATTTCAACAATTGTTCCAATGAGCAATTTGTTAAGGCAAACTCAGGGCGTTTAAACTATTATATTCAAAACAATTGACACACTCATTATGACTTGCAAAATGCAAGTATGAATACTTACGTACTTCGATAATTCTGAAATGAAATGATGACGTTATAATAAAAAATAAAAACACTTTTTTTTAAATCTTCATTAAATTGTTTTTCATAGAAACGATTTTGCGTACAACATTCGTGTCGAGTCACGTTAAAGTAGTAAAAGTAACTACGTACTAAAATGAAGCGTGTAGTCATTTTTATAAATGTATTTTTAATGCGTGAATAAATTAACTCTTCACTCTGACAGATTTATCAGAATAATCCATTGATATCATTATCAGCTGATTTGAACAGGAAATCGAATGTTTTTAGGTATCAATTTTATGTGTTAAATATAATCAGCAAATTAATGAAAAAAATTGATGTCAACTGCTTTGAGTGCAGTTCCGGTACCTTAGTACACTAAAATTTGGATAGGGGGTGTATGTGGGCAACAAATTTTTAATTAATTCAATTGTTGATTGAATTGGCATTCACTTGGTAGAACTCGATTATAACACGGTGAAAAATTTGTAGAACTAAAATACATTGCTATTTTTTCACCGTGTTAATTCAATTGTGATATCAAAAACGAATTTCAGTTTCTTTGCGTTAAAATATTTGAAGATGATTGAATCTCTCTTTCCCCTGAGATACATTAAAAAATACAAACCAAAAAATGATATTACAATTCTTGATGCACAAAAGGCAATTTATAAATAATAAAAATAACATAACCTAATTTTTGAAGTCTACAACTAAAACTCATTTAGTAATTTCATAAAAAAATCTTCAGAATTTTCAATTTAATAATTCAACCTAATAATAATTATCATGTAATGAAATTTTTAAATTTCACAATGAAAAGTTTAATAAACTGTTTAACACATTAAAAAGTGTACTATTTGAAGAAAAAAAGATTTTTTGACATATTTTGACATATTTTGTTTTATACTGCAATACAATAAGTTTTCAAAAATGTGTTGTATATTTAAGAACTTGGTGTAAACGATGAAAATTTCATTTCATTGAGAACTTTCCTGTTGATTTTTCCTGAATATGTTTCAGGAATTTTCTCCAAAAATTTAATACCACCTCTGAGTTGCTTATGGTCGGACAAGTTTTCTGAAAAAAAAAATAGAAATGATGTTGGTTTTAAAGGCAAATAAGTATTTTTGTATATATACAATATTATATTATATACGTTTAGTTTTTTGTATACTATTGTAAATATACTTTCTGAGAAGATTGGGCAAACTTCCAAACCTCGCGAACTACTAAGCTCACAATTTTGAATCTCGTGGACAACCACCAATATATTTTTTTCTTACAAAACATTTACTATAACAATTACACAACTACGTAGTATAAGACCCATATGACTTGTATGAAACCTTACAGTTATTTGTTTCAGTGAGCTTAATAAGGATTATTGGCTCCAGTTACTTTGCTGCAGAAAAATGCAGGCAACCGGTTGGCGACCACCGTCTTAAGATACTCATTAATCACCTAAGATGCTTCAAAATACAAATAACTCCACGAATGTTTGTGAAAAAGAAATAACAATTTCATCAATTATTCATATACCGTATTATAAAAACGTATCCAATTTTTTAAATGCTAAGTACAACAAAAAAACAAATTGCACAAAATAAAAGTTATGGAATTGAAAAAAATAACAATTAATATTTCTAAACAATACATTACTTATAAGTAGGATATATGAACAATATTCATCAAAATCTTTCCATTTTCTGAATCATTTGAACTGCTCATTTTTAACAAAATATCGGATTAGCAAAATGTAGTTACTACAATTTTGACGATCATAAGAAAATATTTCATAGTCACATAACCTAAGCATTATGCGGTATGATTTGTTGTTAAATCTTATTATTTGAGAAGATTTTCTGCATTATTTTAATATTAAATAAGATGGTTAATTGACATTTTTTGTATACAATATATATTCTATGTAAATTTGCATAATGAAGATTAATAAGTTATTATAAGATAGGCTCTTGTAAGGTTCATCACATAAATTGCAATCTTACCGTTTAAAACTCGGTTGATGTCTTGTGCTATAATTTTGAATCCTGGAATCAGCTGTATAAATGCTGCCGGATGTTCTCCATCATCAGGGTGAGGTAGGCCAACCACGCATACTGCAAACACTCCAGGAATCTTGCTGATTTCTTGCTCCACCTCCGCTGGAGCAATCTGCCAATTATATTTACATTTTATATAAAATTTAAGTGTTGCAATATTTCACAACAATCTTTTCAACAATTATATAACGCTATTTATACATTTAAAGGTGTATCCGTGAATAGGTTAAGTATTCAAGTACCTGTGTTTCAAACACGTGGACGCCGTAATAAAATGGGGTAGACGTCCAAGAATATTTAAAGCTATACATATTTATTTTGATAGACCAATTTTACGGTAACTGATCGGTAAGTTTCCGAATTTTATATTCCATAGAAAAGAGGATGGTTAAGTCTCAAATAGGTACAAGATGAAATGTTACAACTGTGAAACACTTACTTGAATATTTCGGAACTTGATCATTTCTTTAATTCGATCCACGACAAAAAAATCTAATTCATCGTCATAATATACCAAGTCTCCCGTTTTGTACCAGCCGTCATCAAAAGCTGCAGCGGTTGCCTCTGGGTTTTTAAGGTATCCCTTTGAAATAAAATGTTGCTTTTTTAATCACTATTATCATAATAAAACAGACTTAACGAAGAGACGTTTATTTATTATTTTTAAATAATAAAAACACATTTTTTAGTACTTATTTCCACAATATATTTTTTGATCAGGACCGGTTTCGCTCATCGCGAGCATTATCAACTGATAGAATACAATTTACAAACAAGTCTATTTATACAAAACAAAAAAATAATTTGAGTTAATGGTAGCAGGTGTACAAAACCATGGGTACAAGAACTAGGAAACGATTTACATAAAATCATACAATATTGATACAAATAAAGTAAATTAGTATAAAAATTAAATGTTCACAATCACTTATTAAGAATTACAATTACAATTATGGTAAATCAATAATCCATTAGAGCTCTAACAATCAATAAGGAAGTAAGGAGTGGGAAATTTTTAATGACGAAAATAACCCACAATCACTACTTAATGGAACAAAATAAATTAATACATGAGAAGTCGATTAAAGATGAATCGATGAGATGGGAAGATATGGTCAGTCAGGGGCGTTCCAATATTTTCTGTAAAAAATTAAGTAAAGGGAGGCAATATCATTTTTCAAAAAAAAAAAAAAAAAATTATTTGAAATATATATTTATTAATCTAATTTAATGAGTATAACAATGGTGACGACGCAAAAGTAGTTTGTTCATTTATAAGGTTAGAATTAGGCAAAAATTTATATCGATTAATTTCAAGGATTTCTTGTTTATCTAATTTCAGTGATTTGTTATTGAAATGCAGGATTTTGTAGTTTATAGTAAAATCACATGAATGTTTATTTTGAAACAAATGGTTTCCAAAAGTAGAAATCTCATCGCCTTTTTTGGCACAAGCTAAATGTTCCTTAAATCTAGTATGAAAGGATCTTCCTGTTTGACCAATATACCTAGCCTCACAGGAATCACATTTTAGAAGATAAATACCACTTTGGCTTAAAATATTAATTTTGTCTTTCGTGTTAACTAACATTCGACTAAGATTATGATTGTTATAAAAAGTTACATTAAAAAGTTTTTTGTCTAACTTCTTGGATATGTTTTCAGAAACTCGGCCTAAATAACTTAGTTTTACCCAACGTTTTTCAACGGAGGGAACATCAATCATCAAGCTCGAGGTTACATTTAATAAAGCTAATTTTTTAGTTTTTTTAAAGACAAGTCGATCAATCAACTTTGCATCGTATCCATTGTTAAGTGCGATCTGTTTAATGGTGTTTAATTCTAAATTGAAATTTGATTCTGTCATAGGAATTGTCAACAAGCGATGAATAAAGGAATGAAAAGTTGACAACTTATGTGAAATGTGGTGTCTAGACGAGCTACTTATGATATTGTCACTAAAAGTCTCTTTTCTGTAAATACTGAAACTATGACGATTATTAATTAGTTCAACGGTTAAATCTAAAAAGTTTATTTTATGCATACCCAATTCCATTGTGAATTGAATTGAACTATGAATCTTATTCATATTATTCAAGAAAGTATGCAGTTGCCTTTCGGTACCTCCCCAAAGTACTAAAATATCATCTACATATCTATACCAATAGATGATATTTTTAAAAAGATCTAATTTTGAAATTTTTGATTCAATCAAATTCATGAAAAAATCAGCTAAAATTGGTGACAATGGACTACCCATTGCCAAACCATCCAACTGTTTATAAAATTTATCTTTAAATTTAAAATAATTTTGATCTATGCAACAGTTAATGATTGATTTTACATCTGTAGCCAACCGGGGATTAAGATTTTTCATATCTATGAAATCAACAATCGCTGACTTTAGGTCAGATATAGGCACACTAGTAAACAGGCTCACTACATCAAATGAAACTAGCTTCGCGTTCAAAGGTACTGATAAATCTTTAATTTTTTCTACTAATTGAATTGAGTTTTTAATCCCGAATTTGGGGGTGAATCCCAACTTATGTTTGAACAAGGAATTAGCAATCCCTGCTAATTTATACGACGGTGCAGCATTAAAGGAAACTACTGGCCTTAAAGGCATACTTTGTTTATGAATTTTTGGTAACCCATACAGTCTAGGGCACTGTGGGTTCATTTGTTTGTGCCTTTTTTTAAAGCTTTTTTTACTAGCAAACTTCACTCAGTCGAGTTTGACATCTTAGATGAAAAAATTAGATTTGAGGTCCAAAATTTTATCCATAAAACCTTTCTGAACCAAAAGAAAAAGTTAAATCATTTGTCTGAAACTAAAAAGTCAGAATATTCTGTAAATACCATAGTAGAGAAGAAAATATCTTTTGCGGAACGGGTTGTTAATACAACTTCAGTCAATTTTGATCCTAATGAAATGAGCCTTTTAAATAAAGGTTTGAAATATTGCCCTAATGTTAAAATAACTTCAAAAGATTTAGAAAATCTTGCGATCGATGCTGATCTGGCTATACGATCGAATATGGCCATTAAATATGAATGCTCAACTATTCTAAAAAAGGAATCTCGAAATATTGTAAATACTAGTAAATTTGAAACGCGTATCGTAAAGTCTATCAAAACAAAATTAAATTCTAATAACTTAATAATTTCAAAAGCTGATAAAGGTAACACTACTGTTATCATGGATAGAGGTGTTTACGATGAAAAAATGGAGGATGTCTTGTCGGGTCCAGCGTTTATTCAATTAAAACGTGATCCAACTGCATCTAGTTCTGAATCCGTAAAAACAGTTATCGATGAAGCAAATACGTGTTTTCCTACAGAGCCTTTTAAAAAAAGGCACAAACAAATGAACCCACAGTGCCCTAGACTGTATGGGTTACCAAAAATTCATAAACAAAGTATGCCCTTAAGGCCAGTAGTTTCCTTTAATGCTGCACCGTCGTATAAATTAGCAGGGATTGCTAATTCCTTGTTCAAACATAAGTTGGGATTCACCCCCAAATTCGGGATTAAAAACTCAATTCAATTAGTAGAAAAAATTAAAGATTTATCAGTACCTTTGAACGCGAAGCTAGTTTCATTTGATGTAGTGAGCCTATTAATTAGTGTGCCTATATCTGACCTAAAGTCAGCGATTGTTGATTTCATAGATATGAAAAATCTTAATCCCCGGTTGGCTACAGATGTAAAATCAATCATTAACTGTTGCATAGATCAAAATTATTTTAAATTTAAAGATAAATTTTATAAACAGTTGGATGGTTTGGCAATGGGTAGTCCATTGTCACCAATTTTAGCTGATTTTTTCATGAATTTGATTGAATCAAAAATTTCAAAATTAGATCTTTTTAAAAATATCATCTATTGGTATAGATATGTAGATGATATTTTAGTACTTTGGGGAGGTACCGAAAGGCAACTGCATACTTTTTTGAATAATATGAATAAGATTCATAGTTCAATTCAATTCACAATGGAATTGGGTATGCATAAAATAAACTTTTTAGATTTAACCGTTGAACTAATTAATAATCGTCATAGTTTCAGTATTTACAGAAAAGAGACTTTTAGTGACAATATCATAAGTAGCTCGTCTAGACACCACATTTCACATAAGTTGTCAACTTTTCATTCTTTTATTCATCGCTTGTTGACAATTCCTATGACAGAATCAAATTTCAATTTAGAATTAAACACCATTAAACAGATCGCACTTAACAATGGATACGATGCAAAGTTGATTGATCGACTTGTCTTTAAAAAAACTAAAAAATTAGCTTTATTAAATGTAACCTCGAGCTTGATGATTGATGTTCCCTCCGTTGAAAAACGTTGGGTAAAACTAAGTTATTTAGGCCGAGTTTCTGAAAACATATCCAAGAAGTTAGACAAAAAACTTTTTAATGTAACTTTTTATAACAATCATAATCTTAGTCGAATGTTAGTTAACACGAAAGACAAAATTAATATTTTAAGCCAAAGTGGTATTTATCTTCTAAAATGTGATTCCTGTGAGGCTAGGTATATTGGTCAAACAGGAAGATCCTTTCATACTAGATTTAAGGAACATTTAGCTTGTGCCAAAAAAGGCGATGAGATTTCTACTTTTGGAAACCATCTGTTTCAAAATAAACATTCATGTGATTTTACTATAAACTACAAAATCCTGCATTTCAATAACAAATCACTGAAATTAGATAAACAAGAAATCCTTGAAATTAATCGATATAAATTTTTGCCTAATTCTAACCTTATAAATGAACAAACTACTTTTGCGTCGTCACCATTAAATATAATCATTAAATATATATTTAATAAATATTTTTTTTTTTTTTTTGAAAAATGATATTGCCTCCCTTTACTTAATTTTTTACAGAAAATATTGGAACGCCCCTGACTGACCATATCTTCCCATCTCATCGATTCATCTTTAATCGACTTCTCATGTATTAATTTATTTTGTTCCATTAAGTAGTGATTGTGGGTTATTTTCGTCATTAAAAATTTCCCACTCCTTACTTCCTTATTGATTGTTTAGAGCTCCTAATGGATTATTGATTTACCATAATTGTAATTGTAATTCTTAATAAGTGATTGTGAACATTTAATTTTTATACTAATTTACTTTATTTGTATCAATATTGTATGATTTTATGTAAATTGTTTCCTAGTTCTTGAACCCATGGTTTTGTACACCTGCTACCTTTAACTCAAATTAATTTTTTGTTTTGTATAAATAGACTTGTTTGTAAATTGTATTCTATCAGTTGATAATGCTCGCGATGAGCGAAACCGGTCCTGATCAAAAAATATATTGTGGAAATAAGTACTAAAAAAATGTGTTTTTATTATTTAAAATATAATGCCTTTCCATCAAGAAGTGACAGTTAACACCTTAAAAGTGATCTCTAATTATGTTTCATTCATCATGAATTACCCAGAAAATATATTTTTTTTTTAAATTATAAAATTGTTTAACTATTAATACCAATAATTATAAAAAAAAGTGAATAAGTACGAAGGTAGCCACTAATAAAAATATTTTTTTTATACGTTTGTTTTATAAGATATAACATATATACATGCATATATTTCATTTTATGATAATAAAATTGTTTTTTAAAAAATATATTTTTTTTTACCCACTTATCAAATGAAATTTTCAAAGTTGAAAATTTTTACCTAGTCTCTCAAAAAATTCAGACCGTCTGTCAAAATAAATCTAACCAAATAATATAAAATATGACAGCTGTCATCTAAAATTATGACCATTTAATATAAATTATGACCATTTAATATTAATTCTGACCGTATATTATTTATTCTGCCCTCTGTATTTCTGACCGATACATTATGACCATTTAATAAAAATTCTGACCGATGTCATAAAAAATATGACCAGAACCGTATTAAAATTCTGACCGGAAAAATACGAGCCATACACTTATCCCTAGATTTACACTGTGCTTGTTTTACACGGATTGAAAAAGAATTTGAAACAGTTACATTTACAGCTAAAATAATCCACGAAGGACTCGAATTGGGAAGAAAATTAAGTAAACATTTTGTACAAAATAACTCAAATGTTGAACAGGCCCTTCGATTTCAACGTGGTATTAATCAATGCTTGGCTCAATATGATGAGGTCCATAAAGATCTAACAAGAAATTCGAAGCAAATGTTAATAACGGATTTTATTACCAAATCTCTTCGAGGTGTAAATGTTTCTACTTTACACATCGAATTGACACAAATAATTTCGAGTGATTAAAGTGACTTTGAACCAGTCACGAAGAAGAGATTGACTGTGATTTGTGATAGTGATGAATGATAAAAACTCCACCAGCCGTTGCAATATTTTTTTTTATGAATCTTTTGGATTTCATTTTTTTATCATAGCATATCTAAATATGCTTTATATGTATTTAATTAATAAAAGAATATGCATATTTATATTTTTTAGAAATTGTGTTTTATTAATGTATTTTAGAAAACATCCAAATTATGCGTTTTTGGGGTACATTTCGATTTACACGGTTTTACATTAAAATATATATAATTTCGGTTTACACGTTTTTCTCAGGAACCTATCTATCGTGTACATCGAGGGATATTTAGGTGTATACATAATAAAGTATTAACAGTTTGAATTATGAAGATATTTTAGAGAAGATCTCGCAGTAAGGGTGTTATAATCTGGTTACGAGTGCGCAGGATGTCGGAGAAAACGGCAGATGTTTGCATCAATAATGATGATCATTTTGTACCACGTGTCGGTTAGTTTGTTTCTCGGCGAGCTGATGTATTTTTTTCAGTCAGATACAAGACGGGAGGGAAGAAATCGGCGCGCGCCAGGTGCAAATTCTCAAACGAGCATCGAAAGCAACGTTACGAGTGCGTCGAAGGACACCGGTACATAAAACACAATGTTAAATACAATTTAAGCAATTTTATATGATAAAATAAATTTTAGCGTCACGAAATATTCCATTTATATTGTTTTCCTTGTAAATTGTATGTTATTCTCAATTTTATTGTATTAAATTCTGGGCCAGTTTGCTTATCACAAACGGTATCAGCTGATTTTACCACTCCTTACTTCCTTGTTGTGTTTTTAATGATTGTTCAGAGCCCCTGATGGATTTTCGATTAACTTTAATTTTATTTGAAATTCTTAATAAGTGATTATTTGTATCAATATTGTATGATTTCCTGTAATTTATTTCTTAGTTTTTACTTTACTCAAATATTTTGTATAAATAGATTTGTTTGTAAATTGTATTCTATCAGTTGATAATGCTCGCGATAAGCGAAACTGGTCCTGATCAAAAGATATAATGTGTAGATAATTACTAAAAATGGGTTTGTATTCAAAATATCATACTTTTCCATCAAGAAGTGACAGTTAACACATTAAAAGTGGTATCAGTTGATACAATACAACCCAAAACAGCGCTATTTTTTGGCGGACCGTAAAGTGTTAACTGATACAATTTAAAGGGTTAACAACACTGTCCGCAGACGCATCATTTTTGAGACAAGCGTTACGATCCGGGAACGCACAATGCGGCGTCTTCGGATACGCGCAGCTATACTGCCAAAAATTAATATGAATTTTAATTATTACTTTCAAAATTTATCGATAGATGGATGAAGAGTATATACGAGGTCTGAAATCAAAATAGGAAAAAAACTATTTCGGTGTAGTTATTTAGCGAAAATATGCGGACCGTAAAGTGTAATACTTCTCACGACGAGTCAAAACGGTCCCGAAAGAAGATCTATGCTGTGAAAGCATTAAATGATTCAAAATAATATCAAAGATTTTGCAAAGGTGAATTTGAGTTTCATAATATAAATTTTGTGATGAAAAATTGTGAGACGAATGTGGAAAGTTACTGCCAAGCAATAAAATATACATTTTGTATGATACCAAATTACTGTAGGCACCATATTTTGTTCTGCTGTAATATGACAGGTACCCACGAACATTCAATTGGAAGCTGCTCGATGCTATTTTTACGAGGGGAGTGGGTCACGCCATGTTACGGCAAACTTTAAAAAATCAACTTTAAAAAGATCAATATTCTTTTATGAAATTCCGACAACGGTTATATTAAAAATAGGAATAAAGATTTTACATTTTGACCTTTTGAACCCTATTGTGTTTAGCTATTTTTTTATATGCGAAAAGTCTTAGATTTTTTTTCACAAAAAGCAATACTTTTTCTTAAGATACACTTTATATCAAATCTTTTGGTTTATTATCTTCATGTCACGTCATCATTATAAAAAAATACATCATTTTCTAATTTGCATCATTTCACATCTGATAATGTGTGTTTATTTTAAATATTTACTTATTTAAACTAAGAATAAATGTGAATTGTTACAACTTTGTACGATTCCACATGTATTGTCACTAACGACCCAGTTTTCACCTTTTTCATTCGCCGGCATCTTTAGGTATCCGCTTGATAGAATACCTGAAGGTGCCAAAAGGCGAAACCAGGGTCGTTAATGACATAAACACGTGGAATCGTAAAAAGTTGTAACAATTTAAATTTGATATTGAAATTCCATCAAGCAACTTCAGTCGATATCATAATAAGCAATAAAACCGGAATACAATAATTGTTTTTATCTGAAATCAAAATAAATTTAGCTTTATGGTATTCTAAATATCATAATATATACCAACACATTGATTGCTAAAGTCTTAACTGTTTGACGGCTGATTTCAGCAGATAGTTAACACTCAAAAATATTAATTTCTCTACAGTGTTAAAACTTTCACGAAAGAGGTAATTTTTTGTATTTATAATATGTAATCTGACTTACGTGACAATCTCTTAAAGTTTGGTTAGCATCAGCATTTTTTTTATATATATTTAAATATTAAGGCTTAGAATAGCCTTAAAGTTGTTCATCAGCAACGGGTTAAAACTAAAAATCATGGAAGATGCAAATTAAATGATAGCTGTCTATACAAAAGTTCCACCACATTTTAGGTGTTGTGTAACGGTCACTTCTTGATGGAAATTAATTATATATAAATAACATAGCATACAATTTACTATTATTTTGTAGATCAGTTGACAATACTCGCGATGAGCGAATTCGCTCCACATTTAAATAATATCAAATTGTGGAAATAGTACTAAACATTGTGTTCTATTATTTAAATAAGTTTCACCATTTTGTCATTTGGCTTACTTTAGTACTCGAGGGCTTTTACATATATTTAAATTTGATTTAGCGGTATCATTATAAAAATATATTTGTATAATAATACGCCGGGAAAGATTCTCATCGCTTGTTATATGCAGCGAAGTCATATTTCTCTGAAATCTATGCGAAAAAAAATATTTCTCAGTTAGTCGCGATGTTTTATTGAATAAAATTTATTTTATTTGTAGTAGCATTTGGGACAAGTTCCCCAATGGCACACGACAGCTGCATTTTGGGATAGCAAGGAAACCCTAAAAATCCGCTGCCGTTACAAATACACAAGGTGTACAAAACCAAGTGTGCATGCCTTATTTCGAGTTAATGTTGAACTTCAACAAAATCTGTACGCTATCCGACAACAATAATTGTATCGCTGTATAAACAGTATCCGAGCAGAAAAAATGAAACTGAGAAGCAAAATGCGATAAATCACATAACTAAAATGTTCAAGGGAGCAAGTTAACCCGTTGCAATCGAATCCAGCCAAGGCAAGTGCCATAATGGCTTTACTCTTATAACTCGAATGTTACCACAATTGAAATCAACTGAAAATGATAACTGGCATTGGATATAATACAAAAAAAAAAAACACAAGATTGTCCGTTTGATTTATCAGGTCTCAATTCAGTCTTTTTTGTCTTCTTAATGTAATATTTCATAAAATGACGATTTTATACTAAATATTGATATTTAAAAAAATGTGCCATCATCAGCACTACTCTATACTATTATCTTGAAAAATTAAATGAAAAACACAGAATCTTACAAAGCTTTAACAATCCAAATTCTACCAAGCCTCTTCAGTCGACTCAGCAAATGTTCGTTTAAGCGCAGTTCTGACGATGGCGTGAGCCGAAATAGCTATCAATTATATCTTTAAAAAAATTTAGAACTAAAATACATTGCTATTTTTTTACCGCGTGATAATGGAGTTCTACCAAGTAAATGCCTATTCAATTAATAATACACTTTTATCTCTTTAAGTATCATCTATCAATGCACTGAAATCAGCCGCCCTAATAGTTGAGACATTAGGAGTCAGTGGGTTAACAGAGTAAGACATGTTTTTTATTTTCAGCACCATTTTTTCGCCCTGTGCAAATACCACGTACCCCTTCCAATTTTCTCTAGATTCGCCCCGTGCCTTATGGTTGCCCTAATATAATAAATATTATAATTTTTACTTAAAAGTATAATAATTGGTCACGACACACACAACCAGACGTCATGGGATCGTGACACGCTGTCATCTTATGTCGTGCAGAGTGTGCGTTCGCCCCTATCTTTCTAATTTCTCTCATTTCACCGCCCGATGGTGTCTGATGAAGGTGAGGTATTGTTTTAGAGTACAATCAACTCATTAACACCGGAGACGAGGAAACCGTGTTGTTAATATTTTTGTGTAGCGGCGGGAAATGCGGATAAAGCTCAAAATACAAAATTTTTTTTTAAAAAAAAATATTTTTTGAGACACTTGCCAATGGCAATACCGCATTTCATGTTGCAATTCGAAAGTCGAAAATGAGAGGAGGTGTTATTTCTACATCAGAGTCCTGTGGGATTTTAACATTACTAGATAACAAATTTGGGATACTTCTCTTAATATAACTTTGTGCTAAAGAAATGGCCTCATATTTATTTGAATACTATCCGGATATTTTCCCAAATATCTGGATATCGAATAGTTAAAAAGGGCCGGATATATCCGGGTATCCGGGTTGGAATCCCTACTTGCCATGCAATAAAGATATACTCTTAATTTATGATATCGACTGAAGGTGTTTGGTGGAATTTCAATATCAAATTTGAATTGTTACAACTTTGTACGATGTCAGTTCTGTTGCATCCGTGTGATAGAATGCCTCAAACAATTCAAAAAAGATATACTCATTTATTTATTGCTGACAATATCGGCAGTTATGAAACACGGTGATTTAAGTAATGTGATATTTTATGGCTCATCATAAACACTTAACGATTACAAAACACGTCACATTGCTATGAAAAACAATGGGGCAATCAAGTTAGAATGTCTGCTGACACAAATATGTTGGTTTTATAATACTGATTGCTTCAGAAATAGACCTTATTTATTAAACATACGACAAAAGCACTTGAAGGAACGTAAAAAATATCCTTTCATTTATGAAATCGACTGAAGTGCTTTATAGAATTTCGATGTCAATTTTGGGTTGTTGAAGCTTTTTACTGTTCCGCGTTTTTCATTTACTTTTTCAAGATTCTAGCGTAGAGATTCTAGTATAGAGCAGTGCTGACGATGGCGTGAACCGTAATAGCTATCAGCTATATCTTACAAAAAATGTTGTAGAGCTAAAATACATTGCTATTTTTCCACCGTGTAATAATGGAGTTCTACCAAGTAAATGCCAATTAAATCAATGTCTCCAAAGTAACTATGGATGTGATCTACTTTCAGAAATTAAAATTGTCTGGTGAGCCACCTATACATATTCCTTCTTTATAAGTGGTAGTACAAATGAGCGAGAGAGACAAAGTGTGCGGTGCGGTTCGCATCAATCGTAATACATCTCTGACCGTTTCTCTATTTTACTTCGTTGTACGCACTATTACAACGGCAACCTTTCAAGCATCTCGCTGAAATTTAGCTCGATTCATTTTTTTTAATTTTTGGAGTTCAATAATAAAATTTTATATGCAAACTTATAAATATGATAAAATATCCTACGCGAGCTACCGAAAAATACTTTTATATATATTTTTAGTGTGTAATTCCGCTTCCATATAACCGATGCAAATCGTTTACTATGTGTCAGTTCTAATACAAATTTCTATTCAAATTTCATCTAGCATCCTCAGTCGTATCGTGAATTTTATATTTCCAACTATTATACCCGCCGTGCAAAAACTTATTACAGCATTATGAGGTCGGAATCCTCACCGCCAATTCGCGGTGTTCTTATAAAGTATTCAGGTATATTAAGAAAATCTGATATCTGGTTTGGTATGGATAGTACTCGTAGAAGGGCGGGTGGACAGCTGCTCGTTCCACCTGTCTTCCGTTTGCGCGTCACTGGATTAACCACACTTCAACTGTGCGGTGTCCCCCGAATGAGAATGACAATAAATTTAGTTATCTCGAGATATAATAGAACATAATCCTCGAGATTATTTCTGATTATTTTTATTTCTTCTGACTATTATTATTTCTGATTTCTGATATCTAGATTTTCGAGATTAAATTGGTATAAATTATCAACGTAATTAACTCGGAGATGGCTAATGGAGACGCAAAAAACGCCCCGTTTTCAACGGGATTTTACTAACGGAAATCAATCGTTTTATTTTTGTGATTAATGATAATAATAAATAAATTTACCATATAAATCATGGATTCCCAACCTGGAGGGTCGCGAAGAGCTTTTTGGGGGTTACCACCACCAACTTATACGGATAACCGAATTTTTTTTTTTTTTGTATGCTTTTGGATTGTATGTGGGTTCGCGGGTCACATTGATTTTATGAAAAGGGATCGCCACCCAAAAAAGGTTGGGAACCTATGATACAAATGAAGAGCTGAAATAATGATAATAAAATAAACACACAATCTCATTTTTTCAGTAATATGTACATAGTAAAAAAAACGTTATAAATAATTTAATACAACAATAAACAAATATGATAATCGTGCTGCTCTGCTGTGTTTAACATGTTGAGAAACACTGGTGCGTTAGTACTATTGTGTTGTGTAGCGCAGTGCGAGTTTGAGATATACAATGGCGTCGAAATCTCCGACCTTTATTGCATTATTACACGATTCAATGTGATCGTGAAAAGACAGTCACCAGGTGCTTTTGTAAATAACATTTTTATTTTTTTACCCATAATGTTCAGCAATTTTTATACCTGACATTGTTTATAAAGAAATTTTAAAATAATTCAAGCATTTACGATATCAACTGAGGGTGTTTGATGGAATTGTAACGTCAAATGTGATATATGGATTATAATGCAGTATTTTATCAAGAAAATTACTTTTTAATAAAACTTATAGCCTAGCGGTGGGGTCCTTAAAAAAATACAACTCCGTCAACTGAACAACTCAAATCCGGCTAAATTTTTTTTTAGTTTTATCAGGCTTTTCCTACCTTTACTATATATGTGAATTAAATTAAAGATAAAGCAAAATCGACGAATTAATCGAAAAAGAAGCCAAAACACCGCGACTTCACGATTCAGACTCCAGAGCCCTGCTAATAACCCTTTATCTGCGGAGGGTTACAAGAGATATTCCAACATCAATACTGTAAGAATAAATTCCGTATAGCTGGGATTAACCAAACTCATGAATATGTGCATCAGGCCATTAATAAAAAAGTTAATACAATATTCTTCCACCAAGACGTTACAGTCAACACTAAAATAAGCTCTATTCAGTACCCAAATTTGACCCTTAAACTGTATTTTTTTAATCATAAACTATCAATACGCTGCAATCAGCCGTCAGTTGAGACGTTGGCAGTAAGAAAGTTAACATCAATCTCTAGTATTTGTTCGATACGCGTGTGTTATATTAAAACCATAATACAGTGAAATCCCAATTTTGCATTCCCGTATTCATCGTTTTTCCGCGCGTCTCTTTTATTTTATATATAATATACTGGCCATGCAACCATAATAACAACGTTAAATATGTAATCCCGCAATTATCGTTCCCGATATATTTATTTTTTTAATCTATCGTTTCAATATTTTGAAACCGCTTTAAATATTATCGCTTTTGAATCTTTTTGTTGAATATTTTCTTGTTTATCATTTTGCTTTTATAAAAAATAAAACCGTTTTTCATTCCAAATGTATAGATCAATCGATTCTTAGAATAGTAAGTGATTTCGAGGGTTATTTGTTTAAAGCGAAGTGCCAAACTGCAAAGAATCAACTATATAGCGATTTCATAATATATTGTAGAAATCAGGACCGGTTTCTCTCATCGCAAGCATTATCAATTACTAAATGTTTTGTATTATGCATCTAAGCATAATAACTTTCTTTTTTTATGATATCGATTGAAGGTGCTTGATGGAATTTCAATATCAAATTTGAATTGTTACAATTTTGTACGATTCCACATGTTTTGTCACTAACGACCCGGGTTCTGTCAGTTCTGTTGCATCCGTGTGATAGAATGTCTGAAGATGCCGAAAGGCGAAACCCGGGTCATCAGTGACAAAACATGTGGAATCGTACAAAGTTGCTTGTAACAATTCAATAATAACTTTCCATCGAGACGAAATAAAACACCGAAAAAGTTAACCAAATTAGTATTTAAGACATTTAAAAAAATATATGAAGCTTTACCCCGTTTTTTGTTTTTGGGTTGATGGTAAAACGTAGAATGGAGGTTTTACTAAATTGATATGAGTAGTCAGGTAGTAAGAAGGTAATTGGTGAACGCATTAAGGGACCACCCAAGCGGAAAAACAGGAACAGACCGAAGCGTTCAAAGTTAGTCGAGTCGAATCTATTGTTTTACAAACATAATGCTGACGTAATTTATGGGATGTTATCATTGAAGGACTGCGCGCCTCAGTGAACTGGAAACGAACCCGGCGTGTGTCCAGGACTACCTACCACGCCCGCTTCTGGAGTATCTAATTAGACGAGAAGGTGTTGACAACCGTAGGCTAAATATTTTATCATGATTTTATTAACACGTTAACACCGGCGAACGCGGATTTCACATCATTCGATATAATTGGCATTAACCCATTCCACGCGGCTGTTTTTCATACAAATTAAATTCTTAATTAAAGGATTCTTAACGAACAAACTAATGTATCTCGATCGCCATTGCTTAACCATCTGCAGGGGGCTGTTTTGTTTCCGTTATAGACCATTTCCGTGCCATATGTAAGCTTACTGATATAGCCGCCATTTTAGTTTTATTAACAATTTTTAGTTTTATTGCGAGCAAGAAACAAGCTCGGTCGTTAAAACAGGAGAGAAGATGTGTTGTGTACTTTTTATACCCAGCTATATATAGACAAGCAAATGTTCGTTTAAGCATAGTTCTGACGATGGCGTGAGCCGAAATAGCTATCAAATATATCTTTAAAAAAAATTGTAGAACTTAAATACATTGCCATATTTTTCCACAGTGTTACAATGGAGTTCTACCAAGTGAATGCCAAATCAATCAACAAATTAAATTAATTTTTGCTTTCCATATAGAGTTATAAATAGAGCAATGAAAAATAATTGGGTTGGCTTTTATGGAAGCCAGATGCATTAGGAATGTTTCACAACATTAAAAAACACAAAGAAATATCCTATGTTGTCACAATCACCTTAACAAATACATCCCTAACAAATAACTAACTCGTAAATCGCCATTACCGTGACGTAACGAAGCCACCAATCAAACTGAAATGAACGAGCGCCATTACTGTCACGTGTCATGGAGTGTCACATTGCGATGGCGCAAGATTATATACATATGTAGACGATGCTAATTGTTTAGTGTACGTCAGTTCTGTTGCATCCGTGTGATAGAATGCCCGAAGATACCGAAAGGCGAAAGGCAAAACAATTAACCCATAACATTAAAATATAAATGGGTTTTTTTTTAGATTTTATATTATAGATTCATGATTTGTGTGATAGAATGTAAGTAGAATATTTTATATAACTTATGCTAACTGATTAATGTGTGTTAGTTTTATTGCATCCGTGTGATATTGTAGAAGGCCTGAAGATGCCGAAAGGCGAAGAACATTATAAAAAATACTCAATATTATTTAATATTTATATATATGTATATAAAACTGGCAAATAAATTAAAAACAATGGTTGACCATCTCTTTTCTGTCTGCTAGGTCAGTTTATGAGATGTGTGTGTGTCGAATTCAAATATGAGTGGTTTTTAAAACCTTTGTGATGTCGAACACATATCTAAAAAAAATATATCGTCTTTGTTAACATTCTAAGTAAGTTGTTTTTTTGTTTTTGTTTAAAGAGCTCTAATTGAGAACTGGATTTTAAAATGACGGGGACATTGCGCAGATAATGTAATTTAGCTTAGTACATAGTACGTAACCTCCTAAGCCATGGGGCACACGGTGCAATGTGGGTGGTCGGGTTAATCCTCAATAGTAAATTATATTTTATCAATTTAAAAAAAAAATGAAACAGAAATGTACAAAATTTCAACAATTCAAATTTGTATAATTTACGATATGTACTGAAGGTGCTTGATGGAATTTCAATATCAAATTTGAATTGTTACAACTTTGTACGATTCCACATGCTTTGTCACTAACGACCCGGGTTTCGCCTTTCGGCATCTTCAGGCATTCTATCACACGGATGCAATAGAACTGACAGAACCCGGGTCGTTAGTGACAAAACATGTGAAATTCGATATGAAAATTCCATCAAGCACCCTCAGTGGATATCGTAAATTATATTTTTCGTTTGTCAAATTTTATTCACAGCCGTGGATTCCACTTAACTGTTACACCGGTTTTTTATTCACTTTTAAGATGTTAACTATCACGTCTTGATGGATAACATGATATTTAAAATAATAAAAACACAATAGATAGAATACATTTTACAAACAGAAAATTTAATTTTTATACTAATTTACATTATTTGTATAAATATTGTAAGATTTCCTATAAATTTTTTCTTAGTTTTTGAGCTCATTTTCACCTTTAACTCAAATATTTTGTATGGATAGACTTGTTTGTAAATTGTACTCTATCAGTTGATAATGCTCGCGATGAGCGAAACCGGTCCTGATCAAAAAATATATTGTGTAAATAAGCACTAAAAATGTGTTTTTATTATTTAAAAAGTTACACTGGTTATTTAGGACAGCAAGGTATTTGGAAAACTCCTAAGGGACAGAAACAAAATGATGAAACTCATTGTAATTGACTTCAGATAATCGGTACACTGTTCTGTCTGATTGAGACAAAACAAAAACAAATAATTGACGATATCGACTGAGGGTGGTTGATGGAATTTCGTACGTACACTTTATACGATTCCAAGTGTTTTGTTACTAACGACCCGGGTTTCGTCTTTCGGCATCTTCAAACATTCTATCACTGCTGCATCCATGTGATAGAATGCCTGAAGATGCCGAAAGGCGAAACCCGGGATATTTCTGACAAAACATGTGGAGTCGTACAAAGTTTCAAATATTCAAATTTTAAATTGAAATTCCATGAAGCACATTCATTTGATACTATTAATTACGTCTGTTCTGTTGCATCCGTGTGATAGAATATAATTCTACATTACCTCATTTTTTTCACTCACAACCGGGGTTTAGCCAATTGGCTTCTTCAGGCATTCTATCAAATGGATGCAATAGAATTGTCAGTTTTATTGCATGTGTTATGATAGAATTCCCGATGATCCCGAAAGGTGAAACAAAGTTAACCGTTAGAATGCTACGCGGCGCAAAAGCGCTGCGATCGTTTGTATCGAAAATTGCGGCGCAGCGCAAAAGCGCTGCGAGTTTCAGTGTGTTTTCGGTGCTCCGCGGGAGTGCACGTACGCTAACCTCGCGCGTAATTTGTAATGAGAGTGCATTCTTATACATTTAAAAATAACTTTTATCGTTTTTTTATATTATTTTAAAATATCACTGCTCGAAACCATCGTAAGGGAAACAAATCGATATGCTGCACAGTTTTTGGCCTCGCACACTGTATCGGATAATTCTCGAGCAAAAAAGTGGACGCCGACAACAATATACGAAATGAAAGCCTTTATTGCTGTCATACTCGAAATGGGAATAACGAGAAGGCCAACAATTAGTAGTTATTAGTAGCTATTTGTGCGGCAAAACATAATTGTTGAGCTATTTTTTTTTGATTTTTTATTTTCTAAAAGAAATAAAATACAATAATATTGATATCACTTTATGTTTAATAAACATTAATAAACAATAGACATTTTATCTTTATAATGCAAAAATAATTAATAAAATTGATTGATATTTGTCTAAGTTAAGAGTGTTTTATTTGACACCATTATTTTTTCCTCTAAATTAATCAATATGTGTATAGCAATTTTCATTTATTTTTGCCAAAATTGCTTAGCACTAAAACGGAAAGAAATAAACAAAGTCTCAACAAATCATATTTCAAAAAAATCTAAATATTTTATGATTACTATAGATTATATTTATCACGCCAACATTGTTGAAAGTCAAAGCACCAAAAATTAAGTGACACCTTAGACCTACTTTTTTCAAATGTATTTAAATGAAACACCAGTGGCATACCTAAAAAAATAAAATTGAATATTTTTCAATGCTTGATAAAAAACTTTTAATTATTATTATAACTTTTAATTTTAGTTAACGTTTAAGATATGGACTGGCGTAATGCCTCAAATATTTTAACTACAAAATATCGCCATTAAAAATCTCTTTTCGCATTCAAGCATAAAAAAATTACAGAATGCGACAGTTGATTGAAAAGGCAGAGCATTATTTTATCGGATATTCGATATTGTGTTTAAACGAAATACGACATTTAAATAAAGATGGACTGTGAAAAAGTCTATTCTTTATATTATATGCAACTGCAACTAATAAAAAAATATTATAATAATATTAAATACTAGTTTTTTCTTTTCACTTTGGACACAATTATTTCTCCATTTCATCTGAAAAATATCACTTGATATTTCATATTGCACCATCCAATAAATATGACATATTTTGTCACCGAAATTCATAAATATAAATGAAAATTCATTTCGAATTAAAAATCGTTTTTGTCTGACATCTATCAATTTTGTTGTAACTTATTCAAAACAGAAAGTAACATAGTCACAGAACAACAATTTAATAGCAGTGAATTTTAATAGATGTCAGTAACAGACGCTTGATAAAACGAATTGGGTGGCAAGGGAATTTCTGAGAATAATAAAATGATAATATATATTTTAAAACACAATTTAAGAAAAACTAGTTAATATTCATAGAAAGCTAGCAGCACATTCAACTTTTTAATTTGTTTTTGCTCTGCTGAACACCTTTTTGCTCGTCATCGATGTATTATACATTGAAATTCAAATGCTTCATTGTCATGCATACACTTGTGTATGGTGCACTAATAAATATTAATTTCTGGGTTCAGTTGATAAGAATTTTAAAAAAGACATCTATGAAGCATTAATACACTAAAAATTTAAAAAATTTCATTTTAACAGTAAAAATGCTCGAGCAGTGAATTACGTCTGTTGTGTACTACAGGGTACAAATATTTTAAGGATAATGAAATGACAAACCTCATGTCAACGTGCGAGCCCCCGTTAGTTCTCTCCAATTGTGTTTCTGGCGGCGGATTGTGAAATATCCTCTCATAATTGTCGATAAGAATCTCTACGACGACATTGTAAAATTTGAGGTCCATTATTGAAGCCACGGTCTCTTCCTCCGGTCGCAGGAGGGTCGGCCCGAAACATACAGAGATGTTTGAAACAGTCATCAAGTTTTTATCGGATTTTGCAGCAACACTGTAAACAAAAAACAACAGCAAATCTATAAAAAAAGGCCAATATTTTTGAGAATAGTTCTTACAATAACAACAATTTGTTATTTGGGAGTTCACTGTTCATCTGTTGACTGTAAATTTTTTATGTTTTAAGATATTGAATGTTGGTTGATTAACATAAATATGAATAAACCAGTGGCAGGTGGTGACTTTTTAAGTAGAGGATGCTGTACAAAAAAATTAAAAAAAAATTGTCATTTCACTTTATTCTTAAATCGTTTTTTACAAAATTATTTTACTACACGAATTTCTTTATTTTAGTTTTATCATATCTTCAATGCAACAATTGCAACTATTATTACGAACGTCAGCAACAAATCTACTTTCATTTTAACTTTTGTTATCCATATGCAGGGTTTTAATAAATGATAATTAAAACTGGTATGAAAAAAATAGTACATGCAAAATATATTGTAACTAAAAAACAAAAGCTTTGCCATTTGAACCGCTTTTCAAGTGAATCTTTAGAGAAAAAAACAGATAAACCGCATACACAATAGACTTAGTGCTGAAGTCTATGTGAGTTTCACGACTTTGGTTGCCTTTTAGATAGAATACACAATAGAAGCACATTTTAACCCTCATCAGCGCTAAGGCGCACACCTTATAACCCGCATTATAATACAAAATGATCCTATACGAAATTAAAATATGATGTGATATAAAGAAAATACTGTTCAGGTTTAAAATTATAAAGGATGTGTCGCATTCAGCACATTCACGGACCGCCCAGCACCAGATTAAACATATTTCTTCGGCAACAATGACAAAGTTACAAAGCATAGTAAAATAATATAAGTCAGTGACCACTACTTACTTTTTAAGATGACCAATGACAATATCCAACATTTCAAAATTTGTTTTTGGTAAATTATGAACTAGTGTATGGACATCATTTACCCTCATGTGCCTGACATCTTGCTCTGGAAAGGAAAGCGTATTAGACAAAAGTTTATAATTCCATTTAGCTCATTACCTGTTGAAACATGTATAGGATACCCAAAATTTCAAAAATCAATTCATAATTTTTTTTTTAATAATAAACACATCTATTAGTACTAATTCCACAATTATATATTTTTATTTGAACTCTCAATGAACTTCTGATTTGACTTTATTTCGGTTACAAATTATTACGAAGAAGTCATTTAAATTTAATTTTTGATGATTTTACTTTATTTAGATAAATATTGTTTGATTACATTTAAATTATTTTTTCAGTTTGAAAAACCTTTGGATTTGTACACCTGTTATTTTTTAAGTCAAAATATTGTTTAATAAACAGCCTTGTATTAAATTTGTATTGTATCAATTGGTAATGCTCCTGATAAGCAAAATAGGTCCTGATCCTGATCAGATTTGACATTTGTATATTTTTGAGAAAAATAATAACATATAGCAATCGGCTGTCTCAATACACACAAGACAAAATGCGAAGGTATCTCGAAATTACTATCTATAGTGGCATTAAGTACATTGAACAAAGTTGACCAAATAATATATTTTTATTTGCTCTTACTTGCTGCCATTATAAAGCCATTATGAAAGCGGTGAGTCATGAGCGGTTCCGGAAGATTTCTCAGGTATGTCTTCAGAGCGCTCGTGAGAGTTTTACTTTCCCATTCGATTTGATCATCCAATGCGGAGCCCAATCGCTCCTGAGAAGGTTTCCTTCGGTCCAACCCCATTGACAGCAGTTTCGTCACTTTGGAGGCCACTCCAGTCACTCTGCAGCAGAAAATAAATTCTTAACTTTTTATAAATATATATTTTACGATTAAAGGAAGCGAAAGAATAGCCGCTTTTGAATATTTACCACAATTTATAAACGAGAAAATTTCGCAGACACACATTACAATCATCAGCGTAGTCACATCATAGTAGCCCAAATTTCTACATAGTCAATACTCATCAGTCGATAATGCTCGTGATGCGTGAAACCGGTCCTCATCAAAAAGTATATTGTAGAAATGGTACTAAAATTTGTTTTTATTATTTAAAATATCATGCCTTTCATGCAGTTACCCCTTAAAACTGATACTCAATATACCTAATTAATTTATCAAAATATTTTAGTAATGGGGGGATTGTATAATGTTTGCATTATTCCCTTTCTAATACACTCTTTTCTTAGATACTAGGTGGCACCATATTCCATATTAATACTCATGTGACATGTGAAACTGAAAAACTGAAGAACTAGAACTGCCACATATGAATAGCTCCTATTGTGAACACTAGATGGTGCCGTGTTATATACATGAATTTGATTTCAATTATGGATACCATTACCATCTCGGCATTCATTTAATCTAATGGATCGAGCACTGTCTTTATTGTTAGAATTGTTACAAGGATTGTTCCACTGTGGATTACAGTGAAGTACAAATCAAGATTTTCATATTGAGCTATGTTCATCTAAGTTTGATCAAACCTACCGTAAATGAATTAAAGCTCAAACCCATATAATAAACAATTAATCTGGATGCCTGCAAAGTGTTATTTCTTAGATGTCAATGATGTACAGGCGTGCAAACGCTACCTCTAGAGAATTAATAAATATATATGGATATTTTCAAATGAATTAAGATCACAAACATCTATAATGTGATATGTGAATTTTCCATTTTTGAACCATTCTCATGTTGTTCACATTCAAGTGGAACAGCTGTCACAGGGCTATGCCAATATTATTTCTTTAAATTCATATATTTTTTGAGTTTATATTTTAAGAGCCCTCAAAATATTTACATGTAAAATCTATATATTATAATGTAAATATTTTGCAACTCCTTCATGAAAGCAACAAAACTCATGGATAATATTATTTTCTTTCAGTTACAAATTATACAATTTACATTATCGACTGAGAGTGCTTGATGGAATTTCGACATAAAATTTGAATTGTTGCCAGTTAGAAATGCAATAGATTACATCCATGTGACAAAATGTTTGAAGATTCTGAAGGTGAAACCTAGGTTGTGAATGAAAAAACACGTGGAAATGTACAAAGGTTAAATATACAGTAATTTTTTTATTTTTTAATATGTGGCAGTCCAGATTTTTCCCAAAGAGAGCCCAGAGACAATGTAAAATATTTTTAAAAAATGGCAATAAGTTATAGATGACCATAGGTCACCCTACATGTACGGCTGTAATAGTAAAAAGATTATGAAACTACAATGACTAAGTATCACCCCATAAATACTAATCAGATGGACGTACCTGTACAATCCTTGTTCTTCCAGTCCTCGACTCTCTATGGCATCGATACATTTATTCACGAAGTAGAATCCGACCTCATCCAACGGCCTCTCTTCGGCCTTGGCTATCACATTTTGCTGGGCGTATGTCTGTAGACAAATAAAAATATTATCCAATAATATTTATAGGACATAAAACAGTTCATGTTTTACTGTGAGTAAATTGTTAAAATAATGTAACAATATTTTTTTAATAGTCCTACCAATAAAGTACTTAGAGCAAAATATAACATCATATAATGAACTCTTAAAGGAAGTTCCTCAACATATGCTCAAAATGCTCTACATTTACAGTCTATTGGGAGAGAATTCAAACATCGTAGATATCTAAATAATAAAACAAGATGTTTGGTACTTTTTCACAATTTTATATTTTCTAGATTAGCATTACCAACTGATACAAATTACAAACAAGTCTATTTACACAAGATTTTAAATTAATAATTATCCGGTGTTGTAACACTTGATAATGTTAGCGATGGGCGAAACCAATCCTGATCTGTAGAATATTAAATTGTGAAAATAGTACTAAGCATTGTTAACACTTTAAACATGATAATATATTTCCATACTTTTAGACACAAATGAAGCAATTTATGAAAGTGCCTGTAAAGGGATTTGAGCATGCGGATGACACGATCAAAGAGCATGGCCACTCTACAACAAACTCAGAAAAATGAAATAACACTATTTTTATATAAAAATAAATAATGAATCATTTTGAAGAAACAAAAACAAATGATCTCAGTAGATGTGTCACACCTAGCATCTAATATTTAAACAAATTTAATTCGGTGAAAAAAGGGAACAGTATAAAATTTAAATAACTATAAAATAATCAGTAAATAATTCCACTATATGCAAAATAGTATCGTACTAACACACTGACTGTTAGACTTGTATTGATAGTAGATAGTCAAAAATATTTGAGTGACAGTCTTTAAACTGTTGTATACAAGCTAATTTTTTGCATTAAAATACATTCAGATTTTTCCTTGAAATCTTCATAACTTTATATAACACCAACACAAATAAATTGTTAACAAAAGTAATTGGTATTGGAATATCTTTTAGATGTCTCAACAGGGAAACAGTTAAATTCAAGAGCGGATGGCCACTGAAAGCGATTTAGTATGACCAAAAATGTTGTCATATGTTGCTTACCGGTTCCTTGCCGTCCATAGCGTCCATCCAAGCTTTTCTGTCCTCTTCGCTCAGAGCCTGCAGAGTGAAGGAGACACCGGGACGTCCTTCGGCTGTCACATCAAAGCAGAATCTTTTCTCGATGGTCTCGGACATTCGTCGGATGCAGCTTGAAAGGGTCATCGTATCGGGCGGAGATGTCTGCCGTAAACTCGTCAAATTAATACATATATATATATAGTTCAATTTGATTAAAATCGCTATAAAGCATTGGATATGTATACTTATTGTACTACTTCAAAATGGTGTTTATTATGAAAACAATGGTTAGGTCAATCAACAATCACTACAAAAAATAATTCACAAATTAATTTTAGTTTCAAAAATGATTAATTAAGAGGAATGAAGGAAAACCTACCAATTTACTAGTTATTTGGTTGAACGGTATCATTTTAAACTCTTTGGTGCTTTTTTCATATGTGCAATACTGTTTGGTCCACGTCGTTCCGAATGCCTCTGAAAAATTAAAATAAATAATATATTATGCACCACACATCTTTGCCCTATTAAGAAGAATACAATATCTGTGTGTGGGCAGTTATGCATGCACACAAGCGGATTTGGAAACATTGTTTTTTTTTTTATATGAGGTTGAACAAAACTGTTCTTTTTGCTGTTTTAAACAAAAAGCCAACACGAATTTCATAAATTTTGCATTAAATAAATGATTTATTTGAATTTGATTTATTTTTCTAGATATTTCTAATGTTATCTGGCTGCAATATACTACTCACTCTTTTCCATTAAAAATAAATAACCGGCTCTTGTATACCCGACCCCGATCGGTGGCCGACTGGGATCGTCTTGCTTCTGAAAATATAATAAAGGTCAATTAGAAATAAGGAACACGAGTTAGCTATGTAAACATGCTACTCTTTTTTTTCCCTGAAATCTAATCAACTGACTGCTAATGTCTTAACTATTTTGACGGCGAAATCAAAATTTTCATGTAAGAGATTATTTCAGTATCAAAATAAAGCCTGATCTATACTGATAATTTCCGTAAGTTCAGTTAATATTCATAAAAAATTGCCGTTAACTTTTCTCACATCAGGTTATCAGTCATCTAAACAATTGATACATTAGCAGTCAGAGGGTTAACACCAATATTCATGCGTTCAATTTTTAAATCTTTGGCGTTGGAATATATTTTATGCTGCTCAATAGGTTAACTAAAAGCTGATGGCAATATAGTTCCAAATCTATCATTCAGTATGGTTCTAAATCTTTATATATTCCAACAAAGTAACATATTTTTGGTTTATATGTAAGAAAGACTGCATCTCAGCTCAGACATCAAATCGATACTGATGAAATTGAGTAAGCCAATCATTGCGAGTGCATCTTTATGCCACTTGATGTTGCTACATATTATATTATATAAAATAAAATATTGATTTATAATAATGTCGTCCTGTATAGACAACATATATATTTGCAACGCAACTGGCCACCTAACTTTATATGTAAAAAAATTCATTTGATATTACCGTGAGTATTATTAAGATTAGGACTGATTTAATTTTCAACTGATACAATGAAAATTAAAACAAGGCTATTTAAACAAAATTTTCTTTTGATAATTGTAAGGTATACAAAACCCATGGTTCAAGACCTAAGATTTATAATTTTCAGTGATCATTGACATTTTATTTGTAAACAATTAGATATAGTTTGTATCATTTTATTAAAACATTTGTTGTGTACACCAGGTAGTAATTAAGTTGAAAAAAGTATTAACAACCATGTTTCAATTTTTATTATATTCCTTGATAATGCATGCAACAACATGTTCTCATAATATAAAATTGTGTTTTATTATTCAAGTATTTTCAATTTCAGCTGATCAGCTAAAAAGTTCAATAATAAACAGATAGGCTATAATGTAAAACTGACCATTTGTCGCATTTCCATCATTTTTTTCATAAGCGATTCTGTCTTTTTACTGGTCTCTTCGAAATTCCCTCGAGTCTGAAATTGATCAGTTAATATATTAATGTTAACACAGTTAATATGTCAAACAAAATTCAAAACGTGTTCATATTTTAATCGTATTATTGGGACATGGAAATTAAAAAATCACAAAATATAATATGCAAATTATTTGTTTGTTAAAACAGTGATGCACAAACTGCGGCTCATGCAAAATAGCATTTGTAGCAGCCTGAAACAGCAATAATTTCATCACCAAATTTTTCATAAAATATGAAAAAAATTTGTGTTAAATTATGCAATTGCAAAGGAATACAATTGTCACAAACAGAAAACAAAAAACAGATTTTAACAAATGCTTTGTGCAAGTCTTTTCTGAGCCATCTACAATTGCAAGCGAGCATTTTTCTGATTAAAACTAAGGAAATCTCAACCCAGAAACCGCTTGAACGAAGATAACTTCAGTAACCATGAACCTGATGCTTGCTGCCAGCTTCCAGTATCAGAAATCTCACTACAGTTGATACAAAGATCCATCATGCAAATATTCACATATTACAGATTGAAGAATGATTGAATCAACTGATAAAATAATGTAACTATCAAATTGAAAATAATAAAATGTATATCTACACAATATTTTTACTCTTTGCAGCCCGTAAAAATTAGAAAATGAATTAACTGGCACTACTTTCAAATAGGTTGCGCACTACTGTGTTAAAATATCGAATGCACTCTCTGAATCAAAGATCACATTTGAATGTCTCTGACATTTAGATGTCTACCTGCCAATTAGCAATGGTAGATTCAGAATGAGTCACAAGGCTTAGAAAAATATAAATTGCTAAGATTTCACAATTGTAAACAAAAACATGTTATTTGCTTTATGTTAATACATTTTAGTCAGAATCAGTGAATACACTTACTTTTATGTCACAATATTCATGATATTCGAGAATCATAAATGAAAAACAAATTTTAAAAATGGTTAAAATATGGATTGTTAATTTTTTTTAGTGCAATATATTATTCTAAAAGCAAACTGTGATGATAAATCAAGGACAAAAAGATGGAAAAAAACACAATGGAATTTGCAATTCACATTGATTCGTAAGATAAAAACCTTTTGTATTCTATGCTGCAGCTCTGACATGGAAGGCATAAATTCGTTGTGCACCTCGTGTCCTTCGTGGTAAAAAGTCAGCCATCCGAACATAAAACCTGTAATCAAAAATATACAAAATTACTATTTAATAATTTGAAAACTAAGCCAGAAATAAATATACCTGGCCACAAATTTCTTTCGATTTATATGAGGTCAAAATGAGAATTCTTTCGTCCTTAATAATGTCCAATCGTAGATTTGTTTTTTCAATATAAACACATCAGTACTCTAAGTACTGTTTTAATATAAAAAAAAACACTATTTTTTAATACATTTAAGTAGATTTTGCCTGAGCCTGCTCGTTTAACTTAACTTCCTTGTTATTATTAAAATTCTTACTGTTACCTTTTATACATCGTTTTTACGTTACAAAAGCAATATATTTTTAGCATATATATAATATATCAAATAAAAAAAAATTATATTCCTAAGCACCTCATATATTTCTTGTGAATATAGTTCAAAGATTTGATTTTTGAAAGGTTTAGTGTGAAAATGTTATTCAAGATTTAAAACCTCTGCAATTGACTGGTGTTTTGTTACTGGCAAACGCCATAAGACTGTTAACGACAAACTTATTTTGGTTCAGAGGGAAAAAGTATTGTTTATTTTTTTAAATGTCAATAACCGAAGATGTTTACCTAGCAATATCTCTACAAACTCGAATTTCTTTCTCTCCTGAACTTCCTGCAGCAGGAAGACGTATTCCAGGGAAGCCTGGCAAAAATCCCTCTCCGCCATGTCTAATGACGCGTCCGCCTGAAACGAAAACATACAGTTAAATTTAAAACAGAAGTAATAAAAAATGACATCGCTGACATATTTTTTGAATTTTCAGTTAAGCCAAACAAGATTTTCTATTCCACTGTACTATAATATCCAAAACTGATCCTTTTGACTAATGAGATGTCGCCTTTTATATCACTATGGATAAATATTAATGCACATGAACTTGGATACACTGACACAAATAAACTAACACGCCAATCAGATGACCGAATGTATTGTCGCAGTATGAAATGATTCAATATAAAAATACGTATACAATCATTCCAGAGTAGATTTTGAAAATATTTCCATCAAGAAGTACGGGATTGGAAAAAAAAAAAAAAAAAAATAGAAAACTTATTTATCTATTTACATGACTGAGATATATAATCATTAAATACTCACTATCATCATCTTATGGATAGTTATAAATATATTAAAAAATATGAATATCTCTATGCTAATATAATTTAAACAACACAGAAAAGTTTGATAATATTTGAAGATATTACAATAGGAATCCCTGTACGCCAATCTGATGTGTGATAGGCAGGTATGGCAAAAAACGTATAACAAAAAAGTGGCAGCAGTAGTAATTATTAAAATTTTTATGCATATAAATATCTGGCTAAAAAAGAACATCATACGAGAAAAAAAATTTCATCAAATCATTTTCATCAGTTTCGTTGTATAGGCTGGTTTGGCCACAAGCTACTGATATTTTCTTTTATACAGAAAAACACATACAAGATTACAGGCTTCTCGGAACCTTTTGTCGATGTAGTGTAATTTTCACAAAGAACGGGCGAAATATGATATTATGAATCGATTTGTTATGAAAGAAAAGCACAACACATCAATCAAATAAAACTCTCACAGTTGATAATAAAACATTTCTGAAAAGTCATACGAATAAGAAAGTCTGTGTATAACATTTCTTCCGAGGAAATAACACATTGGCATATTCAAGATGCTTTATATTTAAATAAATAAAACACTACTGGTATTTTCAAAATTTTATATTAAGATTTTGACCGGGTTCGTTCATCGCCAGCGTAATCAACTGCATAAATTAAAATAAAGCTGTTAATAAAAAATAGAATTAAAAATTTACAGGTATACGAAACAAATTGTTCAAGAACTAAGAAAATACTTTACATAAATATAACTAAGTAAATAAAGGTAAATAGTTAACAAATAAAATTTAAATAATACCACACAATGTATACTACAATTTCCACATCTTTTTATTAGTAAAATAGGGACCGGTTTCGCTCATTACGAATGATGATAATCGTGATAAAATTGCGGAAATAGTAAAAAATTCGTGTTTTACTATTTAATGTCTTTCCACCAGAAAGTTACAGTTAATACCCGAAAAGAAATTACAGATAAAATTAAAAAATATATCCACTAATTTTCAATCAAATTGAAGCCAAATTAAGTTCACTTTGAGTTAAAAAATAATTTTGAAATACAGTGAAACCTCGATTTTACGTTTTCCAAGGGACCCTGGAAAAATAACGGAAAATGCGGGAAAGCTTCAAATAATAATAAACAAGCAAAATCGTAAAAAACATTTATTTATTAGTTATTTGTACATACTGTGTATAAAATTTATTTTTTAAAAAGTCCTTTATGTTAGTTTGCTTCTTTGTTATTTGGCACTTTAATCGGAACAAAGATTTATTACTAAACTTGTGACTAAAAGTTTCTATGTACAGGAATCATTATTACTATGAATTTTAAACAACTCTACATTTGCATCATAAACAATAATACGCGTGTGGTGGATTTCAACCCAAAAAATAGCACATGCGTCCAATGCGTTACGTCTAACATGTACAGCGGATTCCAACGTGTCTAGACATAACACCTGCACTCGTCAATCGGGATAATATTTGTGACGGGACCAAAATATTTAGACGGTCTATCGAGGAAATCGGGAAACGGTCAATGCGGGATTATTTAACATTGTTCTTATGGGAGTTTGACGGGACTATAAAAAATAAGCGTTCCATCCGGGAAAACGTATTATGCGAGAACGTTTGATCGAGAATCCACTGTATTCATTAATTTATAATAACAAATATTTTTTTCAGCAACCTTCGTACTGTCTATTGACAATGATAAATATTTTATTCACTATGGTTGCTAGTGACTAGTAACACTTGAAGTGTTCGTAATATAATTGTAAAATATTCCCATTTGTAATTCTTGTAAATGATTTCTCTAAGATATAATTTAATCGATTTCCTGCTAAACCACTTTAAGGATATTTCAACGAAGAATATTTCACAATTTAATTCAGTAGTATTGTTATAAGCCAAACTCATTTAGATTATAAGGATAAATGAGGAAATATTTAAACACAAGACAGTTACGGTTTTAGAATGTTGATAATAATTTACAATACACTGCAATCGGCCGTCTCGGAAGTTGAAACGTTACCAATAAGACGGTTTATAGACCAAAGTTTATAAAACGAGAAATATTGTAAGATAAACAAATAATATTAGAGTGTGGTCTCCGATTCGATTTATTCGCCCAATCACAATATTTTACATGAAAAAAAAAAAAGAAATAAAAATGAAACAAATCGTCGAGACGGAGCGAAACTAACTAAACTCTGGAAAAAAGGGGTTGAAGAGAAATAAATTGCTCGCCGGATGATCGTTTGACGTTCGACGACAAACGAAAGCATTTCACGGCGAACAAACGGAAAACATTTCACGAGAGAAAACAATGCACCATTTTTTTTGTTGTTTCTTTTTTAAGCAATCCATTAAAAAATAATTCGCAGACAGAAATATTCTCGAGGGGGATATGAAGGGAAACACGCAAACTTCAAACAGGAAACAATAGATTGTGTGCACACTTACACGTACATACAAAATGTCCACAATTTAGGAAAAGTTAGTTAACAAATAAGTAAATTCCTACGTTTGATTTACAATTTAACGAAAATATTATACAGCAAAAAGTCGAAAATACAATACTAGAAAAATATATATATTTCTAAATAAATCATATATACGGACACAATATGGTAAACTCTAAGAAATGTTTAGTTTGTTAGTTAGAAAAGTTCGTACTGAGAACACAATGCACGACAGATTTTTGTGTTCGGACAACAAAGACTTATTAGAATAACGTACTAAAACGATCTTTCTATCCACTTATATAAATCTGTAATATTATATAATAATGATAGGTTAACGAACAATTCGAACATAGTTTTGGAATAGATTATGTTCGTTAACCGATCACCCTTTGTAATAAACAAAATGTTTAGTACTATTTCTACATGTTTGTGTTTTTTATCGTATATAATCAGGACCGATTTCACTCATCCCGAGCATTATATACTTCATTAAATACTTATACACCCAGTCCTCTTTTTACGCGAATTCGATTATACGCGGTTTTTTTGGACGGCACCGTTATATTTTTTTACGCGCTTTACTCGTTTTTACGCGATTTTTTCCCCAAATTTCTTTTAAAGAAGAAATTGATATATGATGCTAGGCATGTACATTTCATTATTTTTTTAAATAAAAAAAATATGTGTATTTTTAACACGTAATTTTGTAAAGCATTCCATTTTTTTAAATACACATACAATTGCCAAATGTTGACAAGTGTATCGGATATTATGCGAATTTATGTTTTAGGGTGTGTAAAGAAATATAATGCAATTGCGTAAAATCATGGGATGTGTGTCCGCTCGTAAACTTGTTTAAACACAATGCATTTATAAAATTCGTTGAATAGCACTTTTCTCGGCCATTAATAAATAAGAGAATATAAAATAAAAAAAAAAAAAAATTTGCACGAATTTCAAAGAGAAAATTTTGATTTTTCATACGTTTCTGGTACTTTTTTACGCGTATTTTAATTTTTGGAACCAATTTATCAAATTATATTAAAGTTATGATATTTTTACGCGATTTTTTTTACGCGCCTTTTTCTGGAACCAATGTATCGCGTAAAAAAAGGACTGGGTGTACTTATAAAAAATGAGTGTAAAATTACCAGGTATTGGTTCAAGAATTAAGAAAATAATTCACAAGTAATTATACAATATATAACTAAGTGTAACAACATACAAAGATTCAATTTGATGGTGAATATCTGTTAATTACCAACTCTATATTTTGTATAAAGAGCCTAAATAAAATTATTAATGACTTTCCACCAAGAAGTGACAGTTAACACATTAAAAGTGATAAATAGTCTTATTGATTGAATTGGCATTTACTTGGAAGAACTCTATTATAACACGTTGAAAATAGCAAGAATTTTTCAGAGATTTAATTGACATTTACTTGGTAGAATTCCATTATAACAAGGTGAAAAAAAGCAATGTATTTTAGTTCTAACGATGGCGTGAGCCGAAATAGCTATCAACTATATCATAAAGTTTATGATATCGACTGAAGGTGCTTGATGGAACTTCAAAATTAAATTTGAATTGTTGCATCTTTGTACGATTCCATATGTCTTATCACAAACGACCCGGGTTTCGCCCTTCGGCATTTTTTTATTTAAAGAATAGTCTTCTTTTATAAAAGAAGACACATTTATAGTTTAACTAGCGTGTGCCCGGCATGCGTTGCAATGCCACTCAAAAAAAGAAACCGCGAGTTTATGGAAGCGCGACGTCGGGAGCCTCTCTTGAGGCGAGGCCGGAGCCAATTAGAAGCTATAAGCTTATGTTATGTTTTTCTTATCTAAATTTGAGATTGGCGGCCGTATGTGTTTTAATTTATTGGAGAGCTTTTGGATACACAATGCTTTTTATTTTTCTACCTGGTACGTACACAAATAAATCAGAAGGTTTTCCAACACGAAAGCAGGCCACATACAGTGAGAAGCATGGATTTCCAAATTAAGTCCACACATTTGTAACGAATATCCTTGTGCCTTATTGATAGTCAATGCAAAGGCGACTCACACTGGAAACTACAGACGTTTAAATTCAAATGGCATATCTGTCGGAAACATTGGGATGCATGGCAACAGTGCATCTTCTCCTTTGAATTTTCCATTTAAAATTGTAGCTTCAATAATTCATCATTTTTCTTACTGAAAGCCTGGTACATTGATATTGCATGTTGGTGTCTCAATTATTTGCATATTCAATGGCAATTTCAGCGCTGAATTCGCTGTTCGGCCACCATCCAAAAGAGTTGCAATTCCAGATGACGCGATTGCTAGTGCAATGTTTTTTCATGATCGTATGGCTGTAAAATGAGTGAAATGAGGAAGGTTTTACCTGTGCCTCCGGGTGCACATAGAAAATAAAATCCACCACTTTGACTTGTAATTGCATCCATAATTGTGTCATACACTATATGTTGATTTGTTTTTTTTTTGGACCAATTTCGAAAAATTCGTTTGAACACATTAACCCTATTTATCGACATCAAAGTGTGTTTCTCCTTGGAAATCACGATCAAGTCAGTCGATTTTCAGTTTTCAGATCGATTCAGCACAGCTATTCCCAATTGTCACAATGGTTTGTTAGCGATTACTAACCATATATCCTCAATCAATAGCAATGCGTCATTATACACGTTTCGTGTCAATTGAACATGTGGATTTTGAATTGTTGCACGCAAACTATGTAAAATATTTTCACTCATGTAGTCTTATATTTTTCCCAAAGATCTTTTGGATCGGATGGAAAGCACATTGTTAATATTACTGGAAATAACGCACGTATTGGTTGTGGGTGAGCAGTATTCGATGAATAAGCGAGTGAAGTGTCCCTATGTGCATCGTTTTCTAGAAGATTTAATTCGAGGCAAGCTTCACGATAAATGACACATATTCAACCGTTTACTGTTCTCAATTCTTGGAAGGATGTCGGTCCACGTATGTTGATTAACAGTAATCGCAAGTAAAAGCATTCTGCATTATTTGGGTGAACAGTGTAATGTCCTTCAACTGCTTTACCTTGTTTGCGACATTGAATTTCTTTTCTGATGCATTCCATCTGTATAATGTTGGCACTTCAGAGTAAAGTAGCGTCTTTTTAAACATATCATCCCAACACAATAAGAAAAATGCAGTTACCGTTGTTGACTGTGGTGACAATGCTCTTACATGTGCATTTTCTGTTGTGAAGTACACTCGCTGTCCATTTTCAAGGTGAACTGCCAAATGAGTAACTGGTGGATGCCGTTCATGAATTGGAAGTGATAAAATGCGCCATATTGCTTCATTGCTACTAATGTAGCGCCCCAGTTGATATTGGTTGATTTCATCAATAGATGCAATTGAATTTCCAACTCCAAAAACTACCATGTCGCTTCCTTTGTTGACATATTTACATATGTATTTGATGGATTTCAGTTAATTGTAATACTCGACATTGATGTGTGCTTTATACGTTTTCGAGAGAAGCGGCGAATGTGGTACAATCCAACGATTATCAACTTCAACGTCATTGTTTCGCCCTTTTCTTTCGTACTTGAGTTGTACTTTGACCTATTGCTTTTCGTTTGGATGGCATAATTGATTTCACAGTGAATGTTACGTTTTGAAATTCTCTTGTGAAAAATAAAAAAAATTGATTGATATAATACTATTATAGGAATTATAAAATTAACTCTTTCTATATCACACACGATTTATACGTAATACTTATTTCAATTGACAGACGTGTCATGCGACATAAAACTAAAACAAAAGAAGTCGGTAAAAATTCAAACATTGAAATACTTTATTCGAAAATCGAATTTTGTTTCAAAATATTCAGTACCTACTTAAAATACCAACAGGCGAGTGCATGTGACAGCGTTGCTATGGATACAATGTTTCATGAATGGTTGTTCTGTATTATTATACAATATTCTTGTATGAAAACATGTTTTTCGTAAATATTCAATTAATTTTTGTAATCAAATCAAATTCTGAGTATCCTATCTTTTGCCCGGTAGTCTAAGCAATAATTCGACAAAGTTTTATCGCAATCGGATTCATGGTGTAGGAATTTATAAAGGACAGACAGACAGACAGACATTCATTTATTTATTTATATATATATAGATAGATTACTTGATTTAAATTTATTGAAAACCCCATTTCAATAATGACAATTCATTAGCAAGATCGTTAATGAAAGTTGTTATGGCTAACTATTATTGGATTAATATTGTTATATTCTTTTCAGCTGCAACCTTTTGCTTGCCTATTGGTAAGTAGATTCCTGTTAATAATGATTTTAATATTATATATATACGATGCTAACTGTTTGTTTTACGTCAGTTCTGTTGCATCCGTGCGATGAAATACCTGAAGATGCCGAAGGGCGAAACCCGGGTCGTTTGTGATAAGACATAAGGAATCGTACAAAGTTGCAACAATTCAAATTTTATATCATAAAGAATTTTTAGAACTAAAGAAGATTGTTATTTTTTCACCGTGTTATAAATAGCCTTGTTTTAGATATTCATACTGTTCGCGACGAGCGAAACCGGTAGTGATATTAATTATAAAAAAATGTGGAAACTTTTATCAACTATCACAAAAATTCTTAGCGAAAAAACTAATATATTTCGGTCGCCACTGCTCAATCCATTACATGGGGCTATTTCGTTTCCGTAATAAACAATTTTCGTGCAATATGTAAGCTTATTGATATAGCCGCCTTTTTAGTTTCATTTACAATTTAAAAAATTGTAGTTTTATTGCTAGCAGGAAATAACCTAGGTCGTTAAAACAGAAGAGAAGATGTATTGTGTACCTTTTCTACACAGCTATATATAGATAAGCAAATGTTCGTTTAAACATAGTTCTGACGACGGCGTGAGCCGAAATAACTATCAAGCATATCTTATATAAAAAAAATTGTAGAACTAAAATACATTGCTATTTTTTCACCGTGTTATAGACTTTCAACTTACCGGCTAAGCTAAAAGAATTTGGCACCGAAGTAACCATGGCCGGTTATGAATTGGCTGATCCAAAAAAAATTGTCAAAACCGTGGATATCTCAGTGTGGCAGTAGTAGTAATTTTTAGTTCGACATTATTTTCTTTCAAACTAATGCATAGCCAGAGTTCGGACATGTTTGTAAATAATAATCCTGATGTGGCGTGCCAATTGATAATCAGATTAATAGAGAACATTCAGAAGAAAGCGCCATACATAAATACGTCAGTATTATTAGTAGAAGGTGGGTAGGCGGAGACTCATCGATCGATACGTTAATAGAATCGACTCCAAACAAACAACCGCTGCTGAATAATTATGATATCAATCATACAAATATTTTTTCTATTTCTTAAACACGTCTGTTTCCAATACAGAGCAATTATTTTGAATGGCATGGGTTCACAAACTGTTTCGTCAGAGGCATAATTTTGAATTTGCCTTTCGGCATCTTAAGGCATTCTAATACACGGATGCAACAGAACTGGCCCGAACTGACGAAACTCGGGCCGTTAGTGATAAATCATGTGGAATCGTACAAAATAGTAACAATTCAAATTTGATATTGAAATTCCATCAAGCACCTTCAGTCGATATCACAAATCATAATTTTTAAATCAAAAATATTTGGAAGGCCGCCCTCTGTTCTGTAGCTAGTGATTGTTTTTAACACTATAATTACCTTTACGATTTTTTCCCACTATGTGAATCTTGTAATCTTTTAGTGTGAATACGCAAAACAGATGCGATTTGGCAGTCTTTTAATTTATATTTTTAATTTTGATTTATTACTCATCGTAGAAAATGTTTGTTTTTTCACAGATATAGGTATGTACTCTCATAAAAAAGTTTTTTGATTTATACAACGAAATTGAATAAATTTGAAATTTTATACAACGGCTTTAACGGGAATCCCTTCCACCAATTAGTCCGCTATATCGAGGTAGTACTGTACTTCTAAATAGAATGTCATTTGATAAGCATATTTAACTATTATATTATACATTTGGATAGACGTCAAGTGAAAGTCTTTTTTAGAAATCAATTAAATTCTCATCACGATAAGATGTTTTTCCTTCCAGGTTCGCAAATCTATCAATTCAAACGTTATATTCACGAGAGCATCATCCAAGATACACGAAAAAGGAATTTATCCATGTGAAATATATATATTTTTAAATTCGTATGAAGAAATAAAGCACAGATACAATTATCCGCCAATGAAGGGTATCGGTTTCTTTGAAAGATAGACACAAGCTTTCTGGTGGGGTTTTATTGAAACCCATTAAACCCTTCGACCTTATATATTTTCTCATTCATTATCATTATCACTTCGATCATTATGATGATATAAATGGCGTCAACATAACATGGTGAAAAAATAACAATGTATTTCACCTCTAAAAAATTTATAAGATATATGGTTGATAGCTATTTCGGCTTACCATCATCAGAACTATGAAGCTAGTTAGTTTTTAACTGTTGAAACTTTATACGACTCCACATGTTTTGTCACTAACGATTCGGGTTTTTCTTTTCGACATTCTATTATATTACACGGATGCAACAGAAATATTCAATTAATTAATAGGGTCAAGATACTTTTGTTGTGATTGTCTTACTCTGTTTCAACGATTCATAATAAACTATTTCATATACATCCCACCAAATTCATATAAGTTTCGAAATATAAATAAACCAGGCTTAGGGGTATATTGTCATCAACTATCCACGTCTCATCTCCATTAACAATCTAGTATAAAAACGGACGTATTTTTTGTCTCGACAGAAAATAATTGAGTGCATTTCTTCGCGTTCTTTTTTTATCTTCGGATAGTTCGTGCGGCGTCCAAATTTCCAACGTAATTTTACCGATGCATTTAAAATGTAATTGCATATTTGACCATAATAGTTTGAGTTCACTTATTAAAAATTGACATACAGACATACAGATCTATGCAACGTTTCTCCAAATAAAATTAGTGGCTAAAAAAAATACATACTCAGTTGGATCACGCAGAAGTCGTTCCTCAGACTGAAATCGATTATAAAAATACTTCATACTGAAGCGATACGTATTATAAAGATATTTATATGTACAACCGAAGCCATGAGGCGGAAACCTGATCAAATATTAAAACCTCTAAGAGTGTAAACACTGTTTCCAATATGTTTTCTATGAAAATATCGCGTTTTTTAGTTGTAAAAAATTGACATTTCCGAACCTCTGCAAACATCAATCCCAAGAGACAAACTCAAAAAAATATGGTATCAACAAATCATATATATTGTATAATACTATATTATCCGACATTTCATTTACAAAAGGTAATATTGTAAGCATACACACTCGATAAAAACTTTTTATAATAAGACGTTATTTGTTATTATTATCTCACAAAACCAACACTTGAGAATGAATAGAGTAAATTGACTCTCTTTTTCTCTATTATATTTTTATGTTAATCGATTTTACAAAAAAAAACTGTAAATGTAAAATTCCTGTGGAATTGTAATTTTTTATTAAATTTATGATATCGACTGAAGGTGCTTGATGGAATTTCAAAATCAAATTTGAATTGTTACAACTTTGTACGATTCTAAATGTTTTGTTACTAACACTTTCGGCATTTTTAGGCATTATATCACATGTATGCAACAGAAGTGACGTAAAATAAACAGTTAGTTCATTAAATTATTTTTCCAATTAACATTGAGCTTCAATATTATGAAATCAATATATATTATTTTACGATTTCGAATGAAAGTGCTTGATGGAATTTCATTACCAAACCTGTAACGTTGAAACTGTGTAAAATTCCATATGGTTTGTCGCTCATCTAGCATTTTATCATACGGATTCAACAAAACTGACAGTTCAACAATTCAATTTTGATATTGAAATTTCATCAAGCACATTCAGTTGATATCATGAATAATATTCATACAATATTACAATATAAAATTTAGGAAATAATACAAAACATTGTTTATAATATTTAAATATTTAGCTTCTGGAATTAAGAGTCTATATTTTTATGATTTGTCTTATTTATAAGCGATGCAAACGGATTGCTGATTTTTAGTTCAAATGTGCTCCCGAAGACGAAACCAAGTTCGTAACTGACAAAACATATAGAAGTCACTTTAATGAGTTAACTGTCATTCCTTGGTGGAAATGCATTACATTTCAAATGATAAAATTAGATTTTTAGTATTATTTGCACAATATATTTTGTGATCAGGACCGGTTTCGCTCATCGCGAAAAACATGCAGGAGTACACAGTTTGAACGATTTACATTTGAAAAGTTTTTGACAAAAACCTATTTCTTAATTTATATATGCCAATTCAGTATTTGAAGAAATTTATGATATAGACCTTCAGGTGCTTGATAGAATTTCAAAATTAAAATTTTAATTTTTACAACTTTGTACGATTCCACATGTTTTATCACTAACGAAACGGGTTTCGCCTTTCGGCATCTTCTATCACATGGATGAATTTGTTTTAGCTGCCATTTACTGCTTGCCTTGGGGTGTGTATTTTCCTGTAATTAATAAATACTTTTGGTATATAAACGATGCCAACTGTTTTTTGTAAGTCAGTTCTGTTGCATCCGTGTGATAGAAGATGACAAAAGGCGAAACCCGAGTCGTTAGTGACAAAACATGTGGAATCGTAAAAAGTTGGAACAATTCAAATTTGATTTGAGGAAATATTGAAATAAATGTCGGTCAAAGCAATCGATGTCAGTAAGTGATCCACAATTGTTAAGAATAAGTGGCAAAGCAAGGTGTCGCAGCAGGTCTCCATATCGGGACACGAGAAGACCTCGTTTCGATTGGCTTCACGGGCACATTTGAGAAACTTCTTTATAACCTGAAAACTTATACAAGACGCGTAAAAAACAGGTAATTGGTCAATCCGATTATTTTAAAAGAATAGATTATCCAAGAGAAATTTTTCAACGCTGAAATTATTTAACACAGTTTTTTCCAGTGACTGATAAACAGCAATAATCGTGCAAAATCTATATGAAAATTTCGCAAAATATTTGCGATAAAATTACCCCGTGAGCATTCAAAATCTTGAATGTGTAATAAAAAAGAACTTAAACGAAATAGTATATATATGTTGCATACAATGGGATCCTAAAAGAGGCCAAAAATACGAGAGGCTTCGAGTACAGTGAAACCTCGATTTTACGTTTTCCAAGGGACCCTGAAAAAATAACGGTAATTGCGGGAAACGGTGAATGCGGAAAAGCTTCAAATAATAATAAACAAGTAAAATCGTAAAAAATATTTATTTATTAGTTACTTGTACATACTGTGTATAAAATTTATTTTTTAAAAAAGTCCTTTATGTTAGTTTGCTTCTTCGTTATTTGGCACTTTAATCGGAACAAAGACTTTTTACTAAACTTGTGACTAAAAGTTTCTATGTACAGGAATCATTATTACTATGTATTTTAAACAACTGCAAATGTATTTGCATCATAAACAATAATATGCGTGTGGTGGATTTCAATCCAAAAAATAGCACATGCGTCCAATGCGTTACGTCTAACATGTACAGCGGATTCCAACGTGTCTAGACATAACACCTGCACTCGGCTGTGCCAAACTTGCTTGCCGAGATACGGAGAAATATGCAATAAAAACGGTCAATCGGGATAATATTTGTGACGGACCAAAATATTTAGACGGTTTATCGAGGAAATCGGGGAATCGGGAAACGGTCAATGCGGGATTATTTAACATTGTTCTTATGGGAGTTTGACGGGACTATAAAAAATAATCGTTCCAGCCGGGAAAACGTATTATGCAAGAACGGTTGATCGAGGTTCCTCTGTATTATTATTTTTTTATTATCACCATATAAGATTCATTTTTACAAAAATTCTTAATACCGTTTCACTTTCAACATCACTAAGACAATATATTTAAATAAAAAAAAACACAATGTTTAGTCTGTAATTAATAACGCTCGCGATTAGAGAAGACGTCTTGATCTTAAAATAAAAAAAATTGTGTACTAAACACTAAATTGGCACATCAATTTAAACAATGAACCCTCGAATTCGCTTACTATTCCAAAAACAGATTTATCTATATGTTTTCCGATAAATAAATCATTTCAACACGGTGAACAAATATCGATGCAATTAAGTTCTACAAAATAAGGTATTTAGTTATTAGCTATTATAGAACCAGTTCAGATGAGGGCGTAAACCGAAATGAATATCAACTATGTATCTTATACATTTTGTGTAAATAAAATACATTACTATTTTTTCAACATATTACAATGGTATTTTACCAAGTAAATGTCAATTTAACCAATGAATATATATTTTTTAAATGTTAATAATATAAACGGTCGAAGGGGATAATATTTATTGCGAGGCCAAAATATTTAGACAAAAAAAACGATAAATGCTTATTATTGAACATTGTTCTAACTGGTGTATGGCCGAGACTTTACACAAAATGAACGAGATATGCGGGAACGTATAATCGAGGTTCCACTGTATGCATGTGAACTTAATTTAGATCGAATATGAGAATGTGTACTACTGTAAAAATTACACAACTCTTTACAGATCGCCTGTTGGTTAATAAAGAGAAAAATAGTTAATTTACCATCCCTTCTATCAATAATTCACTCCCATTGTTTACGACCCTCCGTGAAAATGTTTAAATATGCGTGAATATACTTGCACAACCGTTTCCCTAGCAAACCACAAGCATTTGCCCAATGCCGTTATAAAAATCTGAAACCATTCCAACGATTTGACAAATCGAGATAAGTTTTTCAAACTGAATCAATAATGTGTATAAACTAAATGAGAATATAAGCGCTGAACTGAATGGAGACGAGAATTACAAATGCACAAAATCACAAACATTACAATTAATAAAAGACAAAATCATACTGACATAATCCTGACTAAGGATTGCAATTTACCGTCAAATTTCAATAACCGGTAAACGGTAAATAATTTCACCTCTTACCGGTAAATGAAAAAACAAATAGACGTGGAGTATATCATTAAAGTATAACTGTACGTGGCTACTTTCACTAAAAATGGTATCCTGGATTGAAACATAAATAATTTAAAATATATTACAGATGAATATCTATGTCATAAAATGTACTTTAAATATGTTTCAGGTAAATATGTGTATGTTTTAAATGTCCTTTTTTAAGGAAATCAGATTTTTATTAATTGCCACACAAAGATTAGTTAATTAAAATTACGACTATGTAATATTTGGCTTACCTGCCTGTAAGAAGTTCATACGCTAAACTTTTAGTTTATCCATTAACTTATTGATATAGTATATACATATATTATATATTATACATGTATGCATAATTTGTATCTATTAATATAATTTCATAATTAAAAAAACAATATATTGGATTTTAGAGTTCATTAATAAATGTTATAGTGGTATAATGAAAACGTAATACATACATATATGTTTTTTTAAATAATAAAAACACATTTTTTAGTACTTATTTCCACAATGTATTTTTTGATCAGGACCGGTTTCGCTCATCGCGAGCATTATCAACTGATAGTTGAGTAATGTAATGAGTGATGTAATAGAGATCAACAGATCAGTTGATAATGCTCGCGATGAGCGAAACCGGTCCTGATCAAAAAATACATTGTGGAAATAAGTACTAAAAAATGTGTTTTTATTATTTAAAATATCATGCCAGCCGTTGCACAAAGGGGTGGTCTGATTTACTTCCAGAAGGATCACTTCCGTCCCACATATAATCTTATTGTCATAGACACCTATTGTTTCATTTAGAATTTTGAAAATTTAGTGTCATTGTGTTAAAGTAACAAGCTAGGCCGTTGGAACAGGAGAGATGATGTGTTGTGTGCCTTTTCTGCACAGCAATATATAGATAAGCAAATGTTAGTTTAGGCATAGTTCTGACGATGGCGTGAGCCGAAATAGCTATCAACTATATTTGTTAAAATAATTTTGTAGAACTAAAATACATTGCTATTTTTTCACCGTGTTAAAATATCATGCCTTTCCATCAAGAATTGACAGTTAACACCTTAAAAGTGATACATATATGTACCTAAATATGAATTTTCTTCGCTATCTATCCCATAAAAACTAGAATTAGCTGCAGCATGCAGTGGGCATCACGGTGACCGCGATTGCGATGACAGTTCAAATTGGTCAAGAGAGGAGACATACGTGCAGTGGAGTGTATACAGTTGGATTCACCTAGAAACGGACTAGCACAGATGAATACCCCGGCACACGGGCGCACAAACAAATACAATTGGCGAGAATATTGTTTCTGTTGGTCGTAGCCAGTTACTTTCAACATTTTTTTTAATCCGTATAAAAGCGAAAACGTGTAGAACAAGTGCGGTGTAAATCAAGGGATAGGTGTATTTATTAATTAATAAGACATGTTGCACCTCGTAGAATGCTACGATTTTGATCAATGATGTATTGCCTATTACAGACGCTTCCTATTGGTGTATAATTTAGTCAACAGGTAGCATTATAAATATCAACTACCCTGCACAGAAAGGGTCGTAATCGCGGCATAGTGTACCTATAGAATAATAATTACTATTAAAGGGGAAAACCGTGCGTCGCGACGTCCCCTGCGGTGCGTCTGTCGACAGGGGCGTTTGATTGCCATGCATCATAACTGAGGGTGAAAAATGTACAACTCAACAAGCAAGAGATGACTATTAAAACGCTTCAATACCCCACAATTATGCTAGCGAATACGGTCACAGAAAGTGTTGCTCGATAAATAAACCCAAATAGTAATAATTAAATTTGAATTTACGATATCAACTAAGGTTTGACGGAATTTCGATATCAAATTTCCAGATGTTTTGTGACTCACCAGCCGGGTTTCGCCTTTCGGCAACTTCACACGGATGCAACAGGATCGACACCCGGTAAATTACTTATTTGGTGCATACACGTTAGTTTTTTTTAAATTATAAGTCTAGTTATATAATTTATGATATCGACTGAAGGTGCTTGGTGAAATTTCAATATCAAATTTGAATTGTTACAACTTTGTACGATTCCACATGTTTTGTCATTTACGACTCGGATTTCGCCTTTCGGCATCTTCAGGCATTCTATCACACGAAGCATGAATCTATAACACATCTACTCATGAATCTATAAAACTATGAAAAAAAACATTTATGTTTTAATGTTAGTTAATTAATGTTTGTAGTAAAACCCTTTCAAACATGACTCATAAACTGATCACAGGCAAATGTGTCAATTAATATTAGATTAATATTATTAAATTTGTTTCAGCTGCCAATTACTGCTTGCCTTTGGATGTGTGTTTTCTTGTAATCAATAACGTTGGTATATAGACGATGATAACTGTTTATTGTACGCCAGTTCTGTTATATCCGTGTGATAGAATGCATGAAAATGCCAAAAGGCGAAACCCACGGTCGTTAGTGACAAAACATGTGGTATCGTACAAAGTTGTAACAAAATCAAATAATATTAATTAACAATGGTTGGAGGAAAATGTAAGTGACGTATGTTTGCTTTATTGTTATAATATATCAACAAGTTTCCAAAGCTTTGGCCATTTGTTTAATACGAGAGAAGCAAAGATTTCCCGCGACAAATGAATGAAGTTGTGACAGGTGCGATAAGGCGGGAATTATCGAAACTATTTATGCGATTCGTATACAATATATAGAGAATGCTTACTAAAATATGCTAGGTTTGTACATAGATGTCGACTTACCCTCCATACTATAAAGGTCACCAAACAAATCGATTGCGGAAACTTCAAAACAGATTACTCACAAAATATTTCACGAACTCGCCCGATTCAATTCACACTTTGGAATTAAGCATTTAGCTTTGTTATTTGGTCACGCTTTTAAAAATATTCATCAAAATATTAGGTGAAAAAAGCGAAGAAATATCGTTCAAAATATATATATAGTATAAAAATATACGAGTCACTTTTTGGTGAGATTTTTTTTTAAATATAATTATCAAATGACGCACAAACCTGTATTGAAGATAATGCGGAGACAAAAAATTTTAATCTGTGATATCAATGTTTGATATGATATATTTTCAATTCTAAGTGTGTCCCGCATAATTTTACAAAGCAATGAAACATATCGAATATTATATATTACTATTCGAATTATAATTTATCATAGTTTAATTAAAATATACGCGACGCCATCGCGATAAGAAAATCGAGGAAATTTTATCAGATCGACGTAAACGCGGATGAAGGTTCCGTGCAGGAAAATACGAAATCGGCGTCAGTGTTAAAAATAGAACGTTTATGTATGGAATAAACGGATTCAGGGTGGCAACATCTCGAAAAACGAAATTCCCGCAGTTGAATAAAAACCCCAGAAATGGACATATTTTTTTATTTAAACGTTAAAAATTTTCAACGCCGCGATCAAATAAACGGTTATGATTAAAAAATTGCAATGAATATTACTGAATGCATATTTAATAGCTATAAAAAGTTGATGGTAAAATTCTAAATAAAAAAACAATTTAGATGGAACGTTTTTTATGTAAAATCTTGAAGTCTTGAATTACATAGTGTTAAATTCTATCTTCAATTTAAATCGCTATCGTTAAAAATGTTGATTGAATACGAAAAGGAAATATAGCACGAAGACTGGCTGGCATTTGAGTTCGCGCCATTTTGCTCGCGATTGTATATTTTGTACGTTGGCAACGCTGAAGCGGGAAAGGCACGACATATATATTTTACATGTGTAAGAAAATTTGTAAAATTTTTTGACACAGTTACATTAATCGGTAAAAATTATAAATATAAAATTATCCATATCCTTAGCTTTCAATTTATAGAAAGTAATTGGTAATTTACATATCCACGAATGTAGTTACACTTTAAAAAAATATGATAAAATGTTTAGTACTACTTACAATATTGATTTTCTACAAACAAGTAAAAATTAACACCTGTAAAGTGATAAATTTAGTAACGATGTAAAAACACTTACCTTGGAGGTTAAGCTGTTGTGATAGATAATTTAATGAGGGTGCTTGAAAGAATTTCAATATGAAATTTGCATTGAAGAAATTATGTTCAATTTCACAATTTTTGACACTCACACCTCGGGTTTCGCCTTACAGCATCTTCACATTTAATTAACAGTTTACATCACTTATATACAAGATGAACTACAACAAATACGGACCCTAATGATTAGAGTTTAAAATATATTTGAAATAATTTTATAACCAATGTTGCCTAATCACTTTATGATTTCATTAAAAATATTCAACTGCAATACTATTGGGTTTGGTTAAAAAATCTTTGATTAAATTATAAGAAGTCATTTTAAGATCCACTGCCTCATTAAATACTTAGTAAATAATTGATTAGTATCGCAAGAGTTACGTCTAATTACAAATTATAATTAGCACAAACTACATAAATAAAAACTGTCATAATCAGTAATTATTATTTCTGTTAAAACAACATTGCCAATTATTAGTGACACTTCGATGTCCGAACGACCTACATTCATTGAATTGAGGCGCTAGAAGAAGACAGCAAAACACTTCCGGCGGTGCGCGAACGAAACGACAATATCAATCTTAGAGAGAGATAGCTAGATACTCTTCAAAGTGAACGTAAAAGAGAAAGAACAGCCGAGATTCGACGTACAAAAATTACCCTCGATTTTGGCGGGAAATGTAATATTACTCCATTATTTTATTCCACAATCGAAATAATAAATTGTAAGTTGATTAAAGTACGGAAAAATAGTTATTTATAAATTTAAAATGCTTTTCTAACAGCTAGTCTAATACTTAATAACATACACAATTAACCTATTTTTGAAGACATTGTAAACAGTGAAACTGTGATTCTACGTTTTAAAGAACCATGAAAAAAACGAAAAATGCGTCTGAAAACCACAAATATTTTTTTTTATATATATGTAATGTAGATACTTCAAAACGTTCATTATTTTATGAAAATCTTTAATACGAATTTGAATTATTACAACTTTGTACGATTCCATATGTTTTGCCACTAACGACAAAGGTTTCGCCTTTCGGCATCTTTGTTATAAAACCCTTTCAAGAATGACTCATTAACAAGATCGTTAATAAAAATTTGTTAATTATTAGCGATTGTTTTAATTATTATTAGATTAACATTATTAAATTTGTTTTTGCTGCCATTTACTGCTTGCATTGGGGTGTGTTTTCCAGTAATTAAAAAAATTGGTATATAGACGATACTAACTGTTCATTGTACGTTAGTTCTGTTGCATCTGTGTGATAGAGTGCCTGAAGATGCCGAAAGACGAAACTCGAGTTGTAAGTGACAAAAATTGTGGAATCATTCAAAGTTGTAACAATTGAAATTTGATATCAAAATTTCATCAAGCACCTTCAGTCGATATCATAAATTTAATACTAATTGTTAAAATTTTAAGGTGTCGGCAAAATAGAATTCATAGTCAGTCGATTATGCTAGCGATGAGCTGATCTTTATTATTCAAAATTGTGGAAATATTACTTAAGCAAAAGTTCTTTCTTTGAAGTTTAGCACTTCAATTTAAACAAAAAACTCTAAAAAAAACTCGTTGACTATTCTAACAGATTCTTATCTATATCTTGGAATCGATAAATATTGGAATTTTTTTAGGGCCAATGACACCTCTGTAAATGACGGAACAGGAAATATTCAACGGCAGTAATATTAATGGTGGAACCAAAATACGATAGGTCAAGAAGCGACGAATACGGGTTTATTTAAAATTGTTCTTGTTGGTGTATCAGGACTAAATTAAATAAACGGGGCATGCGGGAAAACGATGAATACGGAGACGTGAATAGAGGCATTAGTGCGTTATGTAAGCAATAATCTCAACAGTATCAGAATGAAATAGTAAAACAATGCAGTACCTCTTGAAGGACGATGTCTTGCTTTTTAGTAGAAAGGTTGAGATATCGTTCTTGGCTTTGACAGAATTTAGCTGTTTTCTTGTCGAACTTTTTCTTCCCTTCCTAAAAAAATTTAAATTAAATTAACCACACTAGGTGACACGCTACATACTGAATAATTAATTCTACAATTTTATTTAATTTTCCAACAGTTATCAAAAAATAAATTAAAAAAATATATTTATTTTGAGGGGACAAAATATTCTTATTTTTATAATTGTCAGTAAATCTTGTTACCTTGACAGCTCCAATGTGATCTTTGCGAAATTTTTCCAAGGGTTGAATTATTTGTTCATACGCCCTTCCAAGCTGGAAGAAAACATGTATTTTATTAATTAATATGACAAAAAATGGTATATATGTATCGACAATTTTTAACATTGGATTTGACAAGAGATCTGTAATAAACGATTCTCAAACAATATCCCAACACTAAAAAATATTCAGAAGAAAAATAGTTCGAGTGTTATTGACTGATATAATAAAAAGATAAACAATGCTGCTTAAGACAAAATATTATTTTAATAATAACCTGGTATACAAAACCAATGGTTCAAGAACTGAGAAACAGTTTAGTTGATACAAAATGAATTAAAATAGTTTAGAAATAATAAGTGGAGGACTACTTAAAATCTACAAAAGTAATTTCAAAATCTACGAGAGCTCAATATTTTATAGTGAAATATTTTTTTTTTAAATTAAGATATATTTTGTACCTGTAAATTATTTTGACAGTTCATAGTTTCCTGCAATTTTATATTATTAATATGATTGATATTTAAAAAAATGCGGTACTGGACATGTTCACACAAGTGTTCACTTGAACATGTCTGGTGTGTTTATATATATACAATTTTATTTATTCATAATTATACGTAACAAAAATTACAAATTATAACTAATATATATATAATAATAAATAATATAAATAAATAATAATATATTCATTTCTTTTGCAACGTCAAAATATTTGAACATTTAGTGTAGGAAATTTGACAAAAAACAGAAAAACAAACAATGATTGCAAGAAAGTTAACAATGCAAGCTCATGAAAAATCTTCTTTAACTGAAAAATATAAAAGTATTCGCCTGAAGTCACTTTCGTCCACATGGAATACGTAGACATACGAAGCAATACTGTTGAACATTGTTAATGTTCTTACCATTGGCATCCCCATTGGCAGACTGGTTCTACAGGTTGGAAGTACAAACAAATTATGTCCACGATTTCTTAAAACAATATCCGTATTATATCTTTCCACCAAGAAATGAAGTGGTTTAGATGTTAGGAATTGCTATCATCTTTTTTGTGTCTTACAAAACTATATTTCTTATCAAGCGATTTTCTGTACCATGCCAAATAGAATATATTGTGTACTGTATTTTTATACAATACAAACAGTCCTCTTTTTACGCGAATTCGATTATACGCCATTTTTTGGACGGCACCGTTACATTTTTTTACGCGCTTCACTCGTTTTTACGCAATTTTTTCCCCAAATTTGTTTTAGAGAAGATATTTATGTATAATATGATGCTAGGCATGTACTTTTCATTATTTTTTTAAATAAAAAAATATATGTATTTTTAAAACTTAATTTTGTAAAGCATGCCATTTTTTTAAATACTCAAAATTGCCAAATGTTGACAAGTGTATCGGATATTATGCGAATTTATGTTTTAGGGTGTGTAAAGAAATATAATGAAATATAAAATCATGGGATGTATGTCCGCTCGTAAACTTTAAACACAATGCATATATTAAATTCGTTGAAAAGCATTTTCTCGGCCATAAATTTTACCATTTTCAATTATTATGTCAAATAAAATGCGCTCCAATGACGTCAAAATATTTTAAATGTTAAATAATAAATTTGAACCAAAGATAAAAATATTACTCTTGAAGTAAGTAAAAAGCATTTAAAAATATAATAATTTATACTAGCAAAAAAGACAGTTTTACGATTACATTTCGCAACCGAGAGTGACAGGAGCGAATAATTTATATTTGTGTATATGAATCCATAAAATATATATATTTTTTTTTTGCACGAATTTTAAAGAGCAAATTTTTGTTTTTCATACGTTTCTGGTACTTTTTTACGCGATATATAAATTTTTGGAACCAATTTATCAAATTATATGAAAGTTGTGATTTTTTTACGCGTTTTTTTCTGGAACCAATGTATCGCGTAAAAAAAGGACTGGGTGTACATGCACAACTTGACTTTGGGTTGAACTGGCGCTCGCTATCACAAATTCATTCGTTGCGGTTTAGATTGCGGGAATGCCGAAATGATTTGACATGCTAACTACAAATTTACACCGTGCTCTATATTACAGTGATATTTATTAAAAAAAAATATTTGATCATTTCAGATTTGAATTTGACAAGATTTTACATCGATTGATTTCTAATATTTATATTATATGAGTTCTTAAGCCATTTGTTCTGTACAGCTGAGGATTAACTCAAAATTTAATAGGGATTCAATTATTACATCACAACACGGGGGACCATAAACTATTTTATCAGGAGATTCTAGAAATTAATAGAGGCCAGTAATTGAATTCAAACTTCATTCTCAATGATCAACTCAATGTTCCCAACTCCCCCTTGTTGTACCCTTTACGTGAGATCGGTTCAATGAATCGACAATCTCATGACGTAAATTCTTATATTTCATCACTAGATGTTTGATCGTTACTTGCCAGATTGAAATAAGTAGGTATTTAAAAAAAAACATTTATATTTCATAGATAGTTAATTATTTTTTGTTGTAAGCCCCTTTCAATAATGAACGAGATCTCTAATGAAAATTATCACAGGCAATTGTGTTAATTATTATTAGATTAAGATAAATTTTTTTTAGCTGCCATTTACTGCTTGCCTACTACTAACGACCCGGATTTCGGCTTTCGGCATCTTCAGGAATTTTATCACACGGATGAAAAAGAACTTAATTAAAATAAACAGTTAGCATCGTCTATATGCCAAAGTTATTAATTACAGGAACCCACTTATCCCAAGGCAAGCAGTAAATTATTAATCTAGTAATAATTAACACAATTGCCTGTGATAATTTTTATCAGACTTCACAGCGAGGTTATATGTTCATTTTTTTAAGAATTTGCTGCCAAGTCCAATGCTAAGCATCAGTCTGATCATATACTTTTACTCGTTGGTGATGCACTGCCATCAGACGATTTTTCTACGAACGTCAAGTTTTATAGTAAATACTGTTATTTCTGTAACGAGACATATCCATAGGACTGCTGATGCTTATATTGCGGCCACAGCAACAATTTACGTGAGACTGCTCTAACTTTCGCGAAATTTCCAACGGTGTGTAACGATTGCTATGTAGACATAACATTGTTATTAAAGTAAGCTAACCGAGTGGGTGGATCGAATCTGAATTAAAATATGACAGGGCGGACGCGTTGTTAGATGATGTCGCTTTATGGTCACGACCGGATAACGTTAACGAAACGCGTAAAAGTTGCGTTACCATTCGCGTGATAATATTTGTTCGCAGCGGTCAAGGGCGATCGGCAAACTAATGGTTACTGATAATAATATACTGTCTAAGTTAACCTAAAGACGCGCGGCATTTCCCGTATTTATGTCGTTCAGTGTACAACGGACCAGCGACTATGGTCCACTCCGCGGTCGGATTACACGTATACAATTATTTCAAGTTATTGGATCATAATATTGTATTAGTTTTCGGCAGAATGAGTATCTAAAAATTACGTTAAAAGTAGACTTCGGATATAAGATTAAGGAGTCACTTATGCTCAAAAAATAATATTACAACCTTTTTTGTGTAGTAGGTACATGTACTGAAATTTTGCATACGCGGGAGTAGGTATTTGAAAAATTAGGCATATTAAAAATTATTTTGAAAAAAGTTATTTTCATTTCGAATTAATTCTTTTATTTTACCGTGAATAATAGTTTTGGAGATAAAGCAATTTTTATCACATCACATTTGTTACTAAATAGAGATTCATTTTAAATAATATCTGGCAACATTAAACAACGCGAGTACGCGCTCGCACAAGTGATAGCGCTCGCGATGATTGGCGGATTCGATTTCATCAGTCGCGAATTGATTATTAAGATGAGATGGAGTATTATTTATGCACGACTAAAAATATTTTAATATTTTTTTTTTTTTTATTTATGAATATGATTATTTTATGTTTATGATGTGAGAAAGAAGTCATATTTCTGGCGACCTGAGAAATCCTTCCAAACATTTAATTCGACCATGGTAATTTTTTAAAATGATAAAAACACATTTTTGAGTACTTATTTCCACAGTATATTTTTTGATCAGGAGCATTCTATACTATATATTCTATACATTATTTGTATTAATATTGTATGATTTCCTGTTAATTGTTTCTCAGTTTTTGAGCCCATGGTTTTGTATATCTGCTACCTTTAACTCAAATATTTTGTATAGACTTGTTTATAAATTGTATTCTACCAGTTGATAATGCTCGCGATCAGCAAAACCGGTCCTGATCAAAATATATATTGTAGAAATAGGAACTAAAAATGTGTTTTTATTATTTAAAATATCATGCCTTTCCATCAAGAAGCGACAGTTAAAACCTTACAAGGTCATTGAAATGTTAAACAGTATATAAAGATTTGAATTGTTGTAATTTTGTACGATTCCACATGTTTTGCCACAAACGACCCGGGTTTCGCCCTTCGTCACCTTCAGGTATTCCATCACACGGATGCAACAGAACTGACAGATATGCATCCGTGTGATGGAATACCTGAAGATGCTCAAGGGCGAAACCCGGTCGATGTCGAAGTCGTTGTTTTTAACGATTCTACAGCCCTGCTAATAACGACACAACAGCAATGCGTGGCCAATCCGTGGACGCTCACTTTATATTATTAAATATGTATACCGAGTGAATATAAAATGATCGAGAAGTGGGCCCATTGAACAAGGAGATGCGATGTATTCAAGGCTGATTCTATTAGAATAATTATTATTGAAATTTGACAAAGTGTCGCTGCCTACTTTAAAAGATTTGAGTTCAGCATTCGCATCGCACCAATTTATCGAGCGACTAAGAATCAGAACTAAATTAATATGTGTATTTTTCATACTTGAACTTACTGCGAATAAAGTTGCAGATATTTTATTGGAATATCCTCAACGGTCAAGGTCGACAGCGCTACACCAGCGGGTCTCATCCTTCATGTGTAGAAATTCCAAGTAACATGGTGAAAAAAATAGCAATGTATTTTAGTTCTACATTTATTGATTGCTTAAACTAACATTCGCTTATCTATGCATAGCTGTGCAGAAAAGGCACACGCCACATCCTCTCTCCTGTTCCAACGGCCTAGCTTGTTACTTTAACACAATGACACAAAATTTTCAAAATTCTAAATGAAACAATAGGTGTCTATGACAATAACATTATATGTGGGACGGAAGTGTTCCTTATGGAAGCATATCAGACCACCCCTTTGTACAACGGCTGGACAAGTGGCGATACTATTATCAACAATAACGTTAGGCAGATATCTTAAAAATAGTAAAGATAAAATTAATAAAATTGGACAGAAGCGGTATTTATAAAATGTCCTGTGGCTCATGTTTATCCGTTTATATCGGACAGACAGGTAGAAGTATATCTACTCGAGCTAAGGAACATGTAAGATCATTCAATAGTAAAACAACAGATTTACAATTCGCTAATAGCGTTATTACTGAATCACATAATATAAATTCAAACTCAGCGCCTAAATGTTTGCATCTTTGTAGTAAGGGTCGGAGAATGACGGCTTTGGAACAGCTGGAAACCAATAGACACCAATTATCACAAAGGATTCTTAACGAACAAACTAACATAATAGTATCCCCACTTGTCCAGCCGTTGTACAAAGGGGTGGTCTGATTTGCTTCCATAAGGACCACTTCCGTCACACATATAATCTTATTGTCATAGACACCTATTGTTTCATTTACAATTTTGAAAATTTAGTGTCATTGTGTTAAAGTAACAAGCTAGGCCGTTGGAACAGGAGAGAGGATGTGTTGTGTGCCTTTTCTGCACAGCTATATATAGATAAGCGAATGTTAGTTTAAGCATAGTTCTGACGATGGCGTGAGCCAAAATGGCTGTCAACTATATTTGTTAAAAATAATTTTGTAGAACTAAAATACATTGCTATTTTTTTCACCGTGTTATAATAGAGTTCTACCAAGTGAATGCCAATTCAATCAATAAATTCCAAGTAATCTTGAAATATACTCTTATGGTGGATAAGTTACGCGAAGGCGTACTATCCATGGTTTTAGCCAACTGACTTTCTGTAATGCATGCCTAATTTTATTAATATTATAATTCAAATAGAAATGTGCCAGGCCACATATTTCTTTCGATATATGCGATGCAAAAATGAGAATTTTGCAATCCTTGACTATGTAATTTGTGTGACAAATCGTAGACTTGAACTGTTTGTTCATCTGAAACTTCCCGGTAGGGTCGCCATTGGTTATAGCATTACGAATGTTCAACAGTATTATTTCGTATGTCAACACATTCCATTTGGACGAGAACGAGTTCAGAAAAATACTATTTTAAATGAATAAAAGTATTTTTTTTTTGTTTTTTTAAATAATAAAAACACTTTTTTAGTACTTATTTCCACAATATATTTTTTGATCAGGACCGGTTTCGCTCATCACGAGCATTATCAACAGATCAGTATCAGTTGATAATGCTCGCGATGAGCGAAACCGGTCCTGATCAAAAAATATATTGTGGAAATAAGTACTAAAAAGTGTGTTTTTATTATTTAAAATATCATGCCTTTCTATCAAGAAGTGACATTTAACACCTTAAAAGTGAATAAAAGTAAATTGTGCCTCTGTTTCCTCGGTTAAACTCCAAGCCAATTTCCAATGTTACGTTACGTTACTGTTAAGATGCAACAGCAATAAACTTATAATTTTTAATTTTTGTAACGTATATGTATCACATAAATAAATTTAATATTAAAAAAATATTTCGTAGTAGTTAAATAAAACTCATTTAAAGTTCCAGCTGTTTAGATTCTCCTGAATATTTCCACAATGAGGGCATATTTTACATTCCTTGAGCTCCAAACAGTAGACCTCCTACCTCCTCTCATGTCTAATTTTTACCACAGCATTATAAATTATTATCAAATTTTGAATACCCTTGATAAAACCTTTGGTAGCGTGAAGGATAGAGCTCAACATTTACAATGCTTTGCTTCAGTTGTTCATATCACTGTTTGTCGCCTCGGACAAACACCACGTTTGCCCTTCATCTAGACCTGGGCGTGTGTGGTGTCAATTACGAAACGGAAAAACATATATTAAACCATTTGTTCGGTCATGCCTCCCGTTTGAAAAGCCGATGCTGTCATTCGTAAAAATGCAACGTTGATGACGGCATCTAGACGGGAAGAAGGATAATTTGGCTATCAGCGAACTAATTACAAAGCGAGCAACTGAATGAAGGTCGAGCTAATTGTTTAAAAAATAAATGCAGTACGTTGAATTAGTTTGTGTAATTAGCGAGACATTACCCTAAATGTTACATTACCAAAACTACAGAATCTATTTCCGATTAGTTCTGTTTCATTGCAAAATATATAATACAGTGGGTGATCGGTTAACGAACATAATCTGTTCCAAGACTATGTTCACTACCCGAATTGTCCTTTAACCGATTATCGATTTACGACAAATAGAATAAGATAATTAGAAAGATCATTTTAGTTCGTTGTCCGAATACAAAAATCTTTCGTGATGATGTTCGTTGTCCGATTCGTTTGCAGTCCGAACTTTTCGCTAGCCGATCACCAACCGTATTAGCTTTCACTTTTAATGTATTAAATCAACTGTCACTTCCAATTGATTCACGATATATTTAAACAATAAAAACACATTTGTATTGTTCTATTTCCACAATTTAATATGTTCATGATAAGTATCGGTTCCGCATCGCAAACATTATCAACTAATACAAAACAAATTACAAACAAGGCTATTTAAAAAAAATAAAGGCTGAAAAATTGAAGACTTAAAAAAATGTATACTAAACCAAAGATCTAAAAAATAATATAACAACTTACAGGTACACAGTAGGTAACACATATCTAAATCGAGTAAAATATGTTTGAACTTTTAGGATCACTTGGTAAAATATTACTTAGAATATATTAAATTGTGGATTTTTTGTACAAATAACCTATAATAGTTCTGTCGATGGCGTGAGCCGAAATAGCTATCAACTATATTTGTTAAAAATAATTTTGTAGAACTAAAATACATTGCTATTTTTTCACCGTGTGACAAATAACCCTATTTAAATTTGTATTGTATCTGTTGAAAAACCTCACGATGAGTGAAATCGGTCCTGATCTTCAAAATATAAAGTTTTGGAGGCAGTACTGAACATCGTGTTTTATTTTTAAAATATAATATCTATTCACCAAAAAAATGACAGTTCATACTCTGATAATTAAAATTTCATTTTAGAAAGAATCGTACCATTCTGTCTCGTTCTTCTTCCACTCTCCGAATGAGCTTTGCGAAGTCTTTGAGGGATTCTGAAATGACAACCTCGTCTTCGGTGAGGGACTGGCCGATGCATTCGAACTCAAACTGCTCCAGGGAGTCGGAGAAGGTTCGCTGGGCAGTGGATAGACCTGCAGAATACAGAAAAAATAACATATATATATATATTAAAACAGACTAGGAAAACACAGGCCGTTTCAGGAGAATGTTTAATCTTTTGCAATCGACAAACGACGCTATACTACCAAAGATGTCACTTCAGTAATGGGTAAAGAATTAAAAAGTAGCGTAAAATTTTCTTCACTATTCCAAACAAGTTCAAATATCACTGTTATTGTTACTTAACATTTATTAGCTACTTTTCATGCATACTAGATGGCGTCATATTACATTTTAATGTACGCATGTATGATGATACATTTTGGAGATGCCATGACGTCGTATTATAAATAAATGTTGCATGTGCATGAATATAATCATATTATTTCTTGTTGTATGAGGGCTATTCATAGATCTCCCGACTTTATTAAATTAGGACTGGTCTGATTGATCGATTGTGTATTGTTATAAGCATAGTAAAAATTTTGAGCGTAGGTTTTCTATTTGATCAGGCTCTATTCGTCAATAATTCTACTACTAGCTAGAAAATATACAGATTGTTTACAACCAACACTACTGAGTAACAATAGTATTGTTAGTTTCGGAATGTGATTAGTAAATAGCATTGTTTTATTTTGTATTGTACTAAATGATAATGCTCGCGTTGAGCGAAACCGGTCGTGATCTCAATAATATAAAATTGAGAAAATACGACGAAAAGTTGTGTTTAATTGATTCAATATAATGCTTTTCTATCAAGAAGTTACAGTTTGTAACACGTGATTTAAAATTTATTTACAAAAAAAAAACCATAAAGGTTGATTGGAAAATTGAGGTTATAAAAACAATGTATTCACAGAGTTTGCACAGCTCACTTACTATTTGTAATTTTAATGCGTTATAATACGAAGTTTTGGTTGAAATTATAAAAAGTTTGAATAATTAAATAGTAAGTCTAAGCCGAATCCACGATAACAATAAAAACATATAGTTTACCGATGACGATTGAATTTTCTGAACAAATATTAACGAGCTACACAAATTACCAAGTGTTTAAATAAGAGCCAATAGTCACCTTAGCAAACAAACTGTTAAAAATTTGCAAAAATCAAATTACACAGACAGCGGGTGATCGGTTACCGAACAGTTCGGACTGCGAACAAATTGGACAGCGGTCACTACTACGAAAGATTTTTGTGTTCAGACAACGCACATTCAGATAATGAATTAAAAGGATCTTTCAAATCGACTTATTCTATTTATGGTAAATCGAAGCACGGTTAAAGAACAATTCAGATAGAGAACATTAATGAACATGAAACAGATTATTATATATTTAACCTTTATGCGTCCGTGGGTCGTCGTTGCTTCTTGAAATGATACGTCACGATATTTGAAAGGTTAAGTATCCCTGAATTGGCTCAGTAGGAAACGAGTTGGCGATTCGACTTTAAAATACCGAAAACTACGTAAAATTCATATAAAGTGAAAAGGTTTATTTACAAGATAAAAGAGTTCCATTTTGTTATATAAAGATTTTAAAAAACTGCGTGTAATGGAGACATGTTGAACTGCCGTCACGAAAGCACGCCTCGAATATTTTGATACACAGCTTTAACTAGTTCTGCAAGTTTTCACAGAGATTCACACTCTTTTTCAAAAGCCAACTACAAGAAACGCGCATGAACATGCGGTTTGAAATGAAATTTCACATCAACATTTTCTCATAAAATAAACAAGATATTTGTAATTTATTTTTTAATATTGAGCATTTTGCTTTCTCTTGGCATACAAGAAAACGTGTATGTATTAAATATATATACGTATCTGAATAAAAAGAAGTTAATGAATAAATAAAAGATCAAAAATAAATGTATGACTATTACAAAAACGATCACTTTGAGGCTTAAATCAAAATGTATGCATTAAATAATTTTGATGTGTTAACTGTGACTTTTTGGTGGAGACTTGTTATATTAAAATAGTAAAGCACTGTGCTTTACTATTTTAATATAACTTTATTGTTCAGTATATTAATATATAATACTTAGTACTAGGAATTTACAATTACAACAATTTTATATGATTAAGGAAAAGACCGGTTTCACTCATCGTGAGCATTATCAACTGATAAAAAAATAAATGCAAATAAAAACATGGATATTGTTTATAATTTGGAGCTAATAATTAGAAGGTACAGAAAAATAGTGGTTCAAGAACTAAGAAATAATTTACAGTTCATACAAAAAAATATCTAAATAAAATAAAATAGTCAACAAAAAAAATGTAAAGGAGCATTTACAATTAAATAACTACTTTCAATCAAAAAATAAAACCAAAACCGGTCCTGATCTTAATCGTATATAATTGTGGAAATATCACTGAACATTGTGTTTTATTATCAAAAAAATGTTTGCGTCATTCAATTAAAGTTATATGAGAAATTTAATATTTTTATTTTTTATTATAATGTATACAGATTAAGCCGGCGTATTAAATAAACATGGTATTTTAAACAAAACAAGACCAAATTCAAATGTTTTTTCAGATAATTCATTATTTTTTAAGCCACACAAGATCCGACACTATAATAACCGATAACTTTACACTTCCATAAAACGATATCATATTTCGTTTTATGGTCAAACAAATTGGCTTTCCTCCGAAATAAGATAACATCTTGCTTAAGTGTTATTGATCAATATTATCGAGAATGATTTAACGGACCGCAAATTATAAACACTTAAAATAAAATAAACTTTAGCACGCATCATTCGTTCGGCGAGTATCTTCGGCAGTTATTTAACCACCTGACTGCTAACGTCTTGCAGTGTATATATATAGTTGAGACTTAAAAATTTAATTTTTACCAGATTTACCAGCGACAAGACTAAAAGTTCAAGTTACTCTAAATTAAAAATTAATATTTAAATCAAAGATAAAACCAAAAATTAATTTTAATTGTTACAACTTTGTACGATTCCATATTTTTTGTCACTAACTATCCAGCCAGATTAAAATAAGTAGGTATTTCTATAAAAAAAAACCCATTTATATTTTAATGATAGCTTGTTAATATTTGTTGTAAACCCCTTTCAAAAATTACACAAACAAGATCGTTAATGAAAATTATCACAGGCAATTGAGTTAATCACTTTTAGATGAATATTATTTAATTTGTTTTAGCTGCCATTCACTGCTTGCATTGGGGTGTGTGTTTTTCTGTAATTAATAACTTTGGTATATAGACGATGCTAACTGTTTATTGTACGTCAGCTCTAATGCATACGTGATAGAATGACTAAAATGCTGAAAGGCAAAACCCGGGTCGTTATTGACAATACATGTGGAATCGTACAAAGTTTTAACAATTCAAATTTGATATTGAAATTCCAACAAGTACCTGCAGTCGTTATCATAAATTATATCAAATTAAAGGCCCTAAGCGTTCAGAAAAAAATCGTCCTTTACTGCGTTATATATTTTGTAAAATTACCTATAAAGTATTTACTTAGTTCTTGAACCATTGGTTTTTTATACCCGATATTTCTGAACTCAAATTTGTATATAAATAGCTTGCTTTTAATTTGTGTTGCATCAGTTAAACAAAACATCGATTTTGATATGAATTATGTATATTTTTAGAAAGTAGTATTAAAATTTACGTTTAATTATTAAAGTAAAAGAATTCATTTTGAAAACAGTCGTTGTTGGAATACCTTATATTTGGCTCAGTAGGTAATGAGTTAAATTGAATTCGACTAGGCTATTCACCCGGAAGTGATCTCTAACAAAGATCGCCGGTTACGACGTCAAACTCTACTCTCGTTTTCATTGTCGAAAAAAAAATAAACAACAAATGTCCGAGTGGCGGGCGGCAGTGAAAATAATCCACAAATAATAAAACGGAACCGTAAAAACGAACACGCGCTCACGAATTTCACTTTCAACGCGGTATGACCAAAAAGTAATCGGGTACAAGTGATTTCCTTATATGTCCGACTAATGGAAACTAAAGTACTTTGATCGTAAACAAACCAAACAAGAAACGTAAAAAAATTGAAAGTGAGGCATTAAAATCAAGATAATGCATCCAATGGTGAAGAATTCTATCTAGTACCGCGACTACATTGCCTTGGAAGACGATGTAATGAAAAGATAGATCAAGTAATAATCGACAAGTTGAAAAAATTACAATGTATTTTAGCTCTACAATTTATTTTATAAGATATAGTTGATAGCTATTTCGGCTCACTCCTTCGTCAGAACTATGTTTAAACGTACATTAACTTATCTATATAAAGCTGTGTAGAAAAGGTACATAATAAATCTTCTCTTCTTTTTTAATAACCTAGCTTATGTTGTGCTAGCAATAAAACTAAAATAAACGGCACTTGCAGTAAGCTTAAATACTGCCCGGAGATGATTTATTAGAGAAATACATTAGCCTTTCGCAATGGTCTGAGGAGCGGCGAAAGACTTATGCGGTGTAAAGTTGATAGCTGTTTCGGCTTACCCTCATCAGTACTATTCTAGAACTATCATATAATTTGTTCTACAATATATATATAAGGTACATAGTTAATAGCTATTTCGACTTATGCCGTCATCAGAACTATTCTACAATTATCATAGAACTAGTTATGATAAAGGATAAGCTGAAGTAGCTATCAACTATATACCTTATAAATTTTGTAGAATTAAAGTCCACTGCTATTTTTTCAGCGTGTTGTAATGGATTTCTACTTAGTAAATTCCAGTTGAATTAATACAAGTAATGATTATTTTCTTCTATCATGGTTGAAGAAAAACGATAGAAATGCAATATTTGTTTAAGTAAAGGAAGAAAAACTTTATTAAGTTAAATACTATTTCTAAAATTTTTAATTAATTTTATTAACCGGTTTATAACCGGCCAATAAGGACGTTCCCACATCGAACGTTTGAAAAATTAATTCATCAATATAGGTATCAATTATTTTATCAAAAATTATCGGGACGATTCGGGCCATATGTCAAAACAAAAATTAGCTATAATATGAAAGGTTTCACTCTGTTAACTCAATTGAAACAAGGTTATTTATAAAATAAATTGAATTGATAATTATGAAGGATACAAAAACACATAGTTCGTTTATAATGTGATTCATTTGCAAAACAAAAATCCGTTCATTATTCTTGCCAATGTAATTTAATGATTATTTCTTATATATATTAATTGACATTTAATTTGGTTATATTTTGAATAAAAAATATTATTTATTGAACCATTGGTTTTGTATACGTGGTAATTATTTTTTTGACTTGTATTGTGTATCACTTTTAAGGTGTTAACTGTCACTTCTTGATGGAATGGCATATTTTAAATAATAAAAACACATTTTTAGTATTTATTTCCACAATATATTTTTTGATCAGGACCGGTTTCGCTTTGAAAATAATGCTAGCGATGAGCGAAACCGGTCCTGATCAAAAAATATATTGTGGAAATAAGTACTAAAAATGTGTTTTTATTATATAAAATGTATTGTGTATGTTAATAATGGTTGGGATAAGCGAAACTGATCTTGCTAATAATAATATAAAAATTTGGATTCAATACTTAACGTTGTGTTTTATTACACGGTGAACAAATAGCAATGTATTTTAATTCTACAAAATTTTATAAGGTATGTGGTGTATAGTTGATAGGAATTTCGGTTTAAGCCCTCATCAGAACTATGTTTGAACGTACATTTTCTTATCTATTAATTTCCTACAAAATATACAATACATCTTTTCTTCTGTTCTTACATCTTTGTTTCATATTGTGCTGATAAATTGTAAAATGTGGCAAATATGTAAACTTATTGATATAGCCGGCTTTTAGTTTCATTTACAACTTTTGAAAGTTTTTAGTTTTATTGCGAGCAAGAAACAATTAGGTCGTGGAAAACAGGAGAGAAAATGTATTGTGTACATTTTCTACACAGCTATATATAGACAAGCAAATGATCGTTTAAGCATAGTTCTGACGATGGCATGAGCCGAAATAGCTATCAACTATATCTTTAAAAAAATGTACAACGATAATATACTGCTATTTTTTCACCGTGTTTTAATGAAGTTCTACCAAATGAACGTCAATTCAATCAATAATCATTATTCCATTCTACCAAGAAGTGACAGTTAACAACTTTGAATACTTATGTAACCTATGAAAAGTGCTTTGTTGTCGTGTCCAGACGGTGTGGCACATGTCGTCATTTCAAACACAGTACCTCACACTGCATATGTACGTAGATAAACATTTAATTGCCTTCAATTTAGAGTTCATCACCGAGAAAGCAATTGATGTTGGGCGTGCGACGGAGCAGGGAATGCAACCGCAGAATGACGAACTCGTAGCTCCAGAACAGTGGTTCTCACGTGAAATTTCACTATGGCCGCATTATATACATCAGCGGTCCTATGGAAATGTCTCGTGGCCGCACCAAATGTGATAAAAGTAGTTTCGATATTTATTTTTTATATAGTGCATTATATTGCATGATCTTTCACAGTACACAGTTGTAGGTAAAATCAACAAACAATTTTATAATTAAAACGGTCCTTTACTTAAACTCGACTTAATGCTAGATACGTCAGGTTTATTCAATCAATTTTAACCCTTTGCACTCGTATTTTTTTTGGGTGAGGGTAGCCTCAATTCATAATTAATTTCACGCATTTTCCAGGATTCATAATCAAAACTTAAAATGAAAATAAATCGCATTTTCAACGGATTTTTGTTCAACAAAAAACTTACAGAGCGTGCATAAGACTGTTCTTTAGTATTTTTATAGAAATACAATCGTAAAAAGTTTTTAATTTCTATTTTACGAAAGTTTTAATCCGAGTATATGAATTTTAAACATGATATTTTTAAAAGCTTTAAAAACATTATAGATAAAGAGTTTTTGAAAAATTATTTATTAGTGTGTTATCACCGTTAACATAGCTATGCTTTAAAATCAATTATATTTAAATGATTTTTAATAAAAAAGATAAATTTTCAGCTGAAAATGATAAAAATCGTAGCGATTTTATGTCGATGCAACAAGATTGCGATTCTCTATCATATGAATTTTAATCATATGATAGAGAAAATATTATCTGCACGATATATATAATTTGATAAACAGCAATAAAAATCAATAAAATGTGGTACATAGAAAATATTCAAGCTTAAAGTTTTGATTCCCCAGTGGGGACATACGAGTAGAACGCTTTTCTTGTTTGGTTCCCCAGAGGCGACATACGAGTGGAAAGGGTTAAAATAATAATTTTACAAGTTCATTTGTAAAAATCTATTTTATTTAAATATCAATATTTACTATAAAACTGTTGGTGGCCGCACATGAGGACCACTGCTATAGAATCATATTAATATATAGAATATTTATTTCCAACTCGGTGTATAATATAATACTTCAAAAGATAAGCGATTGGTTAATCTTTGGATTTAAAACGCAAGGTTGCAATCCAAATACATAATATATCTCAAATACAAATCCGGGGAGTCGAAGGATAATTATATTTGTTTCAATGGCATAAAGCATATTGCGTAAAATATTTAAGCAAAGAACCCTTAATTATTTGACAAAACCTAATAAATAATATTATTTTTCGACAATCGATTCGATAATGTTTCCTTTTAAAATAATTAGTTGAAATTATGAAAATGTTATATCGCATCCGTATGATACAATCCCTTGACGAAACCCAGATAGTGAGTGACAAAACTTTTGGAATTGTAAAAGTTCAACAATTCATATTTAATATTACAATTCCTACAAGGACCCTCAATCGATATCATGTATTAAATTAATTATTTGAAATATCTATGTAGTAAGTCTGACTTGTTGAAAATTTATGAATTTCCATATATTTCGTCATTCACGACCCGGGTTTCGCCTTTTGGCATCATCAAGCATTCTATCACACGGCAATATAGCTGACTGAAAGGTGAAACCCGGGTCGTGAGTGACAAAACATGTAAACATGTACAAAATTTCAACAATTCAAATTTGATATTGACATTCCATCAAGCACCATCAGTCGATATCGCAAATTGCATATAATTAGTAGATTGTTATTTCGACTTCTTAACCTTCATTAATAAATGGTCTATGATTTTGACAGATTATATCGAAATGATTCTCGCGAATCACAGCATCAGTCCAGTTTATATGCTGAATATTATGAGAGGAAAAATTTAAAGCAGTTTTTAATGACCCACCGAGAAAATATGATGTTTTTTTTTATATTATATAAAATTATTTATTCATTGAAACTATCAATAATTAAAAAAAAATCAAAATCAAGGTAACCACGTATAAAAATATTGTTTTATATACGTTTGTTTTATAAGATAATTTGGTATTTACACATAAATACATGCATATATTTCATTTTATGATGGTACGATTGTTTTTTTTTTTAAATGTAATTTTTAAACTTTTACCCACTTATCAAAAGAAATTTTCAAAATTAAAATTTTTTACACAGTCTCTCTCAAAAGGATGCCGACTACTGCTTTAAAGGGATAACGATAGGAGAAGTGGTCAGGCACTTAATGCTCTATCACGTTTTCGGATGGGGTGAATACTATCTATGTAGCTGCTCAAAAATGACGCTAGATTTTATACCGCATACAAAAAGGTGTAGAAAATCCGGAAAATTATTCATGATATACTAGAATAAAACAAAAATGTTTGAATCGCAACCCTAGATAGTAGAGAATGAGTGAGTGAGGGAGTGAGTGATTGGTTGTGGTGGTGAGGTGATCCAGTTTAGCTTAGTGAATGGCGTTATGCGATCTGCCGTAATAATGCTCGGCATGAAGCTATAACGCCGTAACGCGCTGCATCCGCCGTTTAACCCGAACTGTAGCGTTGACAGTCGCGCAGGGCCGAAGTAGACTCGTATTGTTTTCATTTGAATATCCCATTCTCATCAACGCTAACGATGTAAGAAATTACACAAATTAAATCAAATTTTCCAAAAAAATGCTGATAATAATTATTACAAATTCGCAGGTTGACGTATTAGGAGTAAAATTTTCATCTAACACACATTCAAGTCATCAAAATCTACAGTACTCAAAAATAAATGGATACACAAAAAATTTTACACAGTGTATTTTATTTTAGGGATCAACCAACAATGGCAACACTCTTCCAAAAAAACATTTGCTATCGAAAACATCGTGGTGACATCGTATTTTATTATTCATATAATGAATTATTATGACCATTGAAAAAATAGCAATGAATTTTAGTTCTACAAAATATATTGGGTTGCCAACTAAGTAATTGCGGATTTCACTCATAGATGGCCCCAGTTGAATTTTTAGGTTTGCGACGTACTCCAAATGTAAACACATTTTGTTGGATAGTTGACAATTCAGCTGTCAATCAGTAATAAAAGTTTTTTGATCGGTTGCGTAGTTTTCGTTTGGCGTTCGTTGAAAAATGGAAAATCAAAAAGAACATTTTCGTCATATTTTGCTTTTTTATTTCCGCAAAGGGAAAAACACATCGCAAGCTCACAAAAACTTATGTGCTGTTTATGGTGACGAAGCCTTAAAAGAACGGCAGTGTCAAAATTGGTTTGCCAAATTTCGTTCTGGTGATTTTTCACTCAAAGATGTACTGCTGGTCGTCCAGTTGAAGTTGATGACGACCTAAGCAAAGCAATCATCGATTTGGATCGTCACAGTACAACACGTGAGATCGCAGAGAAGCTTCATGTATCACATACATGCATTGAAAATCACTTAAAACAACTTGGCATGTTCAAAAACTCGATACATGGGTTTCTCACGAACTGAAAGAAACGCATTTAACGCAACGCATTAACAGCTGCGATTTGCTAAAGAAACGTAATGAAAATGATCCATTTTTAAAACGACTGATAACTGGCGATGAAAAATGGGTTGTTTACAACAATGTCATGCGGAAAAGAACGTGGAGCAGGCCAGGTGAACCAGGTATCAAAAGCTGATATTCACCAAAAGAAGGTTTTGTTATCAGTTTGGTGGGATTATAAAGGATATCATAAATTATTCTACAACTATCATAGAATTAAAATACATTGTTATCTTTTCACAGTGATATAATGAAGTTCTACCAAGTAAATGTCAATTCTAACAATATAATTATTATGAAATCTGAGTACGGGACTGATGGTAAATATGAGTAAACATAAACACATAACTTCATGTACCAGACGCGGCAGTCAAAATGTGCACTTTGAAATCGTTTTTATTTTAGTTCCCGCCACATTCCAACCGACTGGGGGAAAGGCGTGGCCAGCGTTTTTGCGACATATCTCACTCTATGTATGATTAATAAGCGCAAAGATAAACATTATCTTAAGTGCCAACCCACCCAATCTCAAAGTGCATTGAATTAATCAAATTATTTACATAAAAGTATGCATAACACGGAGAATAATAAGTTTTCTTCTGAGAGATTAATGCCATCGATCTGTAAAGCATTGACGAGCACAGTTAAGACAATTTTGCACTTTAAAAATGCTTCAATTCTACTGCAGCGATTTATTTTACAAGACGAAACTTGACCCGTTCTTTGCTGAGCCGCGTAAAAGTTTTTAACAAACGTATGAATCACGTCTAAAGTGTCAAATATCACATGGTGATAAAATAGCAATGTATTTTAGTTTTAAAAAAATTATAAGATATAGTTAATAGCTATTTCGGCTCACACCTTCGTCAGAACTATGTTTAAGTATACATTTACAAATAGACGAATATACTTTTCGCCGCTCCTCAGACCATTGCGAAAGGCTAATGCATTTCTGAAATAAATCATCTCCTGCCAGTATTTAAGCTTATTGAAAGTGCCGCCTGTTTAGTTTAGTTTATTTTAAATTTAAATTTAGTTTTTTTTTTTTGCTAGCACGATATAAGCTAGGTCGTTAGAACAGAAGACAAGGCGTATTGTGTAACCTTTCTACACAGCAATATATAGATAAGCAAATGTACGTTTAAACACAGTTCTGACGATGGGTGAGCCGAAATAGCTATCAATTATATCATATAAAATTTTGTAGAATTAAAATTAATTGCTATCTTTTCACCGTGTTATAAAGGAGTTCTACTAAGTAAATGCCAATTCAATCAATAAAATGTCAAATATCACTTCTTGGTGATAAGGAATTACACGTAAAAATACATATAATATAGTATATTGTTAAGTAATATTTTCATACAGACTGGGGCCAGTTTCGCCCATTTTGAATCTTATCAGCTGATAAAAAAATAATGAAAACAAGAGAATGTATGTTTTGTCATTAGATAGTTACGACTAATCATGTAACGTGGGTATGGCTCTTCGTATTTTAAGTATTGATAATAGACGACGATTTTCGTCATCTTATGAATCATGAAATGACCCAGTGGTACACAACCTACTTCAAGGAAACCGATTTTTTTAATCAGCAGACATAGTGTTGAAAATTAATGATATATATTAATGTACTACACGAGATAAACATATTAATTTTAATTTAATAGTCACTTAATGTTATCAGCAACTTCAATCATTCTCCACTCTGAATTTTGGGCATATTTGCACTGTGGAACTGTAAACTGTGGTGAGATTCTTGACACCGCATGCTGGGAGCAAGCATTTTGATGTAGGGTTCAATATTTGTGGTTGGTATCCTCAATACAGTCCTGATGCTTAATTTTGTAAATTTTTTTTACTATCTTTCGTATTTATGTGCATTTTATTAAAGAACAAACGACCAATTACGCAAATTGTTAATTGATATACTTTTAAAAATATTTTTATTGAAAAAGTAGTCGGAGTTGCTCGGTTTTCATGACTCCCACTCCGACATTCACCAAAAACGTGACTCCGACTCCATAGCCCTGGTACAGTTTTATTATGTGAAACGTTAGCCTGCTCGCAAGCGTACGTGCTTCCGTAAATACTTGAAGGTACAAAGCGCAGCCTTCTTGCGTAGGGCGGGAAATTGTTCTTCGGAAAGATATTTGTAAAATTTCTGCATTTTGTTATCTCAGTGACGAGTCAGATTATATTTCATTGCAACTGAATATTTTGTTGACATATCAAGCACAAAATGTTTCATACATAGTAAAAAAAATCTGATCATGCGCTCGCGGACCGCAGTTTGCGCATCACTAACCTAATGTACTTAAATTAGCGAAAATACCGTTACACTTCCGAAAGATAGTAGGAATTTAAAATACGTTCTATTTTTGTGTATCAAGTGCTTTTTAATCTTACGATGCAATAAATTAAGAGATTGATGAAGTTACGACCACTCACACACAGCCTTTGGGAAAAGCACAAAATGTGTTTAGAATATAGAATTAATATTCGGCTATAGTCCGCAATTAACCGTTGCATGCCCACAATAATATTGTATTATTTAGGTATAACACAGAAATTATAACAAGATTGCACACATTTTAAATAAATAATGTTTGCCAACCCGAATAACAGAAATTATGTAGGAAGTTTTGTGGCGAGACAGCTTTTGCCTAAATTTCGTATTTCGAAACGATTCTAGATATTTCAAAACATTTTAAATGTCACTAAGCAGGTTGGCATTATTGCGACTCTATGCATAGAGGTGCCTTAAACCAGCGCTCTTCAACCTTTTTACATTCGCGCACCGATGAATTCAAAATAATATATCGCGGACCGGCATCAACCATATACACATATTTACATACTACTTCCACAAATTAATATTTTTATCAGGGCCGGTTTCGTCCATCGCGAACATTTTCAATTGACACAATGCAAAGTACTATTTACATACGACCAGTTCTCAACTTACAACGGAGTATTTATAATATTTTTTTTTTCTCCAATTTCTGTGAAATATTTTACTGTTAAAATGGTACAAAATATTTACACGCGGGTGACCCATACAACCATAAAAATTGAACGTCTATATAGCTGAATATATTTAATGCACTATCTGCATTAATTTAATGAATAAAAATATTTCCGTTGTTATAAAATGTTTCAATAGAACAGCCATATTCAAACTTTTTTTCCTCTGGGCCACATTCCGATTTTTGCTTTTCTACGTGAACAGCAATATATTAATAGTAAACTGTAAATGTAACACATACTATTATACTGCATACATATGATGTCAAAATAAAACAATTTTATTTTTTGTGAATATTTATTTATTTATTAAGATGGCAGCATCTGTCATACCCACTTGCCAACCGACCGATTGCAATCCAATTTTTGAAACATGTTGAAAGCAAACCACCAAAAATATATTTTGTGACCATAATTATTTTGGGCCGAACATAAGAGCTCTTTGGCCCGCAGTTTGAGTATCACTGCAATAGAGTAATAAATTCAAGCGAACATTAAATTTACGAAATATATTGAATGAATCACAAAAATTCACGGACCGGTAATAAACTCTTGCGGACCGGAATTGGTTCGCGGATTACAAGTTGAATAACAATGCTTTAAACGATGCACAAATACTTAAACATCAAAACTAATTATTGCTTAACATTGAAGTTGTGCAAAAAGTCAAATGATCGTTCGGAATAAAACGACGTAAAGATTAATGACACAGGTGCTGAATGATTGCGTCATGAATAATAATAATTACTAATTGGAAAATAATAGGTCTGTTTTGTAAAGTTTACCATTACCCAGAATGTTTCAAGATGTCTCTGGATACATACATGAATTTGTATGTAAAAAGTAATTCTGAAAAGCGATCAGATATTTTATGCGTCAATTTGTCCGCACTAAACTTTATTTTATTTTTATTGATAAAATCATACTCTAATTTTTATTATAAAACACAATATCAGGTTTCACTCATCGCGAGCATTTGTTTAGTATAACTGGTAATCACACTAATCTCTCGATTTACACGGTAGATACGTTCCAAAAGAAAACGCGTAAATCGAGACTTCGAAACAAAAACGAAAGATAGGTTCCAGAAAACCACTTAAAACGAATACATTTTATTTACACACATATATCTGCATAAATAAGTCTTTGTCAATTTCACGATATTGCGTGTACAGGCTTTTAAAAAAGGTCTCGCTGAAATTCAGCGGCACATTCAATCAACAGGATCAGAGGCCAAAACCTTATTTTCTAAGTTATCGGCCAATTGTAAAATTTCAGAAATGCAACATACGCGTTTGTGTGACGAGTGCCTCAAAACATGTAAAAATGACCGCGTAAAATGGGTACGGCGTAAATCGAGAGATGCGAGTATTAAATATTTTTGTATAAATAGCGTAGCTATGCGTACTAACTGTGTTCCTAGATTTAAGTGATCCTCCATGGTGATAAGCCTACCGCTGATATCAATCAAATTTGAAACGTAGAATACACCTTATTAAATTTTGTTATTTAAGTGTTGAAACATGACTGTCATTATTCACCTTTTCGGCAACAGCTGATCGGCGGTGCAATCGTCGTGGAAAAGTTTGACCTCGTTTTTTGCATGACACATAACGCAATAATTATTTGATTTCCAGAATACGGTATAACTGTAAAACATTGAATCGACTAAAAACATAAAGAGCAATAATGGTGTAGAACAAGTGTAGCAACAAACTTCGTTTTGCAAGCTGCAGCCAAGGCGAGGTGTGCAACCCAATGCGCCAATTCAATCGAATCGAAAGTCAAGGTGATTTTTGTGATTAAATATTCGTAAATGACATCAGTCGTAGTCAACATTTTGGAAGCGACACCACAATTATTTTAACAGACTTTCTTCAATTGCGCTTAAAAATAAATATAAATTTAAAATTGTGGATATTTTTCCAAACATTGTGTTTTATTCACTTTTAATGTGTTAACTGTCACTTCTTGATGGATAGGCATGATATTTTAAATAATTTATAAATTTGTATTAATATTGTATGATTTTCTGTAAATTGTTTCTTAGTTCTTGAACTCACGGTTTTGTATATCTGCTAGCTTTAACTCAAATATTTTATATAAATAGACTTCTTTGTAAATTGTATTCTATCAGTTGATAATGCTCGCGACGAGCGAAACCGGTCCTGATCAAAAATATATTGTGGAAACTAAAAGTACTAAAAATGTGTTTGTATTATTTAGAATATTGTGTTTTATTATTTGAATAGAATGCATTTCCAACAAGAAGCTATTGTTGACACCTCAAGAGTGACTAATGTTTCAAAATGTAAAATTTCATAAAAGGCGAATATTTTAGATACACTAATTTAAGTGATCAACATGTGGGTTTTAACAAATCCTCAATTGTTTAAATTGTATACTTGTTTCACAAACTGTTTCTATTTTCTCTTCTTGTGCCATGACCCGATGACTAACTTTGGTGCACAGACATTCACTGGCATCCCACATACTCATTTATACCAATACATCCTTGAAGGATGCATTCGCGTCTTATCGGCCTACATAAATTATTAAACAAATATATCTGCTTACAAAGATGATGCACCAAAAACTGTTGATTCAGTGTCGTCCTTATGACGAACGGAGACAGTTGAAAATGCCAAATAAAAAAATACCTTTTTCAATATTCATTTGTATGTGTAATCATAACGCATGCGCGGTTTTTATTAAATCCCCTCTATTTCTATAAAACAAATAATAACGCATATACAACAAAATATCAAATGATTATTAATTTCCTGTATTAATTAAACAATATTTTTAGTACTATTTTCCTAATTTGATATCATATTCAGTATTAGTCCTGATCATGAAATATATTGTGGAAATAAGTACTAAAAAAATGTGTTTTAATTATTTAAAATATCATGCTTTTCCATAAAGAAGTGTCGGTTAATATCTTAAAAGTGATTAGTCAACTGTTCAACTTCGTTTCAGTATACTCTTTTTTTTCTTACAATTTCACAATGAAATTTCAATATCGAATTTTTGAATTGTTTAAACTTTACTATGACAACTATACAATTCAACAAGTTTTATTCATTCACAACCCGGATTTCATCAGATATTTAATCCCACAAAAGCCCATCCATTTCAAATGAGAACATTTAATGGTAGTTGATTATGATGGAAACCTCACATCACACGGTCACTAGGCAGTATCAATTATTGTATAACAGTGGTTGAAGAGGTATATCAAAGCTTTTCTAGTTCATGGAAAATTAAAGAGGCGTTGGAAAACCAACCGCCATCTCCCAGAGCAATACTCACAAGAACTGGTCCATGGAACGAGTGAATAAAAAAGAGTGTTAAATATTTTTCTTCAAAAAGGGGGCGGCAGATATCGAAAATTTATTCAAACAATTATAAATCAGTGGCGTGTGCCATTATCAGGACCGAGGTAAATACGCGGTGTAGTACGTGGCCGCTAGATTTCTGAATGTTATACCATCTGGATACTGAATTTTCTGAATTTATTATAATAGTGGCCCAACTAGGGGAATGAATTTTATGTGACCATCCGCATCGCACTGGCAATCACTTTTTGTTTGGCAGCGTTCATAGAAAGGAGAGAAGCAGTATCGAGGATTGTTTCCCTAATTAGAAAAAGAATTTGCATAATTATTAGTATTGCAGTCGCGTCGAGTCACTTGCAATCGCACCGAGTCGTTTCGTCTCGTCGGATTCATTGCACGGTTTTAAAATGAGATAGAAGATTACGGCTGTACAAATATTGAGATTCGATTGATTTTGACGAGCCCGCAGTAAACTGCAATTGATGTCAAACAAAAAACATTTCACCAGCTACCACTGTGCTATTTATACATTTTTTGATATAATGAGTAAGAAAAAATAAAAAACTTATCATCATTTATAATAAGACAAAATTTACTTTAGTCCATTAAACAATAGTATGTGTCTGGACTTACTCTCGTCTACGTGGTATGTGTCGACATCTGAAGCAATAATGTTGAACATTTTTAAACACTTTAAAGGAACAAGCAATTCATTTTACGACTTTTCAAGAAAAGAAAAAGAAAATAAATATTATCAAGGATGGAAGAATTCTCATTTTGGTCTCATATAAATCGAAAGAAAAATGTGGCCAGGTACATGTGTCTTTAAATTTTCACACCATGAAAAGCGAGTGTTGTATAAAGCAATAGGTAGTATTCATATACTTTCAAGTAAAAAAGTATCAAAGTTATCATTTGAACATTATCTATCTTTAGTGGAAAAATAGAGCCACTCATAAGTCTACTCCGTACTAAATCATTTCACATTTATTATTAGCTATTGAAGCGATAAGTCATATTTTATTGTATATACTGCTATATTGTCGCGAATGTTTAAATATTGACAAAATTACCATCTCTCGATACAAATTATGCATAAATTTACAAATGATGACAGTGAAATTCGATTAAACTATATTCGAACGCGTTGGTTTTAAATTAACCTCGTTTACGCTCCAACTAGGGTAACACATTATTATCGAAAAAACTAAAAGGAATTTTAAAAAAATCAATAAGGTCTATTGGATTAACCTATTTCCAACTGACAAAATATTTTAATAATTTATTCAGCAGTATTGGTTTGAAGAAAATTGCATGCAAAATGCGTCACCAATATCGGTAGACAATATTATTTCACAGCTTCCACAACTTTGGGAATTTTATATTATGCTGAGAAACAGCGTTACTATACACACACTGTGATATATACATTCAAGAAAATCTAATAGAATGCAATTCGCCGTCAACAAGGCTCAAATAACAGTTTATCACCGCGACAGTCGCCCTTATATGATAATACGGTTCTCTATTGAGTTTTCTTTTTTAAAGCTTGGTTGATTGTAGCAAAATTTGGAATGATAAAAGAACTTTGGCCGAGATGAAAACTATAATATTGATGAGTGTTTTTAGATTTTGAGCCATGTATAACATAACATAATGGCTCAAAATCTAATAACACTGCCGAAAAATGTTTCACCCATGGTATGGTAATTTTTAATCACTAAAGCATCAACGCTGATGACATTAAATTAAAACTTCCATCACCATCACCTGTAACAAGAGTGGTTTCAATGACACCGCTAAATCTACAATAATCGTTTTCTCCGATGAAATATGCCCAAGCATCTATCAAAACAAGAGTAAACGATGTTATTTATTATTTTCAGAGACAATATCCCCCAAAGGGGGAACATGTTCAGCCTCTGAAAAATGGTTTTTGTATCGACGTTGGCAAATGCAAGTCAGATGTTTATTTATTATTTACTCTATTGACATTTCACTGTAAATAACATAACTTGCAAAATATAATAATCACATAGTTTCATAAATATCATAATTCACTTTTATTCGATATTCAGACAATGTTTTTTGGGCGTTAATTTTTTTTTCGTCTTAACACATTTATGAACACACAGGAAAAAATCGTAAATTAGGCGCATACGCGGAGCTCATTCGCGTGAAATAGATAAAATGTGTTATGTTCAAATCATCGTAACTCACTCTATTATGAAATAATTTATATATATTACATTATTTTTAAAAAATGACAGAATATTTTTTAAATCATAACTTCGAGATTGATTAGGGTTATAATTGTCAGTTTTCGTTAAAAATTACATTAAAATGTCAATAATGCTGGTTTGAGAACTCAGGTGTTTTCTATACACTATCTTTCATAATTAATCAGTGTTTGGGATAAGCCATAAAGTATCACATTACTTAAATCGCTCCTTTCATTGATGGCTATTTCGGCGTACGCCCTCATCAGAACTATGTTTATAGCATAGTTCCAATGAGAGCGTAGGCCGAAATATCTACTAATTACATAATTTGTAAATAACATAAAATTTTTGTCATTTTTTCATCGTGTTATGATGGAGTTTCACCAATTTAATACCAATGCAATCAATAAACATAAACAAATTTATGATTATTGCACGACTTGTGAATATAAAATATCTTAAAATAAATTTACACATTCAAACAGCATTCAAATGGTTATGAGCGATTAATTTCTGAAAATCTAATTTGAATGATGTGGAATCTACGTCCCCAGCCGCTACAAAGGGAGACCGACGTTTCGGATTCCACGCCCCCTGGCGTTAACCTGTTAAGGTTTCGATCGGACACAATTAAATAGAAAAACAGTGAATTTGTATATTTAGATTAAGCCCGCGTGTCTGCATGCAAAATAGCGGTGACCAGTGACCGGTGTCAAATCCCGAAACCAAAACGTTGAGTCACCGAGTTGCGACGATTGATCCAGAATTTCGGGTGATTCCCGCCCGAGCGCAATCGCAGCATCCTGCCGAAGTACCTGCCGACCGGCCACGTGGCTGAAGGGGGACGGCACCGCACTCCGAGAGCGAGAAGGGTGCGGGTTCGATGAACTCACCCTGTGTATGCACATACTCCGTAGTATTGCACCCCCCTCTAAACCAAGGGATGCTTTTCAAACTGTAGGGCTTAAAAGTTATCCACGAAGTCTTTGCAAGTATATTCTGTTAATTGCAAGACGGATTATGAAGTTACACAAGAATCTCATATGACTAAATGGTAGCTTTAGGCTAATGAACTAAATTTAATTTATCACAGTAGACAGAGTCGCACAATCTAAGACGTAACACTTTGTTACTATAAGTTATTTTTTATAATACTGTTAATGAAACACGTTTCTTCAGAATGATGTAAGCCGCATATTTTGAATTAGTGTTAAAGATAAGCTTTTAATAAAAAAGAGGGTCTGTGAAATATGTGACCAGAAAAAAAAACTTTCGCTACATTTATTTTATGATATCGACTGAAGGTGCTTAATGGAATTTCAATATCAAATATGAATTGTTGAATCTTTGTAAGATTCCACATACTTTGCCACTAACAACCCGGATTCCGCCTTTCGGCATTTTCTGGCATTCTAACCGTGTGATCCTATATGCCGAAAGTCTAAGCCCAGGTTGTTAATGGCAACGAATGTTAAATCGTACAGTTTCAACAATTCAAATTTTACACCACATAATAATAAAATAAATATTATAACTTGATCTCTTTGATTGATGAGTGACTTGGTGCACACTTTTCAGTAACTATGAAGTGTTTTTTACGATAAAAATGTGACGATTCTTTATTCAATACCGTAGATCAATCCAAAATAAAACTTATTACAAAAATTTCAATTGAGGTCAATTCACGCGATAAAGCCCATGAGATTGACGAACCGTTTAGTGAATACTCGCCGAGGGTTAATACATGAATCAACAATTTTTAAGTCTTCATAAACTTAAGAGTTGTGTATATTTAATATTTCGATTACGGTTAAAATTTTACTTTGTATTTTGTAACCTTCTTTCTTCTTTTTACACGCCGCATTGCTAGATTATTTCAAATTATTTCAATAGAACATTAACAATTTTATAAGAATGAAAGTTTTATTAATCTAATTAGTGGCAACTTTGTACATTTGTATCGATAGAAAAATCTATTAAGATACGACCTTTCACAAAAATCAAATGAATAATGCAAAAAAATGATGATTAGAAAACATTGTAAGAAAAATATGTTAACGTCATTAAAGATGAAACTCGTTGATAAATATTTATTATAACTGTTTATAAAAAAAGGAAAAGGTTTGGAATCTCTAGATTGATACACTTGTGCATTCTGGCTATTGAGGGCGTCGCTACAAGGCGGTTAGCTAGTTCAACCCCTTAACACATAGTCACCGCAAACCAATCTGCCTCTACAGAATCGAAATCGTATAAATTTAATTAATAAAAAAAACATCTCATATAATATTCAACATAAAACAATGCTTATTAGTTTATTTATTAATGTTGAAAATATGTAATATTCTTGATTACAAATAAACAATATATTTTGTCAATTTGCCGTAAAGAATCAACTACTACAAAGAAGATCCAAAAAAACATTTAGACTAAAAGTCTTCTACAGATGAGAGAAGTCCTTTTGTATAATCATTATCATGTCCGATCTTAATTTAGAACGTGTGACCACTCATAAAAGGATTTCAAAAGAAGTTTTCGATGAGAAATGATTGAGTTATACATTCTCTCATTTTTCGAAAAGAGATACGGCCCTATAAAATATTTAAATGAAAAACCAGAATATTCAGTATTATTTCTACAATTTTATATTTTTTTAAATAGTAGGAGCGTTTTCGCTCAGCGTGAGCATTATCAACTGATCTCAACCAACCCTGATATTATCACAAATAATATTATATAAAAATAGAAATAGTACAAAAGGTGTAATTTATTATTTTTCATACATTAATATTCTTTTACAATAGTTTTCCCATAAAGAGGACTTTTGCGCCAACTTGAAAAAAAAGCTGCAATGACGTCATTAGGTGATTACTATGTAAATATCTGTATTAATAGATGATCACCACATAGAATCCAAGAAACTTGAACTTCAAAGTGAATATTGTTATTATATTTTAAAATTTAAACTAATTTATACTGGTGCGGCCACGAGATGTTTTCATATGATCAATGTTTATAATGCAGCAACAGTTAAATTTGACATGAATACACGTGTAGAATAAAAAAAAGAATTGTTCTCAACGATCGAAAGAATACACTTCTAGTTACATTAATCAATATTTCATGCCCGGATAATCGATTACAAATGATGCAAGTCACATGATACTTAAATTATTCAAACAACATGATTCACAGCTCATCTTGGGAATGAAAATCGCTGTGGTCGTCGACGGGTATAGAGTGTAACTCCCTTTGTGGGTGTTTCAGAAGATAATACCAGAGACTAGATGCGACGATGCATAATGGACGCTCGTTTTTCTCATCTGCGTGACGCGTGCGAATAACTGCCCATTTTCTTCTTAGATAAGATTTTTGCTCTCGGCTCAATCTCAGAGCCCAGACTGACATGACGGCCATTGCGGAATTCGCAAAATGAGACGCGAGTGCTTCTATATATGTAGATGATAATAATACGTATACAGTGGAACCTCGATCAACCGTTCTCGCATAATACGTTTTCCCGGCTGGAACGCTTATTTTTTATAGTCCCGTGAAACTCCCATAAGAACAATGTTAAATAATCCCGCATTGACAGATTCCCGATTCCCCGATTTCCTCGATAAACCGTCTAAATATTTTGGTCCCGTCACAAATATTATCCCGATTGACCGTTTTTATTGCATATTTCTCCGTATCTCGGCAAGCAAGTTTGACACAGCCGAGTGCAGGTGTTATGTCTAGACATGTTGGAATCCGCTGTATATGTTAGACGTAACGCATTGGACGCATGTGCTATTTTTTGGGTTGAAATCCACCACACGCGTATTATTGTTTATGATGCAAATACATTTGCAGTTGCTTAAAATTCATAGTAATAATGATTCCTGTACATACAAACTTTTAGTCTCAAGTTTAGAAATAAATCTTTGTTCCGATTAAAGTGCCAAATAACAAAGAAGCAAATTAACATAAAGGACTTTTTTAAAAAATAAATTTTATATACAGTATGTACAAGTAACTAATAAATAAATGTTTTTTTACGATTTTACTTGTTTATTATTATTTGAAGCTTTCCCGCATTTATGGTTTCCCGCAATTACCGTTGTTTTTTCAGGGTCCCTTGGAAAACGTAAAATCGAGGTTTCACTGTACCGACATTGACTAACAACGGCTACTACTTAAAAATGTTTATTTTTGTCAGTTTTATCTTTCATATTTGTGTGTATTTAATTATTAAAGAGCAACCGAAAAATCTGGCTTATTGCTCATTGAGGTATTACACAAAATCGTCTAATCGAAACAGTACAGCCACTCCGACGTTGGCCAAAAACACGACTCCAATCGAAACGACCTAACTCCATCCAGCCTTGGATAAAATACAATGCCAAGCACTTATTCCAAAATTCCATATTATAATGATCAGGCACGGTATCGTTTATCGTTACCATTATCAACCGATATAGCACAAACTGAAACAAGGATAATTGTACAAAAAAAATTCTCAATCAAGTATTTAAAACAAATAGTTCATGAATTAAAACAAATATTAATTTTAATAAATATATTTTGTACGATTCATTGTAAAATATTTTCTTAGTTCTTGGCCGATCGGCTAGAAAGCCGTATTTATATATTAAAGTATAGAAATACTTTAATAAAAATAACTCGAAATTTTCTGGAAATAATATTGGTTTGATCTGTATTGTATCAGTGCTCGCATTGAGCGACACCGGTCCTGATGTTGACATTAAAAGATTGTGAAAGTAGTACTGAGCATTGCTTTTTATTATTCGAACGCTTACTGACTTACCGTCAGTTCTGTTGCGTTTGATAGACTGAATGGCAAAATTTGTGAGAAATGCCAACACCACCGGTCGATATCGCAAATTAAAAAAAAATGTCGAATGCGCTAGATGAAAACACAATATTGTTATGACAGACGATGATATGACAGTCATGTGACAATCACAAGGTTGTGTGATGTGTCTCGATGTTTTCTCCGACGATGCCATAACAAGATTAACAAGAATAAACCATACAAGTATTGCCAGCCAGCCGCCGGCGCATTTGGTTATTTTTTTTCTGTGTTTGTTTATATAATTGCTCCGGCGATTCTTTATGATAACCTGGCTGACTCATCCGTCCGTATGAATTGAGAACTAAGCGAGTGACTCGCTTTAGTAGCATTGCGAATACGTAACCAAGCATTTTATTATGTAGGCGGCAATATCACTGTAAGTTCCTGTGGAGAATTTTGACAACGTCAAGGACAGTACTTCTCGTGTGCGGCCAAGTCGGAGTGCAAGGTTTTAAATTATTGAATCAAAACATTGGATATCGTCAACTATTTATCAAGTTGTTTACAAATAAACAGGGCCTAACTAAATTCAATACCTCTTTTAAACGAGCGGCTAAATCTTCATTACTTCTCCTTACCAACAAATATACGGGATGTATTTGTTAGTAAGGGGAAATAACGTTAATATTCGGTAATCTGAAAAAATGATTCTTTCAATGTTACCTGATATATAATCTTATCATTACGCACCCATTTATCATCCAGTAGCAAATTACCAAAAAACATTTTCATGGTATTTGATCATTGTAAAAACCTGTCATTGAAAATGCATCAGTGTTTATTAGATTATCATTTCGAAAATCCATTAATTTGTCATTATAATCAAATTAGTTTTTACAAAAATTATGTCAGATATATATTTAACTCCTAGCATTAGGGTACATATTTTTCCTTGTCCTATTTCTCTTGTATATACCGATACAAACTGTTGACCGTGTCAGTTGTATTGCATCTGTGTGATCCAACTCCAAGCACCCATTTATATTTTTACCTTACTTAAATGAAGATACAAGGTTAAATTATATCAATAATTATTTTAGTTCAGTCTGTATGTACATTTCCTATTCATTTGCTCAACACCGTTATCTTTGAATATTGATAACATGCAGTAATTACTTATCTATATGAAAACATTGATATCGACGTGCATACACTTGTGATTAAATCTGCCGTTTTTCATGTCGAAATACGGTGAACGGTGCCTGTTGTACGTGTCATTACAGTTAATCATGTTCGACACGTATTGACGGCTTTACAATAACAATATATTTTATCATAATTCATAAACACTTTTAAGGTTTTAATTTAAACTAAAAATGAACATAGCTTGCCAACGATTAGTTTTTCCAAATGCAAAATGCAAAAACACCACTACGACTCCGAAATTGACCAACAATACAACTCCGACGTAAAAGGGTTTATTTTTTCCTACCTTTTCTATTTATGTACATTTAATTAAAGATTAATCAACCAATACGGCAAATTGTTAATTGAGATATTTTTAAAAATCGTCTAATCGAAAAAGTAGTCTTATTCGCTCATTCGCCGATGACAATAGTTGTGCGGGATAATCAAAATTTTACATTTAGTGTGTTTTACGCTTAAATGATTTACATCCAATGATTCAATATTGTCAGATGTAATGTGTTACCTATCACTTCTTGGATGAAAGTCGTAAATAAAAATAATAAAGCGCAATTTTTAATTATTGTATAATATTGAAAATTGTGAAGAAAGTCATTACTTTCTTATATAGTTCCACAATTTTATATTATCAAGATCAGAACCGGTTTCTCTCGTGGCGAGCATTATCAGATAAATTTAATTACATGAAAACACTAAAATTTTGATAAAATATCTGTCCGACCCGTGGTTATTTTCATATTTCAAAAATTTTATTGAATGCGTAAATGTATAAGGGAGGAATACGTAAAATATTAGTAACACGGTGAAAAAGATAGCAATGTATTTTAGTTCAACAAAAATTATTTTTGTAGAACTAAATTACATTGCTATCTTTTTCACCGTGTTATAATGAAGTTCTACAAAGTGAATGCCAATTCAATCAATAAAATATTCGTCTTGAATTTCTTATATTATATTTAAAGAGCAAATTAAATTATTAAAAGCTATGCGTATTTATTACACATCGCAGGACAAAAAGCATTAAGTTAGTATTGACTTTTGGCAATACTAATTGATGAAAGAATTATGTTGCTTAAAATATTTATCAGGTTAATTGAAAACGAAACCGGCAAAAGACTCGGTGACAATCTTTAGAATTGAGAAATATTAAGAAGATAGCGCGGAGTACCTTATTTATTAAGTATTACCTCATCATCGTTGCTTCATTTAGACAAGACATTTCAGTCAAGGCTATTATTTTTGGTGAATGTGCAACAGCCAGTTTTGATCGTCTATTTATCTTTGACCTTGCTCTACCACGTTCGATGAAAGAAACCATCTAAGGTATGCCTGCGACACATTTGTGGAAATCGGTTAATCAGCAAAATAACAGGGATGGCCGATGCATTCGACCTCGACCTTCCATGTTTACGATTTGACCGAGTGATTTAACGACGAGCGCAGGTAGGGCTTCCTCGATCGTCTCCTGCTTAACATAGGGTAACCGACACAGTGATCGCCCAATTAAGAGTACGGGTTGATTTCCCCATAACTTCGCACATCTTACAAGTAGAGGTTTTATTTCAACACATTTTTCTTTTTCATATTTTACAAGCATTTAAATTATTGTTTTTGTACACATTGGAATGTGTACAAAATGGGATGGAATGGCTGAAGATGCCGAAAGGTGAAACCCGGGTCCTTAGTGACAAAACATGTGGAATCGTACAAAGTTGTAACAATTCAAGTTTGATATTGAAATTCCATCAAGCACCTTTAGTCAATATAATAAATTATTATCAGTTGACAATGCTCGCGATGAACGAAACCCGTCCTGTTCATAAAATACATGTTATGAAAATAATACTAAACATGAGTTTTGGTGATTTTAAATATATTTATTGCCCGACTTTGATTTTTTTTTGTGTTACACTGCTCTATTGTATGTATGGAATCTAAAGCTTCAGTATCATAAAAGGTAAAACAGGGACTTGATCTAAAGAATACACGATATGATATTGGATTTATGATCTTTGATTTAAACAACATAGCTCAACTTTTGTGAGCTCAGCTGTAAATATTATTGCGTGTATTAATAAATATTACCACCGAGAGGCGGCCGATGTCTGTATGTGCTACCCTAAGTGTGCGCTATCATATTGCTATGTGCGCCTGTTGACCTACACAGACTCACAATGCAATTTACAATACGTGCAGCACAACAAACTAAGCAAACAAGTCGACCTCGATGCGGTGCGGTCGCGGTGCGATGATGTGATGCACGCGGTGACGACTTTACCGTTATGCGACCGGGTTTCACCACCCGCCAGAATGTATGTACCTCCGTGATGCCATTAATAAAACGTTTTTTATTTATTTACTATTCAGCTTGCATTTAAATGACGACAGGATGCGCAAAATAAAAAACAAAACATATGTTTGATTATATATGTTATAGCGATATACGCGGCATATCCAAGGACATTTATTAATCTACCGTCTCAGCCGTTGGGACAAGAGCAGTCAGTGGGTTAACATCCGATTTAGATCGAGTTTCCGTTTACTTGTTAAGAAGTTTTCTGTGTAACCAAAAACAGAAATGAGTTAGCATCGTGTGCATGCGAAATGAAAAAATCAATTCTGACATACCCATGCCTCGAATTTGGCCGTTTTATTAACGCAAACAGCTGCATTCGTTATGTTTTTGTAATGAATATTTCCACATTACACCTACCCGCCGATTGACACGGTATATAGGTTCCTGAGAAAAACGTGTAAATCGAAATTGTATAACACGGTGAAAAAATAGCAATGTATTTTAGTTCTACAAAATTATTTTTAAAAAATATAGTTGATAGCTATTTCGGCTCACGCCATCGTCAGAACTATGGCGTGAGCCGGAATAGCTATCAACTATATTTTTTAAAAATAATTTTGTAGAACTAAAATACATTGCTATTTTTTCACCGTGTTATAATGGAGTTCTACCAAGTGGATGCCAATTCAATCAACGAAATTGTATAGTTTTAATGTCAAACCGCGTAAATCGAAAAGTACACAAAAAACGCACAATTTGGTTGTTTTCTAAAATAAATAAATAACATAAAACAAAATTAGTAAAAAGTATAAATATAAAAATTCTTTTATTAATTGAATACACATAAAGCCAATATAGAGGAACAAAAAAATTAAATCCAAAAGATTTATAAAAAAAAATATTGCAACGGTTGGTGGAGTTTTTATCATTCATCACTATCAATCTTTTCTTCGTTATTTGTTCAAAGTAACTTTCATCACTCTGAATTTTTGGTGCCAATTCGATGTTTGAAGTAGAAACATTTACACCTCTCGAGGAGTTTTGGTAAATCTTTTATTAATATTTGTTTCGAATTTCTTGTTAGATCTTTATGGAGCTCATCATATTGAGCCAAATATTGATTAATATCACGTTGGAATCGAAGGGCCCGTTCAACATTTAAGTCATTTAGACAAAATGATACCTAATTTTCTTCCCAATTCGAGAGCCGAATTTTTTTTTTTGTTGAAAAAGTCTTTCGGTTTCAACAGAGATAGAGTAAACTTATTTTGACTTGAATTAAATTATATAAAAAAAATGAGAACATTTTCAAGAAAGAAAATCGTGTAAATAAGCATGCATTATGATCTGAACGATAGGAATCCATATGTTGATAAAAATCAAAGACTTAACAATTAAACTAAACAACACCGAATAATGTTCGAACGAAACATTGTTTCAAATGAGAATATATAATTATAGATGCATCGTGTAAGACAACATCCAATTTGATTCAAAGTCTGTCTGACTATATTCCCAAATAAGAGTTATATTAGCGCTCAACTTCACAATAATTCCAGACGTCTACGGGTCTACGGCGGTCTACGATACACGGACGCGCGTGAAAAGGAGAATTGCTACGGCGAGTCCAGCAGTTAGAAAAGGACGGTTTTCACGTTTCGGCAGACATCGTGACCTTTTGAACTCCTATAACAAAATCGGGAATTTGCTGCATTTTTAAATTGCACGCCACATAAAAATAAATGACGTTTAACGTTCAAAGAAAACTAAAATATCCATATGATATAATTATTAGATATAAACATAATAGAACATCTAAACGCAAAGTTTTTTAGAGAACCAGTTCCAAGTCAAGCAAAGCAATCAACACATAATTCAGTTATTCTTTTAATTTTGTTTCATTCCAATCAATCTATTGTTTATCTATTATAATGAACTATCGCAATTTTATTATTAATTTATTTTTTAGTGTGTTTATTGATGATAGTAATTGTATAACAAAATATACTATAATTTGTTTCTAAGCTTTAATTGAGAGGGGGAGGTGTGCTAACTAACAATAAAGGTTATCAAAAACTTAATTTCATCGTTTACTGAATTTCCACCACATTGTGTATAGTCCATTGTCATATCAATGAACGTCGTGTGTAAGACAGACATCATTTCATGAATAACAAAATATGTATCTCAATATTGTATATTATATTAATTGATTTGTCATTGATAATTTTTGCAACATATTTCTAGCTCCTAAGAACCTTCTTGTGTTGAATAATTTCAGAGCATCAAGGTTCTATTTACATAAATATGACAATATAATTACAGCGTAGAAATAGAATTACTATGTTGGACTTCGTTTAATTGTTGTGATAACTGTACTTATATGTATAATTTTTTTTCAATCTAAAATATTTTTCTACAAAAAGTAACATTGGTAAATTTTTAAATTGCTTCTCTTGAACAGATAGAACCTTGTTTAATCATAATGGCGAAATATCTAATAAAAGATGACTATGTATTCGGATATATAAAGCGATTGAAAAATCAACTTGTAATTTATTGATTAAATTGACATTTATTTGGTAGAACTCCGTTATAACACGGTGAAAAAATAGCTATGTATTTTAGTTCCACAAAATTTTATAAGATAAAGTTGATAGATATTTCTATTATTTTGCTTATCTATATATAGCTGGGTAGAAAAGATACACAATACATCTTCTCTTCTATTTTAACAACCTAGATTATATCGAGCTAGCAAAAAACTAAATTGAAGTCTAAAATAAACTAAACAGGCGACACTTTCAATAAGCTTAAATACTGGCCGGAGATGATTTATTACATAAATGCATTAGCCTTTCACAATGGTCTGAGAAGCGGCGAAAGACTTATATTTATCTGTGCGTGAGCCAAAATAGCTATGAAATCTATCTTATAAAAAAATGTAGAACTAAAATACATTATTTATACTCTTTTTTTCAACTTATAACGTTTTCCAAACTCGGATTTTTGCCCTCAAGCGCTCAAGTTCAATAGCAGACCGAGAACCTTTTTTACTCTATTTTGAGTTAAATTTTAATTATGAATCAAAGCTTTGAAAATTTACAGCTTAGACACCAGATTAACGACTCTGTGTATTTTTGCAAGTCTCACATTTTCAATAGCGCATGTTTAGTTTCACTTTTAGGTATATGGACGTGTAAAAAGAACAGTAAATTACTGCAAAAGGAAGAACGTGAGAAATTATACAGAGGAAGCGGGCACAGCGGAGTACAAAACGAATAGAAAGCCAGGACACGTAGAAAGCAGAGATCAATACCAGGAAGGGAACGAATGCATAGGCCATCGGGACACAGGTTTCTTGCACTGAATACAATCGAAATATTTAGAACGTGCTACATTTCAACGAACACTTTTTAAAGTACAGCAATAAAAATAACATTAAAGCAGGCACGTTTTTCACCGGAATTGATACAAACTGACTGTAGTTCAGTATACTAAAATAATTTTCATTTTAACTATGTAGGTAACCTCGGTATTTTACGCGTTATAATGAGAACTGAATAATTTTTTCATAAACCTTAAAAAAGTACATAAAAATATTTTTTTAAATATTATTTACGAGCTTCGAATCGTTGGAACATTGTAAAATTCCACATGCATTTTCGAGCTTCCTATTAAACGGATACAATAGAACTGACGTCGGTCATTCAGTCTTTTGGTATCTTCAGGCATACTTTCATCGCACATTTAACGCAGATGAGTGTGTTAAATTATAACATAAAAACACGTGGAATCGCAACTTATTTTATAAGGAAATTTTATAAATAAACAGAGCTCAATTTAATTCAATGTTTATACACGGATACAATATAACTGAGCCAGTAAACAGTTTGCATCGCTATATAAAAGAGAAATTACACCAAATAGTATAAACCCGAAAGCTAAAATAAAAGCTCAATGTTCGTATATCTGAAATAGTTTTGAAAAATGCTGATTTAATTATGGCATAAAAGTTCGGAGAAGTTTACCTCATAACCAATGACTTTTTAATGAGACTTTTTCATAATAATTTATTACATTAAAATGTAATTGGAACATTGAATATTTATGTTAAATTCTTAGGATTAAATATCGGAGCTAATCACACGTAAGGGATATGGCAAGAGAGACGAGTGATGTTTAGCAGATCGTTTAATAAATGCAATAAACTTAACTGAGATCTCTTAATTTCTGAGATTTCCTGGTAATAATAGTTTATGATTCCCCGTGTTTAGATGCTATTATTAAACACGTTCATCTGTGTTGAACAAGAGGTTGTTCAATACAAAAATAGTTGATAAATGTCGATGTATCTTTATATAATGTAAAATCAGTTAAGTTTTCTGATACTTTTCAGTTCTAAAGCGCACGAAATTTTCCTCAGGTATTGAAACTCCACCCTAAGTCAATCTCGTAAACTATAATTAATTATAAGCATTATAAAACTATTACATGTACAGGGTCAAGATATTATATTCATGATTTTAATTTATTTTATAATTATATAAGTAATTATTTTTATTTATATATGTGCATGGTTCGAGAGGAAAGGGGAGAAGAATATGTGCCCCCTGCGTAGTGCGTGACTTTATGGTAATGCCGAATCCCGTTGTGGGCTATACCTTAAATCAGTGTTTCTTATCCTTTATACAAACTGGCATCCCTTTCAGTCTGAAAACACGATGTCGCACCCCATCGAGGAATGGAATTTAGTAAAATACATTCATTGTGTTCACACATTTATAAATGAAATTGTAAAAATATTTTTAAATGTATATGTATTTTTTTCTTGACCCCTTAAAATTTTATATTGATTACATATCCAAAATTAGAAACTCGTCTAGCACCTCAAAAAATTCTTTCAAACAGCATATAACCTAACCTTCAATAGTCACATTAGGACTACCTGCAACAAAGCATTGTAAATGTTGGGCTTTATCGTATGTACTAAGAGAGCATTTTCATGTGTTAAAATTTTAATATTATTGTACAATACCTTAGTAGGAAGTAGGCTTGAGAGTGGGTCTATTGTTCGGGCCCCAGGAGATTTGAAATATACTCTTATGGTGGAAAAGGTTCAGAAGAAGTTTTTGAGACTTCTTTACTTGAGGGCATACGGATACTATACTATCCTTGGCTGTATCCAACTGACTTTCTTTTAGGTATGCTCACTCTTAATAGTTTGAAAAATCGAAGAGAAATGTATCTAGCCATGTATTTCTTTCGACTAACTCGAGGCCAAAATGAGAATTCTGCCATCCTTAATAATATCAATTTGTGTGTTCCGGGTATTTTTTTAAGAAATCGCGGACATAATTTGTTTGTTCTTCCAAAGTGTAGAAACAGTCTGCCAATGGGGATGCCAATGGTAAGAGCATTAACAATGAATTATTTTAAGGTATTGACTTACATTATCCCGAGCTGCGTACCACTGACCTAAGTCAGTCACTAGTAGTATTGCTTCGGATGTTGACATATTTCATGTTGGCGAAAGTGAGTTCAGACGAATGCTATTTTTTCAGTTAAAGTAGATATTTCATGAACTTACTTGGTTGACTTTTTTTTGCAATCCTTGTTGATTGTTTTTCTGTGTATTTGTTGAATTACCAATACTTTATGTTTAAATATGTTAACGTTCCAAAAGCAATGAATTTAAAATTTGAAGGTTTTGTACCGCGTAGTTATAAATAAATAAATATAGGTTAAGAATCACTGATACTGAAACAAAAAAGTAGCATTCATTCCTGAACAATATTTAAAATTACAATGCATTTTATAGCAGATCTAAATTATATAATACCAGTTGCAATATAGTTTCTTTCCAGTCCACTTAAAGGTTCACTCAAATTATGTCGTGCTAAATTCCACACACTGTCCACAATGAACCATAAATCAACATTTAACATTAATAACCATCATTCAACATAAGTTCTTTACATCCGTGCTTCCCAAACTTGGGGTCGAGGGTTTTCTGATGAGGCAGCATTTTTTGTTTTCAATATGTGTTTCATACCGTAGATTATATTTTCAGATTCAAAGGGCCGTAAATGAAAAAGTTTGGGAAGTTTTGCTTTAGATAAAAGCTTGTAAGTAGAATTAATATCAAATTTGAATTGTTACAACTTTGTACGATTCCACATGTTTTGTCTCTAACGACCAGGGTTTCGCCTTTCGGCATCTTCGGGCATTCTATCACACAGGTGCAACAGAACTGATTAAATTCTCAGTCTGACTAAAATGTCAGTTCTGTTGCATCCGTGTCATAGAATGCCTGAAGATGCCGAAAGGCGAAACCCAGGTCGTTAGTGACAAAACATGTGGAATCGTACAAAATTTTAACAATTTAAATTAGAATTAAATTTCATAGAAGTTTAATTTTACATCTCTTAAGCAGGGTATTACACAAAACCTTAAATTAATTGTATCGAGAATGTAACTTCCGAACTCATTGAATATGCAAAGACTAGTATTAAAGAAATGTGAATCAGATTAAAAAGATAGACAAGTTCTGCTGTAAGATGATGTTAGTGAAAATATCATGATAGTGTAACAGATACAGTCATCGGCCGTCCTTCTGTGATAGGCCACTCAACATAAAAACACAATACGTATATGTCACGCGCAACGGAACATGTTTCAAATATAACACATTATTTGCTGTAATTGAAACAATACTGTTTCTTACACCTTTAGAGTTCACATTTTGTCATTCTAGTCTCTTTATTTATCTCAGCAGTAAGGTCGCGGAGTATACTAATTGATTATATTTTAATAGTAGACATTTTGTTTTAGTATTTCATAAAAAAAATAGCTTTGGTGATACTTTGTCCAGAAAAAGACGGATGGCTCTCAGTTGTCTAAAAAGACTCCAATCAGTGTACTTTTTTCCAGTCATTATGTTTATTACAATATTATGAAATATATTAAACTCGGTCCATGCTGAGCATTTTAAATGGTATTCCAACGCCTAGACTTCAAAAATTTATTGAATAATATTGGTTTGAAACAATTTTATTGAGTTTGTCAGGACGAATCAAGCAATGCATTAACTCAAAAATTAGCGAGTACAAGAAGGTTTTACCCACTGTTAATTCATATATTTTCGGGTATCAACTATCAACACAGTAAAATCAGCCGTCTCAACAGTTGAGACGTTGCCAACAATGAAAATAATACCTTTCAATGAAGCCCAATCAAGTAAAAAGTTTGTGTCGAACTATCCAAGTAACTCTTTAAATACCATGGGCGAAAAAATAGCATACGAGGCGACGGAGGGATTACCTCGATCCCAAGAAAAAATGCTTTAAACTCCCATATTATAATATATATTTTTCATCAATATATTTTTGCCATGCGTAGATAATACGCGACATGTGTGAGCGCATACTTACGCCGGTTCTGCTGCCAAATATTAAATACAACAAAACAAAATTTAGACAAAATATTTATTTGCGATATATTACCGTCAGTATATACATTGTATCAATAGTATTGAAAAAAATATTTAAGATAAAGCGACAGTATTGGGACGATGTCTCTACCTTCTGTTTACAAAGTCAATAATGATATACATGGCATGACAGATTATTAAAAAAAAACGTTGTTTCAGCCAAATATACAAAACAGATGAGAACGCCTCCGCGATATATTGCTGATGTCGATGATAATGATCATTTCGGATGACTGTAAAGTTCACCGTTGACGGGTCACACAAACACACACGTCATGTTATTGTTAACACAGTGATAATGACAGTAGTGTCGCAGCATACTTCATGCAACAGTCCACAAGTGTGCCGCAGGAAAATAACGAATGCGAAAGTCTACCGACCGTGACAATACACAGCGCTACAGTAAAATCAAATCGACTCTTCGCCACATACAAATCACACAGCGATCGAATATTTTATTATACGGTCGAAAACGGCCAGCAAAATATCGAGGGGGCCTAAACGTTGTTTTTCGTGCTAAACAAATTTCGCGTTAAGCGATTCCTACAAAAAAAAATTAATCATTTTCTCGATATCATAAAATCTATAAATTTACACTTGCATGTATCATATATTGTCCTACCTTTCTCCGATGGCATCACAAAACCAGGAAAAATGCAAATATTGCTTAAACCAAAAATTCTGCGTGAAAAATAAAAATGTTTAATACACATATCTACACACATTTTTTATTTGTTTACGGAGTGCAAATGGTTAAACTTATAAGGACGTCAATCTATTATATTTGTGATAAGGATTAAAAATCCAATGCACTCGCTCGGTTAGTTTAACCTTCTTGCCTGGTCAATCAGCACTTTGCGATGACACACTAATCGTCTTATGAGATTACTAAATATATAAATTCAATAAATTAATTCATTATCTTTCATGACTACTTACAGAGAAATTGTATGCGTCACATTATTATCTATTGTTGATAAAATAATAAAGGATAGGTATCTTATCAGAAAGAACAAATAAACAAAAGTTTTATATAGAAGGTTGTTTCATTATTATAAGTATTTGCGTTTTTAATGAAAAAATGGTTTAAATTAAGATCAGCATTTATTTTATGCATTACCATAGTATATACAGTTTCGTAAAATATAACAGTATATGTTGAGAAGTAATAAATGCTTCAATATTTAAAAAAAAAAAGAAAACCATTTCTTGATTAACTGAATTGGCATTTACTCGGTAGAACTCCATTATAACACGGTGGAAAAATAGCAATGTGTATTAGTTATACAATTTTTTTTATAAGATATAGTTGATAGCTATTTCGGCTCACGCCATCGTCAGAACTATGCTTAAGCGAACATTTGCTTTTGTACATATAGCTGTGTAGAAAAGGTACACAATACATATTGCAATAAAACTACAAATTTTTAAAAATTGTAAATGAAACTAAAAAGGCGGCTATGACAATAAGTTTACATATGGCACGGAAGTGGTCATTACGGAAGCAAATCAGACCACCCCCCGGGAATAGGTTGAACTAACGGGTACAATAATATATTAGTTTGTTTGTTAAGAATCCTTTGTGATAATTGATGTCTTTTGATTTCCAGCTGTTCCAAAGCCGTCATTCTGCGACCCTTACTACAAAGATGCAAACACTTAGGCGCTGAGTTTGAATTTATATTATGTGATTCCTTCAATAAAATTAAAAAAAAAGATTTATTGCACACAAATATATGATTTTACACTTATCGCTTACACTCGGTTTTAATAAAACATCTTCATTTTAGGTCTTGCTGCAGAAGTTCACATACTCTATATAAAGAGTAAAATTTAAAAAATATATATATTTAGTAAAATGAAAATGATATCCAGCTGTGAAATCGTTACAAAAAAACACGACTCCGACGACCTCCAGCATTGACTAAAAACACGACTCAGACTAAAGTTTAATTTTGTCAGGTTTTTTCCTACCTTTCCTATTTATGTGCATTAAATAAAAAATCAACTATCCAATCCGATAAATTTTTAATTGAGATATTCTTAAAATCGTCTAATCGAAAAAGTAATCGGAATCGCTCGTTTTACACGGTACCGATTCCGGTCAAAACAGCACAACTACGATTCCACAGCCCTGGTTTCTACCAATCTGTGGCACATTATACGTCAAATTTAACTAAGAGTCCGATGAAATTATTGTTTTTTTTTTATGAAAAAATGAATGACCCGATCGACTTTCGTCAACCGGGTACTTGGCACCTTGTCCACGTCTTGCGACGTCGAATCGTATGCTAACAAACCCTTAATCAATTTGACAAAGGCTCTTCAAATCCACTCGCTCCGAATGTAAGCGATGGTGTGGGAAGCACTAGACGACACCATTGCAATATATCTTGCAATTTTATAGGTTATAATTTCCCTGAAAAAGTAGCGGGAGTCGCTCTTTTTTCACAATCCCGGCTCCGACATCAGTATCGAACCATTGGTCAACCAAAAACGACAATACCGAAACGACGCCGGACAAAACACTGTGACTCCACGATTCCGACTCACAGCCCTGGTTATATTTCTAGGATAGGATATGTGAGACGAATAAACTCAATTATTGGCATTTATCATTTTAAATCACAAATTTCCTTTCGCTACATATAATTTGATAAGGCAACAAATTAAATGGTCTGAATTTAAATCAATTTTTGGTCAGAATAAAAATATGAATGGTCAGAAGAACATTATAGATGGATCTGAATAAAAATATTTTAGGGTCAGAGTTTTATAACTATTTCGGTCAGAGAATATTGATGACGATCAGAACAAATGAATGATGAATTTTCGAGCTTGAGCTATTTAGCGAGTTGTGAACAAAAATAAGTGCTTTTTGAATAATTTAGTATAGAAATGTGTGTGTATGGTTAGGTTAGGTTGGTGTCAATATTGTGAGGCAGAAATCGACGACGCAGCCCACACCATATTTCAATGTCCAGCCTGGAACGCGCAGAGGGAAGACCTCAAAAATGCCCTAAAGTGCGAAATAACAGAGGCCAATCTCACCAAAACCATGCTGGGAAGCCAACAATTTTGGTCTCTATGGGCAAACTATGCGGTAAACATCATAGGGAGAAAGAAAATGGAGGAAAGCTCAAGGCGACAGGCCATGGAAACCATAGGCCATGAGGCCTAATAACACAAGGCTGTGACCCTGAAGCAATACATAAAAGCGGATTCCGGGGTCACAGCTGAGAAGAGGAGGGGGGTTTTAGTGGGTGAAAATCCCACACTACCACCAGCTAGTCGCCGCTGGCTGTTGGTGGTGTCTTGGAAAGATTTCCCCCAAAAAAAAAAAAGGTTAGGTTAGGTTAGATTAAGATGTTTTTATTTAATTATAAAATTATTTATTTATTGATAATACTAATAATTAAAAAAAGGTGAATACGTACCAAGGAAGCCACTAATAAAAATATTTTTGTTATGTTTGTTTTATAATATAAACATACATACATGCATATATTTCATTTTATGATAATAAAATTGTTTTTTAAAAAAATGTATTTTTTTTAACAAATGAAATTTTCAAAGATTAAATTTTATACCTAGTCTCTCAAAAAAAAGGTTACCGACCACTGCACTAGTGATTTCTACAATGACCACGGAGCTAGTAGTCGTGCCTCTCATTGGACGGGATGTCGTAAACACTTTATTTTGCACCAATAGCAATGCAATACAAACACCAAAAAAATTCAGACCTTCTGTCAAAATAAATCTAACCCAATAATATAAAATATGACAGCTGTCATCTAAAATTCTGACCATTTAATATAAATTCTGACCATTTTATATTAATTCTGACCGCATATAATTTATTCTGCCCTCTGTATTTCTGACCATTTAATATAAATTCTGACCGATGTAACAAAAAATATGACCAAAACTGTATTAAAATTCTGACCGGAAAAATACGAGCCATATGATAATATTGTAATTGCGTTGGAGGTAGGGAGGTGGTAAAGTGTCATTAATTGCGTAACATAATAACACGAGGCGTTATGAAAATAGACGCGAGGACAAAGTCAGACAACAAACGACCCACGTCCGTCCACGACCGCTTATGTCCGAGTCGCAGCCTGCATTTATGGGCGGATCGCGAACTCGGTCAATATTTAAACTAAATTGCTATTAACTTTTGCCAAGTACACACCCTACGCGGCCCCGCTTGTTGTTTGACAAGATCGTCATGTATCAGGTTTTTATAATGACATTTTTTCAATTAACCAGAACTCAGTGATTTGGCGTTAAGAGCAAGTAAGGAGCATTTTCAATTGATGAGATTAGAAATGCTCTTTATCATTGATCACAAATCAAACGAAGAAGAAACTGTTTTTTTATGAATTCGTTCATTCGAAATTGTAATGCAGGTGTTTAATATCAGTTTGTTTATCTTTCGTCGCTTTTAAATCATAAATCGTATAAAGAGTACTCTTAGAAGCTTTATTGCTCCTAAAATGAAAAACTACAACACGGTGAAAATAGCAATGTATTTTAGTTATACAAAATTATTTTTAAAAAATATAGTTGATAGCTATTTCGGCTCACGCATCGTCAGAACTATGCTTAAACTAACATTTGCTTATCTATATATAGATGAGTAGAAAAGGTACACAGTACATCTTCTCTCCTGTTTTAACGGCCTAGCTTGTTACTTTCTCACAATAAAACTAAATTTTCAAAAATTGTAAATGAAACAAAAGGCGGCTATGACAATAAGATTATGTGTGGGACGGAAGTGGTCATTACGGAAGCAAATCAGACCACCCCCCGGGAATAGGTTGAACAAACGGGGACAACAATATATTAGTTTGTTCGTTAAGAATCCTTTGTGATAATTGATATCTATTGATTTCCAGCTGTTCCAAAGCCGTCATTCTGCGACCCTTACTACAAAGATGCAAACACTTAGGCGCTGAGTTTGAATTTATATTATGTGATTCCTTAATAACGTGATTAGCGAATTTTGAATCTGTTTTTTTACTGTTGAATGATCTTATATGTTCCTTAGCTCGAGTAGATATACCTCTACCTATCTGTCCGATTTAAACGGATAAACATAAGCCACAGGACATTTTATATGCCACGTCTATAGCGACGTCCGAGTGCAAAGGGTCTTAGCATTCAGGAAACCTTCCTTTGAGATATAATTAAAAAGTGGTATCAATTCGACCGGAATTTACTTATAATTAAAATTCTATAGATAATAGCCCTCGAAATAATTTCAAAACAAATGTGCTTATCGTATTTTATAAGTGTTTTGAAGACACACGGCGCCGCTTGGCAAACTCAGATAACTACTTTGAACTAGAAAGTTTTGTCCCTAAACTTTTTTAATCTTCACGTAATTCATCACCCTTACGAGCTACTAGCTTCGTATAGAAAATTGGGTGTGGCACTTTTCCTACTATCTGAAAAAACATATTGTGATAATATTTGGTAATGTGATCTAAACGAAAACGAAGGACGCGTAATAGTATTGTCTTCCTACGCATGCGCATGTACTAGTAATCTTTTTTGCCACCATTCACAGTTCATTATTTCATTCGATAATAAATGACTGAAAAGTTTACCAACACTCAGTCGCATTGCTCGCCATAGCTAACATTGCATAAATTATCGCTATTGTGTAAAACTAAATTAATCATTGTAGTTGTTGATGATTTTTATCTGAGCATTATTGTTTATTCTACAAATATCTATATATAAACGTGAAACATCACCGAGAGTATAATTTTTCAAAGAGAAAATTTTTGTCGTCTTCCATAATTAATTAATTCATAAGCAAATAAAAAAACGTCATTTTATTTCTCAAGGGTACTCAACGTTGTACTCACCACCACAAACTACAGCTTCACATTCTTCTTACGGGGTGTATTCCGCAGCGTAACAACGTTATGCGTGTTTCAAATTTTGCCAGGAACGTCCGAGGAGTGTTCCTCAAGAGGATTTTGCTTGCGCTAGTATGCAGAAAATTAAATAAATAATAAACTAGGTACATAATTTGAAAACTGTATATTTTCATATTTGTGAAAAATAAAATAGTATTGTTTCATTATTATTCATGTAGTATAAAAAAATCAACTCGGCTCCTAAAATGGAATACATGGCTTCCGCCGAATCGAGACATCGCGTAACACAGTTGCTCAACCTTTGTGTAAAGCTAGGCGCTTTCGACACGCTTCGTTTATAAGGATCGAATGATTGGAAGGGAATTTTAGGACACCATATACCCTTGTCGATCGACAAAAAGCTGTTCGTACAATGATTCGAGCCCGTGAGATCTTTCACAGAAGCCAACAGAATTGACCACTGCACCACAGTCGGGTCCGTCAAGATTTTATTCAAAAAGTTATATTTTCACAATTTTACACCCAGTCCTTTTTTACGCGAATTCGATTATACGCGGTTTTTTTGGATGGCCCCGCTACATTTCTTTACGCGCTTCACTCGTTTTTACGTTTTTTTCCCCCAAATTTGTTTTAAAGAATACATTTATATAGGATGCTAGGCATGTAAGTTTCATTATTTTTTTAAATAAAAAAAATATGTGTACATATTTTTAAAACTTAATTTTGTAAAGCATTCCATTTTTTAAATACACATACAATTGCCAAATGTTAATGCAAAGTGTATCGGATATTATGCGAATTTATGTTTTAGGGCAATTGCGTGAAATCATTTTTTTTACGCGCCTTCTTCTGGAACCAATGTATCGCGTAAAAAAAGGACTGGGTGTACATCGAAGAGATCAAAACCGGTTTCGCGTTTCGTGAATTTTATATTACGTTTTATTATTAAAATATAATTCCTTTCGACAAAACGTTAACAATAGTAAACATCTTACAAGTCATAAGATCGTATTTCATAACGTAATGTTAATTATATAGATACGTAATTTTCATCTTTTAAGCACCGTATTAATCTTCAAGTACCTAATTATTTATACACGGGATATAACGATAGCATTCTATTCACGGAGGCGACATTAATGTTATAGACATAGATATTCAGAAGATGACAATTGGCGGTATTACCGTGACAGTAGTAGTGTGCATGCAGCCAATTTTGAGAACATAAACAAATAATGCTAAAGGCTGATGAATAACGATAAAGTCACACTAATTTTCACTTTCGGATGCAAGCACACGCCTCTCTATTAACCCATTCCTGCTTAGTCACATGCAAGATATTTCAACACCGACTAATACAAAAAATAGGTTAGTAGTAACACGGTGAAAAATAGCAATGTATTTCAGAACTACATATGTTCAAACGTACAATTACTTTTACACACATAGCGGTGTAAAAAAAGAACACAATACATCTTCTCAACTCTTCTAACATCTTTTAATTTACTGAAGGTGCTTGATGGAATTTCAATATCAAATTTGAACTGTTAAAACTTTGTACGATTCCATATGTTTGTCACTTACGACCCGGGTTTCGCCTTTCGGCATCTTCAGGCATTCTATAACACGAATGCAAGAGAACTGCCAAAATGCCTGAAGATGCCGAAAGGCGAGACCCGGGTCGTTAGTGACAAAACATGTGGAAACGTACAAAGTTTTGACAGTTTAAATTTGTTCTAACATCCTAGTTTTATATTGAAATAATAAATTCTTAAATTTGGCAAATTGATTTTATGCATTTCTCGAAATGAGAATTAATCCGAGAGTTATCTTAGTTCTGATGATGGCGTAAGCCGAAAAAGCTATAAACAATTAATCTTATAAAATTTGTAGAACTATAATATATTGCTGTTTTTTCGCCGTGTTATAATGGAGTTCTACCAACTAATGTCAATTCAATCAATAATTTAGTAGTGTATGGAGATTATCAGAGTAAATCAGGCTACATTTCAATATAAAAATTACCTCTCACACGAAGGTTTTGACACTGTCGACATTCTAATATTTTCAAGTGTAAACTATCAACCCACTGCGATCAGCCGTTTTATAAATTAAGACGTTAGTAATCAGAGAGTAAAGGGATTTCTTTCCGAAAAGCAAGTGATTTAAATTAGCAGAAACTAAGTTTTTAAATATTAATATAAAAAAAAAAAAAATTTTGTCAGCCGTTTTTTTAACGACTCCGCGTCCTGGGTTTTTGTATTAATTTTCATTACGACAAAATATGTCGTGTTATTAATTGCCGACTGAGTATTTTTACTGGATTAACAAGAATAAACAAATATTATATAATCGATTCACGTGCACTAAATTCTATACTGGATTACATATTTCGAATATAATATATATTTCCTTCGAATATATTATTGATAATATATTCAGCGTATACAAATAAAGAAGACCGTGTAATCACCTTCATAAAAAATAATTTAGTCAGTCGTTATATATTATATTAATTAAGATGATGCTGCTACGTGATTTTAGAGCCACAGTTGAGATTAAAGGGCAGTAGTCCGATGAATATTATTAGCATTCCAAAACGAGAAAAGGATTCCTTCGAAGGGATTAAAATACAGGTTTACCAAAAATAATATTAGGCTATATAAAAAAAAACATATCTCAATAAAATATTAGAAACAGGAAAACCACAACAGATCAATGACATATTAAATAATTTCATCGGCACACAGCGAAAAGCGGTAACATAAAAATGAGACGTTCGAAACATTTTTTTTGGGACATTCTGCATATTGTCGGACAAGTCACATGAGAATACAATACACTTTGAATTATTAATGTCAATTACTTTTAAGATGTTATCACTTATTGTTGGAAACGCATGTTATTTTAAATCATAACACTTTTTTATTTTTGTTACTTTTTCCACAATACAGTAAAAACTCGTTTATCCGGACTAATTGGGGATGAAGTTAGTTCGGATAAGGTCAAATCCGGATAATCAAAAAAAAAAAAAATTGAAGGCAGGAAAGAATAAATGTATGAATAAATGTAAATTTCCACGTGAATATATGCAAATATTTTTGTTTGTTTCGACCAATCCGGATAATCGAGGATCTACTGTATAATGATCAGGACCGGTTTCGCTAACCGCAAGTATTATCAACTTGTCAGTTGATCGGTTACAACCGGTACTAATCATTAAATATATTGTGTAAATAGTACTAAAAATATATTACAGCTAAAAAAATGCTAAGTGTATTTCGTAACAGATCTTTATCTATATGATATTACGCATACAATTTTGTTTGGGTTTACTTCCACAGAATGTAAATAGCGTCACATGTTCATATATGATTGCCAAAATATATATATTTAGTAATACTTGGTTTGAGGAGCTGCGATATGCATTTCGATGACTAAACTTTGAAAAGTAATGCTACGCGGTAGAAGCAGGAAATGAAATTTCTCACAGTAAACTTACAGCTTAAAGTTTAAGCATTAAACTATGAAAACAATCGCAAACTTTGACTATCCTGTTGCTCTCGAATATTCGAAGAATCGGTCATGATTTTGGATTTTTGGCTTGGATTTAAACGTTATTTAACATCTCGTGAAAATCGTTCCCACTTTCCAGATTAGTAATTATTATACAATACAATAATTTATTTCGATTATGTTTTTGCGTTCCATAGAGTTTTATAATAAATTTAAAGAAATAATAATGAAACAAATGATACAGCATACCTACTGAACTCGGATGTCTATTTTGTTTCCTTATAATATTGATTTTTAAAAGTCGTAAAAAACAAGTGACACCCTTACCTTACCTGACCGAAGTCTCAGTACAGTAGACGAAAGAAACTGTATTTCAAAATCTCCGTAAAAATAGACCAATTATATTCCTCTCCTAACTTCAATTCCGATTTAAATAGAAGAAATGCTAAAAATTAAGAATATATTCAAATAATCAAAGTCTGAACTAATTATTCTTTTTAATGCCTATAAAATGTACGATATGAAAACTCTGGTTAATTGTTTCATTAAATGCACATAAATAGAAAGGATAAGAAAATTCCTAGCATTTTTTTTTAGTCTTTTTTTGACTCTAAATACCTGTCAAAAATTATGATATATTTACTTTCGCTACTTAAATTAAAATAACTATGCATTTGTCCGCATTGAAAGTCAACTAGCCGAAAGCTATTTTGACTCGAACTATCTCAACTCTATGACCCAAAGAACTGTTATACAAAATAGTAAATATTTATAATAAGAATTGCTGATGTAGTGTAGAATGAACGTTGTGCATTATATTCAGTATTATTCGTAACTAAATGCAACAGTAAAGCACTAAATGTTGTTTTCGTTTAAATGTGAAAGATATTGAATAACAGAGATGAGATTCTTAATAATGTACCCACACCGTATCGGATCGACTACTTTCAATTTTATACGCTCCATTTAGGTCAATATAACTTTTAATACAGCCGTTAGTTCGATCATACAACGCATTGCGTGATACCAAAACCAAGTACAATCGAAAACGCTTAATATGAAATTGTTTTACACGAAAAGGTTCTGCAAATCAAACAAACTTTATTTAAACCAAGACTGTGAAGTCGGAATCGTGGAATCGCGGTGTTTTGGCCAGTCATAGTCGACTTTTTGGTCAATGTCGGAGTTATGAAAAACGAGTGACTACAAATACTTCTTCGATTAGACATTTTGAAGAATATCTCAATGAAAAATTTGCCAGATTGGTTGGTCGATCTTTAATTTAATGCACCTAAATAGGAAAGATAGAAAAAATTTTACAAAAATACTTTTTTTAATCGGAGTCGTGTTTTTTGAACGATTTGTAGAGCACTAATTTAAACAATAATACAAAATTTAATATTTTTAAGATCAGGACTCGTTTCAATTGATAAAGCTCGCGATGAGCGAAAGTAACATTTTAAAAGCGAACAAAATATACTACATCTTTTAACAACAAATTATTAATATAATTTATGATATCGACTGAAGGTGCTTGATGGAATTTCAATATCAAATTTGAATTGTTACAACTTTGTACGATTCCACATGTTTTGTCACTAACGACCCGAGTTTCACCTTTCGGCATCTTCAGGCATTCTATCACACGGATGCAAGAGATTTGACTGTCAGTTCTGTACAAAGTACAAAGTTGTAGCAATTCAAATTTGATAATGAAATTCCATCAAGCACCTTCAGTCGATATCATAAATTATATTGTATTAATGATTTGTTGTAAAAAAATGTATTTTAGTTCCACTAAAATTTGTAGAACTTAAATAAATTGCTATTTCTTCACCGTGTTATAATGGAGTTCTACCAAGTAAATGCTAATTTAATCAACAAAAAAAAATATTAATTTTATTATTTCCATCACTTACACGACATTTTTATTTATTATATTTATATAAAAATAATAGTCAATGAGGCAATATAAAAACATACCGGCAAGTATAAATTTTAACAGGAAATCGAGTTAATTGAATTCCTACAACATCGAAAACTGTTATAATATTTTTTTGTTTGTTTGAACTAATTAACACGAATTTCGTTAACAACAAAAAATGTACCAGTCCCCTAAATTTCGTGTTAAGCTATATCAAGTGTATTTGACCTGTCTTTTTACAAGCCAGTAAAAGTAAAGAAAATTTAACTAACAGAACAATTTATTTTCATTTCGAACTAGTCTGAGATCTCTGCAGTGTATGGATTGAATTAAGATCAGAAATCGTAGACTAAGTTTTCATCAATTTTACTATTTGTTATAAATTCGTTCCGCTTGAAAGTAACGTGTCGCACAAACAATCTTCGAAGAGCTGCAAGCATTGGCATTCGTTTGTACAATATATCACATTGAGTGAGGCATTTATTGATTATGACATGTGCATAAATTTCTCAGAGATCGATAGCATCTCTAATTGGATTACTGATGTCCCGGCTAGCGTAGCGGTCAAATGAAGAATAGCGCAATAATAACATTAAATTCATGTAATTTATGATATCGACTAAATGCGCTTGATGGAGTTTCAATATCAAATTTGAATTGTTACAACTTTGTAAGATTCCACATGTTTTGTCACTAACGAACCGGGTTACGCCTTTCAGCATCATTAGGTATTCTATCACACGGATGTAACAGAACTGACGTACAATGGCATCGTCTATATACAATATCAAAGTTGTTAATTACAGGAAAACACACACCCCAAGGCAAGCAGTAAATGGCAGCTGAAACAAATTTAATAATATTAATCTAATAATAATTATAATATTAATATTAGATTAATATTATTAAATTTGTTTTAGCTGCAATTCACTGCTTGCCTTGGGGTAAATTTTTAATCATTAAATTAAAATTAAGTTATTAAATATAAAATCCTTCACATTGTGAGATTAAGACTGTTACTTCTCGGTGGAAAGGCATTATATTTAAGTAATAAAACACAGCGTTCAGTTTTCTTTTCAAATATTTTTCAATAAAAAAGAAATCAAGGTAATTTACACAAAAAAAAGTTAATAATTACTAGGCACGCGAAACAAATGGTACAAGAACTAGTAAAAACCAAAATATATCAATAAATGGGCTTAAATACACAACAAATAAGATGTTAAGCACGTCTCAAAAATAAAAATGTATTTTGCATAATATTATAAAATCTTTATTTTATTTTATGGGCCAATCCTCGAGGATGTATATTTTTAAACAATTGAGTCAAAGTTGTAAATGAATTTATTCATAATACGATGAAAAAATACCAATGTATTTTGGTCCTACAAAATATATAAGACATATAACATAGTTGAAAGTTATTTCAGCTTACGCCCTCATCAGAACTATTCTGGTAGAATTGTGTTGTAATGGAGTTCTGCCAAGTAAATGGCAAGTCAATCGATGAATGTATTCATCATTAATTTTCCAGAAGCTATGACTTCCGATTGAGCCTTAGTCTGAGTTGCATTCTGAGCCCATAAGGTTCGAAACTGGCGCTGATATCACAAAGGGAAGTGACATGAAAGTTCACGGCCCGTGGTTACATGATAGTATACTACTATCCAAAATTTATTTCTTTACAATATCCTTCAAAAATCAGTAAAGGATATGTGTAGTATTCAACAAAAAAATATGGTAATGACAATATTTTCGGCCAACCTCCACAAAAGGTTAAAAAAACAGTACGCTCTGTAATATGAAATAGATGACTTTCGACGAAGTTTTGGAAATTCCGACACGACGCACGGCAAGATAGACTGGTGGACGTATAATAACATAGCATATACACAACACACACTAGCGCAGGAACAAAGCGGTTTTTTTCAATACAATGATTGCAGTTAAAGTTAAGCGATCGCAATTGGGATACTAGTGAAATAAGTGAGCCAACCTACGTGCTGCACCGTACAATGTATCTTCTTCCAGAATCATTTTACAGCGGTCAAATTTATAAGTAAATACATTCTTTATAATATGTTTTGCCACGAAGAGCGACTGCCAACTTGAGCCTCGCTTTAACCCCTTTAACGCCGGACTATTTTGGAAAGTGCCCGCGAAAAATACCGAAAAAATTTTCGTCGTTTTTATTATATTTTTTCTAAGCTAATATTAACTTAGCAGTGTTTTGATAATGTTATGTCAAAATTTTCAAGGTCAATCTTCATTTTTCTCAGTTTTTTTTGTATTATACATATATCAGAAGAAGAAGAAGAAGTAAAAGGTCAATGCTCTTATCACGCGTGCTTGTTAACAAACCAAATATAAATCAAGGTCAAGATATAAAAAAAATGTTTGATTTGGTAATTCCGTGTAATTGAAATTCTGCAATTTTGGACAGATATTGAATAAAAATAGAGCGGTCGAAAATTGATTCACATCGTTCAGGCAGCAGAAGCGGAAGCTGTGAACAGGATGTCATCACAAATAAGTAAATAATACATATGTATGGACAATAGGTGCGCAGAGTGCAGGTAAGCACTCGCTTTATTCATGCGACCCGATGAGATAAAAGTTACGTAGTAGTGAATGACATACCGCCATTACGTCGGTTTATCAATGTTCAGAATGGATACGCAATTTGCGATACACGACGACAACGTCGCAAACGCGATGTACGTAAAACGAAGAGCACAAGTGTTCAAATAACAAAACAATGTTAAGTACTATTTCCACATTTTATATTCTTAAGATCGGGACCGGTTTCGGTCATAGCGAACATAACCAACCGATGCTTGCAATGCTAGGAGCTAAATACACATCTAAAATGAATTAAATAACTACTGATTTGAACTGTTACAACTTTGTACGATTCCACATGTTTTGTCACTAACGACCCGGGTTTCGCCTTTCGGCATCTTCAGGCATTCTACAATGGAACATAACTGACGAAAAATAAAAAGTTGGCATCGTATATATACTAAAGTTATTAATTACAGGAAAACATTTACCCCAAGGTAAGCAGTAAATTACAGCTAAAACAAATTTAACAATATTAATCTAATAATAATTAACACAATTGCCTGTGATAATTTTCTTTAACGATCTTGTTAAAAAAATGTTACTTGCAGCTTTAGAAAAATGCAGAATTGGGGTTTCACTGTATGTGGAAAATCACAAGTTTTTTTTCATAATAAACGGTTTTTTTGTGTCAGTCAAAAGGTACAGGTGCTGAGTGTTTATATAATAGAAGAAAAAAAACAGTTACAAAATAAACACTGAACCGTGATTCCCATATATATTAAACTCACGATTTATTTTTACTCGAGCGTTACGAGATAACTTCAGCATGCATAATCATGTAAATCATTTATTGAAACCAAAAATTTGAATAACTTAGCATTTATAAATTTAAATCTAGTCCATTAGTAGAGAAATCAATACATTTTCGCCCAACTCGAATTCTTTTAAGAAAATTTGCACAATTTGATTTTCAAATTGATTTATTTGACGACTCAAAATTATCGTGTTATTTTGATTTAATTGAATAAAAAAAACAATATTAATTAATATTTCTACATTTTTATTACGTGTATCAGAACCAGTTTCGTTCATAGCCAGAATTATGAACCGAAACAATATAAAAATAAGGCTAATTATACAATTTGTTGAATTCATAAATACGAGGTATTCAAAACAAATGGTTCAACAACAGAAAAGATTATTTACAATTAATCATACAATATATCTTTACATAAAATGAAAATATTAAAAATAAGATGCTAATGACCTCAAAATTATTTATTAAATACACATTTTTGTGTTATTTTTGTAAATAAATTTTATAAATACCCTTGTTTGTAATTTATACTGTATCAATTGTTAATGATTGAGATGAGCAAAACCGGTTTCGATCATATACATATATTAAATTCTGGAAATAGCATCGAAAGTGTAAATTAAATTCCACGAAGCACGCTCAGTCGTCATCGTATTTTTTACTTGTATTGTGTATGTCTCATGTTTACCTTTACATCGATACCTATTGCTATCAGCTTTTCATTAACGGAAATTTTCCAACCAACAGAACAGAACAGAAGGTGCGCATTCAATTATGTATGCATTATCGCTAAGGTAAACAAGTATTGTGTTTAGCCGCTCACGACCTACCTGTTTTTCATTTATCTCTCATATTGATACCTCTTTATGCTTTTACTTGTTGGCTGATTATTGGTGTAGCATGTGTTTTATTATTGCATTTTAAACTAATTAAAAATTAAATAGGTATCCAAAGATATTCCCCGAAACACGGGTTATGAAATGTTTCGCTTTCCCAAAAAGCCTTATAAGCTACATTTACACACTGCTAATGAATAACTCTTATTGAATAGTTATTGAGAATGACTCGTAAGTCAATTGCCTTAAGTCTATCTTCGCAGAGGGACTACGTATTGGCCAAAGTAAAATGAGTTTACAATACGCTCCTACTATAGACAGACCTTAAAATCTATTATTCAACAGCTGATTGTGATGAAATATGTGGAATCGTACAAAATTGCAACAATTCAAATTTGATATTGAAATTCCATCAAGCACCTTCAGTCGATATCATAAATTACATTATAAATACACTGGAATTGTTACAGGAGCAATCGCCCAAGTCTCGGTGGCTTGCACGAGTGTGCAAACTGTCCCCAACTTAATCCAAGTGTGCCTTATCTACGCTCACAACTTTGTGATTTTCAGATAAATTAACAGAACTAAATCATTGCATATTGGCAAATACTACGCGCGGGTCCATAGTATAGCATTTTCCGTTGATGGCAAAAAAACAGCATTACCTACCGGTCACCAAGTTACTTTATTATCATCGTTATTTATGTGTGCATAACCCAGTTTAAGGTTGATAACGCGGACTTTTACGCGTTTTTGCACATACCACTTACTTACAACCTTACCATGCAAACTGTAATACACGAATAGTGAAATTGTATAGTTGTTTCAAGCTTAATTAGTCGAAGGTTGAAATGAAACGGGATGGTGAAAAATAGCAATGTATTTTAAAAATTATATCACTGAGTATTCCGATACACACATCCCCGCGCAAAATAACTAATTTTATCTTGTAATTTATTTCGGTTAAAAGCACTATATTAAACAATAAACATTCATTTTAAAAATAAAGCAGATTTTTTAAAGTGTTCATAATTTGATTGCAGAATTTTTCCATTCCTAATTCTTGTGTGCGTATTTCACAATGATTACTTAACTCTCAATCGACTTTCAATTTATTTTATTTTTGATTACACTCAGTAAATATTTAATTACAAGACATCTTTACAATTTTATTCGTTATTATTTTTCTTCCGTTATACATATAGTATGATTACTTCTAAATTAGATAAGGATGCAACAGAATCGATCGTGTCTGAAGATGCCAAAAATCGAAACCCGAATTGTAAGTGACAAAGCCCTTTAAAATGTAGTCTCAATAGTTTTTCTTTTATTTTGAGATTCAATCAAGTTACCTCATTTGAAATCGTAAATTATTTATTTGTTTTTATTATTATTATGACTATAATATATATACCAGTGGCGGACGGTCTATGGATTTGGTGGATGGGACGCATTCTCTAATTTTTTTAACGTCAATGGTATAATTATTTTGTAACGTAGAATCTAAGTGATATTTTCGTTATTTGCAAAGCATACTAAAAGCTTCGTAGAACGTCAGCGTTAAATACACTCATCCCTAGATTTATGCGGTAGATACGTTCCAAGACAGAATGCGGAAATCGGGACTATATCGGGAAGATAGGTTCCAGAAAATAAAAATCCGCATAAATCGAGAATTCAAGTTCATATCACTCAAGAAAACCACTTTAAACGAGTACATTGTATGTACACATATATCTGCATGAAAAAAGAGAATTTTATTAAGAAATTGTAATTGTACTATTCCGCCTCCTCACTGCTATATTCTAATTCATCAACAACTATCTGCCAATTGTGAAATTTCAGAAATGCAAAAGACGCGTGCCACATAATATGTTTGATTTAAAAATATGTATTTTTTTCTGACCGCATAAAAGTTAAACCGCGTAAATCGAGGGATGTGTGTACTTATTATTTATTTATGTCGAATACGAAACCCTTTTGACATTCCATTGAATCTTTCGCTATTGTAAATCCGACAATATATATCGTCGCTACCCATTATCAATGATTCATTATCTGATTACGGGCATTATATGATTGCTTAGGTCACCTTCCCAGGCTTTCAACACTTTTTCGAAGACGCTAGAACAGTGGCTCTCAACGGGTTCGGTACCGCTTGGTGGATTTTCAATATCTAATTCGGATTGTCGATACTGTGCATAATTCTTCCCGTGCCATTCCTTAGCCCCTCGAGATATTTCTTCGAAAACGGTACTGCATAAAACCATAGATATTTGACTTCCTGATTTGATGATTATCGCAGTATATGATAATTATGTTATGTATTAGTGCGCGGAAGAGTTTAATGCACACTTAAATATTAATGATTTTGTCATATAACAGATGTATATTATATTAACACATTTTTCTTAATTTGTTTGGGAATGCTGAAGTTCCGCAGTGCTTATAGACGAGCCACCACTGATTGTAAAATTATTTCCCAACGGGATTGGTACCGACCACCGGTAGGCGTCAATAAGATTAAAGAGGGCTTTTTAAGTCTAAGGTAAATTTCGGTGGTGTCAAGGACCAATCGCTGCCTTCTGGACAATACTCGCAAGAACGTTCTGAATTTTTTAATGAAATAGCATTGTTCTTAATACCTGATTAGTACATGTTGAGTCCCTTATTGGCTAGCCGATATGACATCCGTTCAAGTCAAGTGCGGGGCGCCAACACAACGCACACAAGCAGTTGATACAATTTTCAACGCATGGGGTTACATGTGCTCAAATGGTTTTAAATCTCGATTTGATTAATCACAAACGTTTTTTTAACAAGCATTGTATAAATGTAAAAGCAAAACCTATGGCCGATAAGCATGATTGTAGAACTACGATCAGCGTATGTAAATGCTTATAAATAGTTAGTCAAATCTTAGCTGACAAACAAAGAAGAATTTTTTTATTTATGGATCCTATGAAAAGTTAACGGATCAAAATCGATATGCCACGTCGTATGATATTGCAAAATTAAACTTGAGAATCTAAGAGTGACATCAATGATTTCAAAAATTGGAACCGGTGTGTTTTTTAATGAAAATTTTCGCGGCGCCCAGTTTTGGAGTAAATTATATTCAACATTTAGTCATCTAGCGCCGTAGATGACTAAATGTTGAATATAATTTACCAAACGATATTCCGTTATCAGAACAACGATAAAATATTCTGTATCACATCATTCCTACCTTCGCAGTAGTGCAATAGATATGAAATTATCAGATAATATCTACCATCGAAGTTGCAAAACTTGCAAAGTTTTTGTCTTGCGTTAATCAAGCAATGATTTGATTATAAAAAACTTTGTGAATAGATAACGTTAGTATATCATAATTTATTGAATTAGCTATCAAATTTTGCGGTCGTAAGAACTGCCATTTTATAACCGGATGTATTACAAATGTTCACAGAAATCACACAAAAGTATTTTCTGAAAGAAAAGGCAAACAATAATTAATAATAATGCAAGGCTGTAACGTCGTTAAAAAAAATGACTTTGAAATTGACCAAAAACACGACTTCAACTTAAAAAAAATTAGAATTTTATTAGATTTTTTCCTACATTTCCAGTTTACTCGTTCCCTGCTGAGCATTATAAAGGATATTCCAACGCCTAACTTCAAAAATTTATTCAATAATATTGGTTTCAAACAATGACAAATCAAGCAATGCATAAACTAAAAAATTAACGAGTACAAGAAGGTTTTAAACCACTGTTAATTCACATATTTTCGGGTATCAACTACCAACACAGTAAAATCAACCACTTATCAGTTGAGACGTTAGCAATCAGAGGGTTAATATGCATTAAATTAAAGATCAACCAACGACTTCGGCAAATAGTCTATTGAGATATTTTTCAAAATAGTCTGTCGTTTCAAGTCTCACGTTCAAAGACTCACTCGTTTTTTATGACCCCGACTCCACAGCCCAGGAATAATGAACTGGAACAGAACAGAAATTTAACCCACCGACAGCCAACGTCTCAACTGTTGATAGAGCTTATTGTTGATGTTATTACTGAAAAAAAGTCATATGATCATATAATAAATAGATTGCGGTCGACAATTCTCGAAAAATTTCGATTCCATTTAGTCAAGTACTTTATTTTGAAGTTGATATAAGATTTTAGGTTTCCAAATGCATCGCGTCTAATCATATACGTACAAATACTTAAGAAAAATTTTGGCGTTTATCGAAATAAAATTCTTCAAGAATGTTATCTATGATATCGACTGAAGGTGCTTGATGGAATTTCAATATCAAATTTGAATTGTTGATACTTTGTTCCATTCCACATTTTTTGTCACTAACCCGGGTTTCGCCTTTCGGCATCCTCAGGCATTCTATCACACGGATACAACAGAAGTGACAAACTAACTGATTGTCAGTTCTGTTGCATCCCTGTGATAGAATGCCTGAAGATGTCAAAATGCGAAACCCGGGTCGTTAGTGACAAAACATGTGGAATCGTACAAAGTCGTATTGTTTTATATATGCATGTATTTATACATAAATACATGCATATATTTCATTTTATGATGGTAGAATTGTTTTTAAAAAAATGTATTTTTTTTAACTTTTACCCACTTATCAAATGCAATTTTCAAAATTGATTTTTTTACCCAGTCTCTCAAAAGATTGCAGACCACTGGTCTATTTCTTTCTTTATCATTCTTCAATTATCTAATACAAAATGGCAATGACTGTCAGTTTTATTGCATCTGTATCAAAGAACGTTTAAAGATCTCCATAGGCGAAACCCAGATTAAAATTTGATATTGAAATTCCATGAAACACCCGCAGTTGATTCGTAAATTTATTACGTGATCTGGTTAGATGAGTGTCATCTGCATTACAGTAACAAATGTCACGCGAAATTGATCTAGTACATAAATATATATATATATATATGTATAAAATCATCTTGTTAAGTGTATACACTACTAATAATTATATACCTCGTTCGCAAATGTAATATCGAATGGCAGACACGTCACTGCGGAAAACCACAGACAATAATACAAAACTAAACAAGAATTCGTCCATAGTTGCAATATAATATTGTTTATGCTATATATCAGGGATTCCCAACCGGCGCCCGCAGAACGATTCGTATGTGCCCGCCACTATTTGAACGTAACAGATTTTTTCATAAACACTAATTAAAAATGTAAATTATTTTTATAATTTTTTTAGAGTTTTAATTTTTTTTGAATAAATAGGTTTATTATATAGTGACAATAAACGTAGAGATCTTTTTGATTTATTAATCACGTCTAATTATAAATACCCGTTGAAAAAATGGGTGGTGCCCGCCAACCTACCGATATTTTAGAATGCGTTCTAGAGTATAAAAAGGTTGGGAATCCCTGTTATATATGTACGTACTGTAAAATATTAGACGCGCAGGTTATGTGACAGACGAACGTATCTATATACAACAAAAAATGAAGCGCTTCGTAAAATGAATAATTTTTCGTACACTACTAATGCAAATGTCAAAATTTAAATGCCAGTAGATTGGGGTCAAAGAATTCGCTTGTATCTACATTATATTTAGGATTCAGTTCGATTAAGTAAATTTAACATTTAAAAGTTGTCAAGTGTTATTTCTTGACGGAAATGCATTATATTTAAATAAATAATAAACCACTATGTGCAGTATTATTTCCACAATATTTATTTGATCACGGCCGATGTTGCTCATCGCGAAAACTATCAACTCATCTAAAGGAAGGGAGTGCTTGAACGACTATTTATACATATTTTGAGTTATTAATTACCAGGTATACAAAACAAATGGTTCAAGAACTAAGTCAGTGGTTTCGGTATTTTTTGTATTTAAATATAGCTTCAATTATCCTGGTTATTTACATTAATTTAGCTAACGTAAACACTACTGAATTAACATTTAGTTTGTTAGTCTAATAAGAATCAAAACCAGTTACGCTGTCGTTAGGAATATGAAGTGATACAATAGAAATAAAAATATTTTGTAATTATCAGGTTCACAAAACAAATGGTTCAAGAACTAAGAAAATAATTTATGTTTAATCATACCAAATATTAATATGTAATGAAGTAAAACAGTAAAATGTTTTCATTATAATATTCAATATTCGATATCTTAAATATTTTTTTTATACAACCTTTCGTTCCGTTTCGTATTTTTTAAATTTTGAAATCAGGACCGGTTTGGCATATCGAGGGCATTATCAAATAATACAATACAAATTAAAACAAGGCTATTTATACAAATTCAGAATTCAGGCATAAAAAACAAATGGTTCAAGTAATATACATAGCTAAATGAAATAAAATATCGTATAATTTATGATATGATCTGAAGGTGCTTTATGTAGTTTCAATATCAAATTTAAATCTTGAAACTTTTTACGATTCCACACGTCTTGTCACTAACGGTCCGAGTTTCGTCATTCGACATGTACATGCATTCTATCACATGAATGCAACAGGACTGACCAACTGTCAATTCCATTGCAGCAGCCGATATATATTAATTTTTATAGTCCATAATCAAAAACCAGAGTGGATTTTTTAATTAACACCTTGGCGTGGGAAGAAGAAACACGGTTACATACAAAATTTATAAATTTTAAGGTAACAACTTTTATACACAATATAAATAATATGAGAAGATGAGAAACTGGTCTGCCCACCTGGTGATCGGAGATTGGCAAATTAATGATGATGATATTACAGTAAGTGAGCAGATTTCTCGCCGATTAGATGTATCAGTTTTCTACTAACCTACTTGTTTCACGTTAGTGTAACTAACCAACGTTAAACAAATATCAAAATGGTGCTAAATTACATTTTAATTGAAGTGATATTTATAATTACCTATCGAAAGTTCTCAAGAAAGATTACTCAAACTGCGTTAACTTAGGAATTTGATATTCATTATAACACTACAAAACAACTTTAACATAAAACGATACACGATCAGTATCAAAAGTTTTTTTCTCGATTGACAAAAACTTGAGTATAGTCATACTCGAAATCGAAAAAGGATAAAAAATCTATGTAATATAACAAAGATTACTACATTTCGCCATTCTCATATACTAAGATATCAAATTTTAATTTTCGAAACTGAGTATAATTCCAGATGTTTTCGTTCACGTCCCGAATTTCGCCTTTCGATATCTTCAGACATTCACACACAAATGTAATAGAACTGACACACAACACAGTTGACATCGCTTACAAGCCAAATAAGTTGCATAAAAAAGGCAATGACTTTGTTTTGAATAATTAGAAGGCACATAAATCTGTAAAGAATTAAATTAACATTTCAAGAAAACAAGCTTTAAATTCACATATATGTGATTGATAAATTTTTATATGTTTACTTTCAATATGTTAACTGTCATTTATTGGTGGAAATGAATTACATGAATAATTAAAAATCGTTTTTAGATATTTAATTTAAAGAGGTACATAACATTTTATCTGTTAACGATTTTACTTCATTTATATACATTTAAAATTGGGTTTTTTTTTTACCTGGTAATTAATGAATTTGATTAAACAACCTTGTTCGAATTCGTCAATGGATAATTCTCGCGATGAGCGATGATAGCGAATATTGATGATGCTTTTGTTTAAAGTTTTAGAAATAGTACAACTGGTAACCCATTTTGTTTTTCTTCGGCAATATTTGTACGAAGGTGTAAATATTGTGTCGCCGATATTACAAGAGCAAGGCTGTGGAGCCGTTAAAAAACATGTCTCCGATATTCACTAAGAACACCCTCAGACTAAAAAAAGTTTAATTTTGTCAGATGTTTTCTTCACTTTTCTATATATGTGCGTTAAATGAAAGATCGACAAACCATTCCGGCAAATTGTTCATTGAAATAATTTTCAAAATTGTCAAATCGAAAAAAGTAGTCGCTCGTTTTTCACGACTCCGACTCCTGCTCTGACTACGCAGGCCTAAACAATATTGGAGAGATTCTTTCATTTATTTAGCTTTGCCAGAATAGCCGAAAACCTCACTCCAAGTGAACTTCGTGTTGCCTTTTTATGTGCGTAAGAAATATTAACGGAAGGTCAGTTGCTGCGCGAGACATTTTCGAATATTCTTTGCGACTGCGTTGGGAGACGGAGGCAAAAGCATACCGTAACAAATTAACCCTAATTCCTAAAAGGGTAGCGAACGAATCGTAATTGTATCGGACGATGCAAAGCTAAATGAATCATAGGAATATCGAATACGTCTAAAAATACTGGTGTGACATGGTGCTTAAGTTGCATTTACAAGTAGAACTATTTTACACTACACATAGTTAGTTTTTAGTGTAACGAAGACGAACAGATTCCTTTCTTATGAAATTTTAAATTTGAATTATTCAAACTGTGTACAATCCTACATGCTTTATCACTGACGACTCGTTTTTCACTAAGACTTAATAGTAAAATTCCATCAGTACTCTCCGTTTCCGTAACTTTCTTAAAACTTGTAAATAGTTCGACGATGGATTTTTTTTTTACAAACAGCCTGTCCGAGCCGGACGCCGAAAACCCACCAATTGGAAGAAGAGACGAGCAGGTTCGAAAATTCCTCATGAAATTAAACTAACTCACCCAATATTCGAAGCAACCACCTATTTTTTAAGTCTATAGTATGGAGTCTTATTCATGTGCAACGATTCGCTACCGAAAAGCAGCAACGGTATGTATATGTTAAACAAATGGGGTTCGGTTTTAATCTAACACATCTGCGGTGACTTAAATATGGATCCAGCCACTTATAATTTTACCCTTTCTCCGCTGAGCTACCTGGACAATATTTCAACGCAATTCAGCAGTGTAATCTCGCTTGTAAACGAAATTTTTTATACTTTTAGCATTCTTATATTTTTGAGTATAAACCAGCATTAAATTGTAATTAACAGTCTCAACAGCTGTTAAGTTAACAGTCAGTGGGTTAATATTCATCATTTATAGAATATAGCAATAAAAACGAGCAAAGTTATTGCCTTTCTTAAAAGAAAAGATCATATTTTTATCATTTTAAATCAAGAAAAAATGTATGTCTTTATTTTGATAAATAAATTATTGGTTCACCATTTGCACTAAGGGTGAGTTACCTATACTCATCCCACAGGATAATGTGTACCGAAAATTATACCCATCTCATCTGTCAACTTCCGGCCGATAAAATTGTATAACACATGGTCACGAAGGAACGATTTCATTTTGTCAATAGGTATCTATTTATGCATATTATTATTAACGACATTGGCATCTACATCATCTGGCGTTAGGAAAAGCAGTAAATATTCATAGCGACGGTTTCTACGAGAAGATATAATTTCACGGCAACACGAATATAACGTCTAATCTTAAAAAGCAATCATCGATCAGGACAAAGATTTGAAATTTTCCGATAAAAATTGTTATCGAATAATTAATTAGCCTTCAATCAAGTGTACATTGCTTAACTTTCCTTCAAAATTTTCGTCAATAAATCTGTAGACCGATTGCAAAGTTAACATTGTATCTTTTTTTTATGGTAACAAAAAGCATTGAGAGAAAGTTGTACGTGATTTGCGACCACCGATTCCAAAAATATTTTTTGGCGCAACACTTGTCAAAAACTATAAATTATATGCAAATTACCTGAATGTTGCAAGACGTTCTATCTGCATCAAATGCTGCATTTAGAGATAATTCAATTAAAGATACTCATAATAGTAATTCAAGATCAACATAAATCATTGATTAATATTTTATAGTCATGTTTTTTTGTCGATTTAAACAATAAACATACTGTAGATTTTAAATATTACAAAAACATTTTTTATTAAATGTGGAAATAATCACTAAAAAAATTGTTTTTATTATTTAAAATAGCATGTCTTTCCATCAAGAAGTGACAGTTAACACCTTAAAAGTGATACTGTAGATTGATAAAAATGGTGGGATAATTAAAACTATCGGAATAAAGAACTCGTCAATAAAAAAATATCAAGATTTTGCGTCAAGATATAATGTGCAAGGGTGAATCATTACCAAATAATGGCTGAAAATTGATAAGCAGATTCTCGCCTACGATCGCAAGATACTAGAATGCGAAATATATTAAACTGTATATGCAGTTAAATAATTAGAAGCACTCTAATCATTTTGGCGCGAGTTTATTTTATAAAAGGGGCGTTACTCATTTAAGAGCGATAACTGATAAAAGGCGTTTGCAAATAATAAATTTAAATAACGAAAAGGTAGTATAAATAAAATTTTTGCATACATTTTACAAAGAGTAGTGTATCATTGTCATGGTTGTCAAACAAACTGAAGTCTCCTGGAAAGTCTTGTTTAGGATTGGGTAGATTTTTGAAGCTCTTCGATCTTACGTTTTTAATATGAAATCAATAGCACCTCACTCGTTAGAGTAAAACTTTTGAAAATAGTTCTTACTCGTGATTCTAGCAAGGACAAGAATTAAGATAGAAAATGTATTACAAATATCAGCAAATGATTGAGAAATTCACAAAATTCTTAAGGGCAACAAGGTACCTGCACGAAGAAAATAGTTCGGATGGCAGTGCTTTATAAACAGAAGTTGAAATCTTCCTTATTTTAAAAGAATAGGAACTATAATGTCTTTTCTATTTACATATAATGCTGAATGAAATTAGGTATTTGATTTAAGCGCGAATTGTAATAATATGCATATTTAATTTTAGAGTACGGATAAAAATCATCAGTTTAAAAAAAATCTACTGTTTTCACATCAATCAAAGTTGGCTATTAAAGATTATTATTGGTAGGTTCCAAAAACACAACGTTGGAAACGCGTCGAGATAATTAGATCCATTGCCATCGATCACCTTTATCAGTAAATTATATGACATCAAGCTGAGTTTGAAAGTTTACAATTTAGTAAAGTTAGTTCAAAAGTTTTCCTCGAGCGCATAAAGATAGTTTTAATAACTTACGCTTGGCTGTTTGTAATAAGTCCTTAACTTCCTTGATCAGCCTCTTGATCTGCTGACTGGTTCTGTCCAATTCCTTTTCGTGCTTGTGCAAGTTTTCCCTAAACCACGGGCTGTCAGTCAGACAGTCCGTAAATTCCAAAGGCATCAGGCCTACACCCATTTTTAACAGATGTCAAGTAATTTATTCACACGATCAATCACTCGTTTGCATCACTGACACTCCACTTTTGAAGTTGTATTGCGTTTAAAACACGAATATTTAATTCTTTTATTTTAACATTTCATTCGCGACATCGTACACACCTATCACCCGTCAATGACAACTTTCAACTAAATTTTTGTAAGTCAACAAACAGGTTAGTGAACGTAAAGAAAATAAACAACTACTCGACTGCAGTGTTACCAACATGATATTTGGCGCATTTTATCAGTCGAATATAAATAATCACATATTTTGACAGTGTTTTTATTACAATAGCTTATTGTAACTTTTATAGAAACATGTTAGTTTCTCATGTAAAATCTTTTTAAAAACACAAAAAAAAATATTGTTAAAATTGTTTATCCTTTGATATAACAAATAAGAAGTGGAAAACAACATCGGCTTTTGTATAGTTATCTTATTGTTAGAAAATCTTTAAATTATCCATCTCCATAAAACTTAAATATGAGTTTAGTTACCGAATAAATTCTATTTTTTTCATTTTGACCAGGGTGTAAGACTTTTGATTTCAATCACAAATATTCAGTTTTTCAGGCTTTTAGTTGTTTGTAATAAGTCACATTAAAGTATCACAGGAAGACCATTTGGAAATAATGCTTTGATATCCAACTAATTGTTAATGTATATTCAATAGATTTGGAACATACTATTCTTGTCATAGTAAAAATAGTTTTATAAATGGCTATGCAATTTTCCATAAAATTGTATAGTTAATATATAGAGCAATTACTAATGTGTTCTCATATTCATATTCATGACTACATAGGCTCAGAAATGATTTTTTATTAAATTTAAAACAGTTATTTTTATAGGACACCATCTAATTTCCATAATTTTAATTTTCAGTTGTTTAGATAAGAGTGGTACAGCTGTCACAAAGCCCGGGCAATATTATTTTATATATCTTTCTGTAATAGTACACAAAGGATTTATATATTACATGGAACAAGTTGCCTTTTATGTAATATATAAACCTTTGGAAAAGAAAAAATTCATAAATTTTTATTTTTGTTTTGACACTGAAAAATTTAACTTGGGTTTTTATTTTGATTTTTCGATAAAAAATAATAAAGAACAATTTGATCGACGATTTATTTATCATCTAAAGTATGTTTTTGTTACTTAAAATATCATGCCTTCCCATCAATAAGTAACAAGTTAACAAAAACATGTATTGGCCCACACATAGATTTGAGAGATAGAGCAGTAACAATAAACATTCGGAGTTCCTTTGCTTCTTGCAGATTTCTGGTGGTTATTTCAGTGAATATTTCAAAAAAGTCCAACTATAAAGGGTTCAGTAAAAGAATAGATCAGAATACAAACATAAATCATTTATTTTTCAATTGGATGAACAGCAACATTGTGATTACTAAAATTATCATTGATGCATAAATAAAGAACATTATATTATAACCAACTAAATTTGATAATATAAAAACATCTTTATAATGTGATATAAAAAATCTGGATTATTATAATTGTTTAGGCTAGTGTTACACAGCACCGGAGAGACATGATGGAATGCGAGTCATGATTGTGCTCGCTGTTAATTTTTATGTAAATACAGTGTTAAATTTATCATGAGCCACATTTTGTCCTCTCAATGTGCAGCTATGAGGGCTAGACTTGTATGTAAGAAAAATACTGCATTCCCAATAGAAGACTAGGTGTCAAATATTCGGATTATAATGTAGAAATATTTTTCAGCAGTTATTATTGTCCTAAATTGTCTATTTGAACATAATACATATAGAAAACGAGAAAAGAATATTTTCTTTACTTAGTCATTAATCAGACGAGGTGAAATAACAATAAGAAGTATAATGTATAATATACTTGCATTGTAATACCAGCAAGAAATATGATAATTTCTTGTATGGTATAAGGAAAAAAGCTACATTAATTTTGTCACCTGTAGAAGAAATCATTAAATTTTACTTCAGAAACTGTAATAGTAATTAATTCAATGGGAAATAAAAAAAACAATATAATGAACAGTTAGTCAACAGATGCATTCTGTTAGTGAAGCAATGTCTATTTTTTCTTATCATCTTTTTTGCTATCGTCATCTGCCGATTCTTCATCAGAGTCATCTTCTTCAGAATAATCTGATTCGGAGCCGTCGTCGTCGCCCGATGAACTGGTGTCGCCAGTGTGTCCAGAATACCCGTAGCATTCAATAGCTGCAGTGCAAAAAAATACATGTTATTTATACCATTTAGTGGGAGGCAAAATGCATAAAAGTATAGGTCTGATTCTTTGAAAATCAATATGAACTGTGATAGATTTAGCAAGCCAACAACATATTCTTTTCAGAGCCCAACGTCTGAGATACTGACGAATAAGCATGGGTCGAATCGAACCTCGTACTCTAAACAGAAATCCGTCTGCTCTTACTTGTTTTTGAGTAAAACAGAATGAATCTATGGTGTATGCAGAAGCCTTTTATACAGCCTATCAGATTATCTGGTAGGAAATAATACTGCAGATATTTATATATATATGATACATACACATTATAAAAATCACAAATTTTTTGCTTTTTAACATAAAAATGAATTCTAACTGGTTTTACATATTAATGATTCGCATTGGAAATTAGCAAGGGAGTCAACTGAGTTATCTCAGGCAAAATTTACTTTGATACATACAAAATATATGTCTGAATTCTCTCTAGTCCACATGGAATATGTTGATATCCAGAGCAATACAGTTGAACATTGTTAATGCTCTTACCAGTAGCAGTTACACGTAAGAGGATTAAATAATTTGTGCTAAAGATTTCTCAAAATATTATTAGAAACATACCATTTGATATTATCAAAGAATGGCAGAATTCTAATTTTTGCTTTGTAAAAATCAAAATAAATATGTAGTCAGGTATATTTCTCTTAAAATTTTCACACTATTAAAAGTGAGAAAGTCACGACAGTGAATTTTATACCTATAGCTAAGCCACTCAAAGCACGCTCACATGACAGAAATGTGTCATACGGCATCATTTGCCCCTGGTTTTGTGATGATACAAACATTTCAATATAGGAAATATATGCAGAAACAATACTTACGACCGGCCGCATAGTCATTGGATGTACCCGAATAAAATCCGTATCCTCCATACTCTTCATCATCATCCCCGCCAGCGTTTCCTTGTCTGCCAAACTTATGATTACGTGCTGAAAATCATTTTCCGACAAAAATTAAGAGAGGAAAATCTAAAATGTCTTTATATAAACTAAATTTACCCAGTGCCATGCTGAGCCATTTTAGGAATATTTCAAAATGAAAAATAAAAAAATAATGAAGTGGTGTAGGGCTAAACTCAGAGATTATCTGGCTATATTAAACATAAATTTTTTAACACTTTTGACGATGTTATATTTTTGAGTGTCTCAACGGTGACATTAAGGATCAGAATTTGAGAAGCAGGATTGCAACATTTGGTTTACTCACTTGACATACTGAGATCCTTGGTCTGCGAAGTATCGTAATTGCATTTAGGGCAAGGAATGGCCTTGTTCTTTTCATACTTGAAACCTTTCCTCTTGACATGATCGTCGCAATAACATGTCTTACAACGGAGGCATGAATACTGCCCCAGACGATTGCACGATTGACCTGAATATCATTATCATTTTATTAATGCCTGTTTGCATATCTCTAAAGCATAATGAAAAGACAATGTGGAAAACATCTAAAATCTAAGCTGGTCACTCAGACAGTGATTAAAAAAAATATTTATTTCTTGAAGAAGTTTGAAAAATGTCTTGAATAGCAGCAATGAGTGTATTAATAAATATTGAATATAAAAACAAAATTAAATTATATCAAAGATTTGGGCAAAATATTTTTCTAATCCTTACATTTCAAGTCTTCAGACTCGATAATTTGACACGAGGCTTGATGCTCAAACTGGTCATCTTCACAGAGAAATCCATTGCAAAATGAGCAGCGAAACACTCTGCCACCGTGATCCCATACACCTATAAACAACAGAGTTTTGAACTGAACCAGAAAAGAAATTATGAAAATGAATATAGATGTGTAGTGAAAAATTTATTATTAATCAACTTGCTTTCTGAAGTAACATATTGTATTGATTGTGCCACACTAACATCGTCATGTAATAAATAAATTCAAAACAAGACCCAAATGGTGAAAGTTGGCCAAGGGATACACTTAGACTTGCATTATTTCCCTTCATATTTATTCAAGCTTCAATTGTATGGATTACACCGAAAGTGGCACCCATAGCAACCTGTCTACGTCGACTTCTATTGAATTTGATTTTCGGTAATATTTATTAACATGAATGACACAATTTTTTTTCCATGATAAAAGATAGACGTCACTAGAAATATGTGAAAAAATAACACGATATTTCCAATTGGAATATTTTATACGTATTTTTAAAAGTCTATGGACACATATGTCCCTAAAGTATTCGCGTCATCCCCGCCTAGAGGACACATATGTCCTCGTGGTATTGAAGCGGTTAAACAGTTTCTCAACCTCTCTTTTTCAAAGTGGGTAATGGTAAAAAGATAGTACAAGTGGAATTAGTTACTCTGTTTTAGGATGGGATAAATGAAATGGAATTTTAGATAACACAAGCATTCATGCTTTTCAGCACAAATCTATATATCAACTGAAAAATCAATATGTAACTGTCTGTACGAGAATCAAGCCCGGAAGCATGTAACCAAAACAAAGTTAGCTACTCAGCTATTGATCCTATATTTAATGATATATTTTCACTAACCTCTTTCACATTCTATACAAGTAGCTTCTTGCAATGGACAGGTGCAAGCATGGCTTGTGAGGCACTTTCGACCGTGACACACCCATGCTTCACAAAAATCACATATGGCACCCTGTGAGGAAAAAAAATGACGAGTTTGAGAGAAATCAATGTGATGATGTAGATTTTAACACATCCAGAGTCTTAAGCTATAGCTCCAATGTCCACAAATAATGCTATCACAATTAGGTTAGAATATGTCACAGCATGGAGATTTTGTAGTGTGGCCTCTATTTTCACCTTGAAAAATTCGTTTGTGGCTTTGTAACCAACTGTTTGCATACCATATTTTTTTCCCAAAGACAAGTTTGGATGCACTGTACAACTCAAGCTTCTTTTAAACCTTCTTTAGTTTGTGGTTGTTGGTGCTAGGATCTGCCTTGAAGATGATAAGAAATAACTTGATCATGGATTTTAGACCAGTTAAAATAGTTAGAAATGATCTCTAGGACAAGAAGGTGATCACTGCCGTGCCTAGACCAAAGATGTTGGATGTGACGGTAGGAAGAGAGCTAAGAGAGAAATGAGCACCAAGATCAACTATAAAGATGGTTACAATTATAAAGCCTTCTTCAAAAGAACAAATAAACCAAAGGATGCAATGCATCACGGTTTGTTCATTTCTACTATTCACAATTGTTTAATGTTTTCTAATGAACGTTAATTTTACTGTAAATAATTTTTATATGGATGTTCTTTCTCTTTAATGTTGAAGTCATCACTTTCAAGTGTTTGAACCAGTGGTCATAAAGATCTTGAGATTGAGGATATTGACCAAATGTTTACCCTAGTATATGATAGATTTCAATAGCACTGATATAATAAAGTTGTGAATTTGAAACTTCCTGCAATTGCTCATCAAATTTTCACATGTTTTTTTTGAATTAAAATTTTTCACATATTTTAATATATTTAACACGTTGGCTGCGTAAACATATTGCACTGTTTCACAGAGGGCCTGAAAAATACCCATTTTTCGAAGCCATAAAAGTTTGTGAAATATTAGGGGCAATTATTATATTTCTCCGAATTTGGTCGCCCTCAAGGTCATTTACACAAAAAAACATTTGTGCGGCACATGTACTGGCATTGTTTACTCACCAGATTTCGAAACATTTGCAGTTTTTATTGATGTTGCGCCATATGTAATACCCTAAAGGCAAATTCACACTAACATATATTTGGTTTATCTATAATTTTATTTTGAATGGAATTCTATCCTTCCTTTTTTACTCCAGGTTTTGATTTGCAGTGATTTATTCATCTTCAAGTTTTGTTGATAATAACTTTCATCTAATCACTATCCGATACACTGTCAATGTAATCACATACGATATTATAAAAATCACTACCGTCACTATTGTAAATAAGATCATAGCTTTCTTCTAGCCTTTCTGTCATGATGGCTGATCCATTGGGAGTGAAAGGAAAAATGAAAATTGCAAAAATATTGAAAAACAAGTGCACTAAAACGTAGAACGAAGTTTATAGAATTGTAAAAAAATAGGTACGAGGTGCTTAGAAAAAAAAGTATGTACACGTTAATAAAAATACATATTTCACAAAATTATAAGAAACAGTGATAAAACAAAACCAATTTACATCTGTCAACAATATTTCCACAAACCATAAAAAATTATTTGATGTAAGTATTTCGATAAAATGAATAGTGTGAATGAGCCTTTATGTGATAGTTCCAAAGACATGTCCCGAAACTTCTAAACCATGGCAGGTACTTACTAATACTAAAAGATCTTTTGTTATATTGAAAACACGGTTCCCGTGACCGACGCGGATCTACAATTCAGGCATGGACACGGGAGCCGTGTAGTACGCACTGATCGAGTTAAACGAAAGCGTAAATTTAACTTATGAAATCTAAAGCTTGATATCAAGACTTTAAAATGATTTGTAACAAAAAAATTCGAAGTATTAACCAGTGCATTTTTCCATTCAAATTAGGAGAGCAAATCTATGCAGTTTTATTTCAAATTTGCCCCATACGAAAATAACAGTGTTCGTTGGAGTAATTATAATGTAACTTACCACCATACCAAGTCCAGTTGTAAACATACCCGGATGTTTGACAATACAGTCTCCTGTTTTCAACATGCATTTTACCTTACCGCACTGAGCACATATCGGAAGTCGCTGAAGCGATGAACAAAAGTAACAAAATGCTCTGCTCTTTTGCTTCCTGAAAAGACATTATGGTGATTAAATTATCAAGATATAAGATATGCCTTAAAGGCCAGTGTCAATAGTTGGTCCACCTTAATTTAAATTCCTACAAAAAAATGGAATGGTAAAAATTTCTGACCAAATTAACACGGTAAAAATATATATCGGCTTTACAAAATGAACAGTTAGCAGTGAGGCTATATTGTAAATCAACCTTCCAACGAAAATTAATCAGGATTATAGTAACAATAATTCTATATAGAATCAATGATAATATACATCCCCAAAATATGCTGACCGTTGAATTCCTTACTTTTGACATTTGTCACAATCCATGGTTGTGTTACAAGGATGTTGAGCCAACTCGACATTTTCTTTTGCATTTCTGATTTCTTTCTGTCTCAGCTTCTGTTTCTCCGCCTTTTTACGTTGGCCAGTCTTCTTTTTTGGCATTTTCTATAGATAAATTATATCACTTTACAAATTTCCTTGTCGCGACCGATTCTAGACGAAAACGCAACTTAGGTTAGTTTAAGTTTGGAATCGAAATGGGAATGTCACATTTAGTTTCTCTATTAAGAATAGTCTATTGAATATATTTTTTTCTTAATATATTGTCTATGCTATTGACATTATATTACCATAGCAATCTATTATTATAGAGGGCTATGATATTACGTTTTCCAAAAATTGCCAAGAAGGAACTATTTTTAACGGACTTGAATATATGAAGCAGCCATAAATATATGTCTTATCAACATATTATATATTAAAGAGGAAATTATGGATTAAATTATAGGAAAATTTTAAACTATTTCAAATAAAGTTACATCCATATAAAAAATATTTTAACCCTGTAAATTTATATTTTATATTTAGTATTTTTTTTATTGATTTATTTGAAAAAGTCTTGTTAGTGAATTTTTTATTTATGAACAGATATTTTTTTTTTGGCTAGTAGCAAAGCATCGAAAAATTTAATTATGACATTCTTTTTGGATTACAGAAAAATATAAATAAATACCTTAAAAAAATCTTTTTGAAGCTATATAAAACATAATCTTTATTTTGTATAGTTTCAAAAAAAGCTTTGATATAAAAAAAACTATTACATTTAGATTTAAAAAAAAAATCAATATTTAAAAATACCCTATTACCTTAGATAAAGGTGAAGGTTAATATTTATTATTAGATGATGGCCTTGATTCATAAAAACCTTTGTTATAAGAACGAAACAACATTTATTCATTGACCGTAATATAGAATAACTTTTTTAGAAAAAATTTAATCAACTTGTATGTTACAATTATTTTTTCTCATTTATCAATAAATTTGATAAAAACTGTTAATCATAGGTGGAGGGACATGTTTTTGTTTTTTATACATGTGTTCTTTTAGATTTTTTCATTGCAAGTATCTATTGTAAACATATTCAAACAAACTATAGTTCTAATGAGGGCGTAAGCTGAAATAGCTATTAACTATATACCTTATAAATTTTGTAGAACTAAAATACATTACTATTTTTCACCGTGTTATAATGGAGTTCTACGAAGTAGATGCCAATTCAATAAATACATTTTTTACTTATCCACCATAGTAAATAATAATATAGGAACATACTATTGACTAAAAATTGTCAGGTAAACGGTGCAGTGGTCAATGTCATTGATTTTGGTAGTGGATCTCACATGTTTGAATCCCAGTATGATCAGTGTTTCTTTTTCAATTGATTTATCAATTCTTTTCAAAAACCTTTCTATGCTTTTTAGCCGTAGGGTCACTCTAACACTAAGTTCTAATGGCCAAGGCTTACTCATCATACCAAAATACTGTAGATTTGAATCAAGCGCAAATTTCCATAGCTGGGCTTCATCAAATTACTGTATATTTTAACAAAGGACAAAAGCCCATCGTCAAAAGAATACATTTAGTATTTAAATAGGCAAAAACATACAATATTGTTCTATGTTGAACTAAAAACCTTTTTTGAATAGAATAAGTTACCTGAATGACCCGTTCCTGAGAATTTCCCATGTCAAATATTTAAAAAATATTCAGTCCTTCATTGTTCATTGCAGTGTGTGGAATGTTGGCACTTAGAATATAAGAAAGTTAACAGTATCAAATTTTATTGATTGAATTGACATTTACTTGGTAGAACTCTATTATAACACAGTGAAAAAATAGCAATGTATTTTAGTTCTACAAAATTTATAAGATATATAGTTGATAGCTATTTCGGCTTACGCCTTCATGGCTTACGCCTTCATAGTTCCAATGAATTAAAATTTTCTAGTAACAACCAATTTATATGTATGTGCTTTAATCGTCTTGATAATTCTCTACAAATTTGGTTAACACCAAACCTAATATTTTTTTTATATTCAATAGTGAAATATTATTTATGCCTCAGGAGGGACAAATCAGGCTAAATTTAATACAAAAATGAACTCAAAAAGGAGAGTTTTAACACTCCTGACCTGAACCCTGTTGAGCTATATACATAATATTCAAAAAACGAATATTTCATAAATTAATTCAGCATTCTTGGTGTCAACCAAACTTATGGAGATTATCAGAAAAAATCAGGCTTTATCCCCGTAAAAAAATTGGCATGTAAGTGATTTGACGCTGGTGAATATCTTCAATTTTTAAATGCCAATTGTTTATACAATGTAATCAGCCGTCTCAACAGTGGAGATATAGTAGTCAGAATATCAACTCTCTTATATTTTTATGTGTCATACTGCTATCAGCCATCTCGACAGTTGAGACGTTAGCAGTCAGGGGAAAAAAGATTTCTATCCATTATTATTGCCTTTGGAATTCACCAAAATAATTGATTGAGTCTATATAAAAATATTTCAAAAATTGATTAGTAATAATAGAAAACTATTATCATGTCAGTGAAGCAGAAAATATTATCATCGTCATTGAGTATTAAAAAACAAGCCTTTTAAGCTGTGTTAGTGAAATAATAATATTTACAAACAATTCCAATGAGGATATTTTTTTTATAAATATAATTGGTAAATCATTTGCCCCGGGGTCAACTTTACCATAGCATTGCTGATATGAAACTCGATTGAATCATATCTTTAAATAGTGCCGTGAAATGTTTTGCACTGATTATCGCTAATTTATTCATTATAAAGTGCTTTATAAAGAATAAAAAAGATTCTCATAAAAATCTCAAAGTCGGGAAGAGCTTACAAAGTGTCAAAATTACCAAATGAGTTCATGTAGATAGAATAAATTAACTCCTACAAAAAGCCTTTTCATATAACAAATATACAATACATATGTAAATCAATAAAATATAAGTTCTTGTATATAAATATAGCACTGTGAAATGTGATTTTAAATGTACTAAATCATTGTGAGTGAAATAGAAAAGAGCAATGGAACGTTTTTTCTGGGCCCCACGGGCTTCAAAGATATTTTCAATTATTAATGTAGTGCTGTTTGTTTTATTAGCATTTGACAAAAGAGCTCTTGCAGAAAATGTAACAACCGATCAGATTTTTAAATCATTCAACTGTACTGATATAGAAAATTCAGAGTGTACACCGACAGTAACAAATGATTCTAAAAATAATGAAAATCTACCCAATAATCATAAGGAAGTCGTTTTAAAGGGTTTATCAGTTAGTGAAAATCCGGATATAGTCGATGGCTCTCTTGAAAATATTCCTTTTGAAATGGATTACTTTCCTGAAGAATCTATTCGCACTGAAGTAATTGATATTCCTGCGACCATAAATGAAAACAATCCTTCCGAAATATCTACAAACAAAAATGTCTTATATGATAATTCTGAAAGCGTTGACAGTTCATCATTGATTAAGACTGACAGGTCGACTGATGGTGATGTCAATCCATCACTTATTCCAGATTCCATGTCTGAAGATCAAAACATATTGAAAACCACTAAGAATGATGATATTCTAATAAGCACTACTTCATCTAATGAGGGATTTGATAAGATAGACAATACTTTCCAATCAGAAAGCTCTACAATATTAAATGAGAAGAAAAAAGATTCCAGCAGATTCACTTATGCGAAAGAAATTCAAAGTGATGCTCAGTATGCACCGTCTTCTCAAGAGTCGGTTAAAATAATTCATTCAAATTATAAAGCGGCATCAAAGTTGATTGCTGATGACTTGTTAAAAGACGTTGAATATGCTAATAAAAACTCCAATGGAACAATACCCAGGGACAAATCTTCCAATAAAGGCAGTCTGGCTTTTGTTTTCGACGGTACAGGTTCCATGTCAAACGATCTGGCACAGCTGCAGGAAGGAGCGGCCATGATCATCGAAGCGATGCTAAAGAGGGAGGATAAGCCGATCGTTGACTATGTTTTGGTGCCGTTTAGAGATCCACGTATGATTTTTTTTGTAACATATGTCATAATAAAATAAGTTAGTTATAACATAAGAGGAAAATGGAACCCATGCACTGAACTTTGTAACTCTTTTATTCTTTCATTTACATTGTCACAAGAAATGAAGGGTCTTCAAAATTGCACCAAAAATGGGGGATCATATATTATTTTGTTACGAAGTTTTAATGTGTCAAAACATTTATCATCTATTATTACAATTATGGCCAAATTGTATAATATGAGTCTTAAAAGGTAACTGATGTTTTATCAGTTTTTAACAGTTTTATCAATGTTATATTTTAAGCTGCATAAAAGAGGAATAAGATACATATAACTTATATGCAATAGGACTATAGGATTGCTGTCACTGAACAATACATACAACTAATGAGTTTTTAATTAAAGGATTTTATAATTTCATCAAAAAATCATTAGCTGTGTGTGTTGTTAAAATTATCATATTCAAAATTAAATATAATTATAATCAAATGAATAGTTAATGATATTGATATCAGATGTATATGTTTGGCTCCTAACCTTAGGGTCTACATTTTTCCTGTGTAAGTCTGCTTGTATATAACTGGTGCAAGTCGTTTACTATGCATCAAGATGCCGAAATTCAATATTCCATCACACCCGTTTGATATTATGAACCATATACATGTATACAAATATCAGAATACTGAATATTAAAATTTTTAAGTATCAGTAATTTTTTATAGAAAATCAAAGAAAAATATACATTTGTTGGGCTTATAAGAAAACATTTTGAGAGCATAGCTTATTTTATGATGAGGGTTAAGATGGATTCTTGCAAAAATTTCAAATATTTGGGTATTAGGAACAATATTATAATACGAGTATAACAAGTATTCCTACGATCTAACTACAATTTTTTTTTAGTATGAATCATATTATATTGATAAATTGATTACCTTGTATATTTTTTTGGTCTTGCCATTAAAGTTTGCTCAATAAAAAAAAATGGTATGCAATTTGAAATACCAAAATATCAGTATTGACATTATGAGTGCCAATGATAATTTTTTTATACTATGTACATAGATGTCGGGCCTGTGATTGTGACAGACAGTGATGCAGTATTAAAAGATGAACTATCCAAGATAAGAATCTTCGGCGGCGGAAACTGCCCTGAAAAATCTCTAACTGGAATTTTAGCTGCTCTGAATGCCAGTCGACCGAATTCTTTCATATACGTTTTTACTGATGCCACAGCTGATGACCACTCCATAGTGGACAGCGTAATAAATTTAGTTCAGAGGACCCACAGTCAGGTATACTTTTTTTAAACTAATAAAGATTTCTTCAGAGGAATAATTCCAGCTTTTGAACAGATGTAACAGTGAAGTAATCATTTAAGCATGTTAATTTTGATATTATAAGTAACAGATTTTGATTTTAAATGACCGCATACATAGTTCATTAACTGTAGGTCTTCCAGTGTTACCAAATCAAAAACAGAAAAGTAAATCCTACTTCAAATTCCTGTCTCTCTCTAGCATATCAGAGCTCCATAATCCATTCAATATTTTTTATGAGGTTCTCAAAGTTTGTCTAGTTCAACTTGTTACCCGCTGAGTTACCTGCTGAAAAAAAATTTTCTCACACAAAATGTTTCAAAATTTAAATCAGTACTGTTGATATCAGCCAGAATTATGGAGCAAATCAGGCTATATTTGAATACTAAATCAATACTGTTAACACTTTTATGTATCAACTATTAACCCACTGCAATCAGTTGTCTCAACATTTGAGACGTTAGCAGTCAGAAGGTTAAAAAAGCCACAACAATGTGATGTTAGTATTTTTAATTGATGATATTCTTATTTCAGATAGTGTTTATATTGACTGGTGATTGCGCCCAACGAGATAAACCTCAGTATCAAGTGTATGAAAAAATTGCAGCTGCTAGTTCTGGGCAAATCTTCCGATTAAAAAAGACAGAGATATTTAAGGTTAGACACACAAATTCAAATATTTAACAAAGCATTCATCGAATTCAAAAACTTTTCTTGGAAATAATGAGAAAGATCTCAAAATTTAGTAAAACTGTCTAACCTAATTATTATATTATTGTAGGTGCTAAAATTTGTTGAAGAAACGTTAGATAAGGATCGTGTGAATTTGGAATCCATTATTAATCCTCCAGGCTTTGATCACATGCATAAGGTAAACAATAACACAAATTAGATATGATTTGTTGAAATTATTTATGTAAATAATTGATGTATTTATTTGAAACTAGGTTTCCGTTGATGATTCTCTCAAACAAGTTACAGTATCGCTATCAGGAAGAGATTTGATGCTCTCGATTGTCGATCCAACGGGGAATAAAATTGTCTCTCCACCAAAAGTTGTCCCAGTTGTGGTCCTTTCGGAGATTAAGGTGTGTATTGATCATAGTTTTATTTTGAGTCCCAATTAATTTATATAAACACATTCTTTATCATTTCGTGCATTTCTAACTCTTGCATTTTTAAATCGCTGTATCTCCGTACATTTTCACATGTTTTATCGCAAATAACCTGGATTTAGCAAATTCAAATTTTATTATTTTTTCGATGGTTTCGGCGGTAAATTTGTGGAAGTTCATTTTAATATAAAATTTATAGTAAAATTACATTCAGCCAATAACATAAATTATCTCACAATTTTGACTAAATGGCTTAAACAAAGGATTCATTTATATAATATTTCTTGAAATTGATATGGGGGGATGGGTAAATGACGTTCCTGGCCAGTTCATCGTATTAAAGTACTGTTATTGAATTAATAAGTGAATATCCTTAGAAATAGTTGCATGTTACATTAGTAAGAGCCATTCAAGGTCGATAATGAGTCTTTATATTACAAATAGAAAATCAATAACGAAAATAATTATTTACCCTTTGACTATTATGAGTTTTTTTTAATGTTCATGAGAAATGCTATAAATTATTGTTTATTTAAAAATTATGACATTAATTAATCCCTAACCATTTTAATTGGCTGTAAATTTTAAGGCACTTTGCCGACAATCATCAAAGTAATTCTCCTTGTCAATTCAAAAACAACGATACATTGCTATTTAGAAGTTACTAAATATCAAAGAATTAAATACTAGCAAACGGTGTAAACATGGTAAGTACCAAAATCTCAGGAATGAAATGTAATAATAAATAAATGGCTATATTTATTCACTTCCTGGAGACGGGATATCTTGACATATGACCTGTTGCAGTATCAATAAACATAACTCTATTGCATTCTTCAGTAATATAAAAAAATCAAAGTGCATTTATGTTCTTCAAATAATATCACTGTTATTATATTCCCACACATAGCTCCCAATTAAAATGTTTTGTGTTATGATTTTCAAGCTCGGTATATTTTTAGATTTATAATATAAACGACCCGGATCCTGGAAATTGGACATTGACAGTTGGCAGTACAGAACAGCATTCTGTAAAAGTGACTGGACTATCAGAAATTGATTTTGATCACGGTTTCTCGGCACAGGATACAAATAAAATGTCTCAAACAAGTAATAGGCCGTTAGAAGGTGAGCTTTATTTTTGAAAATTCTTATCTATGAAGAATTTAATTCAATGTATAAAGTCATTCAGAAATATATTTATATGATGTCAACTCTCAAAGTATTGTTTAAAAAATGAATAAATCTATTTGTGTTTGAGGATTAGAGTCTTCTGTCTAATGGTTGAAATGTTATTGACTATTGGCATTTTCTAGATCCAATGTAATAATTGTTTATAATAAAACTCAAAGTCTCTCAAAGAGGCTGTGAAGCGTAGGGAATGCAAATTCTATTTTATTCCACTGAAATAAATCAACACAGTGACTGCTAACATTTCAATTGTTGAGATGGCAGATTGCAGTGTGTTGACGATTGATATTTACTCAAAAACACAAGATTGCTAAAAGTGTTGAAACTTTCATCTATAGGCTAATTTTTGTTCTACAGCCCAATTCATACTGACAAATAATTAAAGCATTCATTTATCTATTCTGATTAAGTCAACCTAATAACCTAATACCAACACTAATAAACTAATTTTTATTATATAAATATTACAAAATATTTCTGAAATAAAAGCTCGAAAGGCCTGTAGTATCTGAGCCCCTTGAACTCAGTTCTCAACCCCTCCTTGTGAGCCTGACAATACTCCATAATTTATGTACAAAAATCAACCTGTAAATTGCGTAAATTTATAAAGTATTACTCAAATAACATGTATTAAATTTGTTTATAACATTCAATGGTATATTTTCAGACGCCCATAATAGTTTATTAATATCTTTAAAAGATAACAGTTCAGGAGTGGAAAAATTGACATCTGTTGAGCTGTTAAACATGTCAGGCGCTTCATTCTTTGAAGTTCCTTTAAATAAAATAGAAAACGAGACAAATCTTTTTAAGGCCGATCCATTTTTGCCGCCATCAGATTTTTTCTATCTCGGGGTAAGTGTATAATATATAATAAAGAGGTTCACTTTTAGCTACTTATTGCTTAACCCCAGACTGCCAACATATTTACTGCTGAGATAGTTCATTACAGTAGGTTGATTATTGATATTTTAAATTATAAGGGGGTTAACCGTGTCAAAACTTTCATTTTAGAGCTATTTTATTTATTGAAATATACTCTGATACCCTGATAATTTTTTGAAGTTTGGCTTCCTCCTTTCCGGTTGAACCTCATAAAGAATATTCCAATATTGAGTAGTGTTGTTGTCGGCCAAACTTGCAGAGATTATCAGGATAAATCTCGCCATATTTGTATACAAAAATAGCTTTAACACAAATGTTTTGACATTGCTGTGCGCTTTATGTTACAAGTGTCAACTACCAACACACTGCAATCAACCATCTCAATAGTCGAGACATTAGCAGTTAAAAGGTTAAAATCAACAATATTGAATTAATTTTTGGAATACTCGATGTTGGAATATCACTAACCTGACTATAGGGAATTGATAAATCGGTTGAGGTATGATTCAAATTTTTTTATTATGATTAAAATTTATATTTTATACTGCGCAGCTTATTATATCTAAAACTGACTAAATAAGAAAGTGAATTAGTTTTTCCTCATTTCAGATAAACGGTATTGATAAAGATGGCCACCCAGTCAGGCGTATCAGTTCTACTGCAATTCACACTCAACTACCGGGTAATAATGATGATTTAAGACATGTTCTGATATATACACAATAAAAAGTGCAAAATTTCTTTAATTCATATATTTTAAATTTTTTCAGAAAAACCATTTATAAGTCTACCTAGTGAGGTGAGAAATGAAGCATCTTGTTTGCTTTTATTTATTTTATAATTACAATACTGTTCTAATTTAAATGAGCTTCTTAGAACAGAGTTGTCACATATAAAAACACACATTTAAAAACTAAATTTCCAGGTTTCAGCAAATATACACGAATCGATCACACTTCAATGCAAGATTGAGAGTCTAGTCCCTATAAATGTTTGGTGGTTTCGTAATGGAGTGCCTATTGAAAAGAAACAGGAACACATGTATGCCATTTTTGACATTTTTACTTTGAATTGAAAGATTGAATTCCATAAAATTAATTAACATTTTTTTAATTAAATTAAAATTACATTTTTTAGACAGAGCGCCATTGTGGAACATTTTATAGCTGATGTTGACGAAAGCTCTGAAGGGAAATACATATGTAAAGCTTCAAATAAAGCAGGTCACTCAATTGCAGATGTGAATGTTGCCGTTAAAGGTGAAATATAATTCATTCAATTTCATCTGGCCTCAAATATAATGCCTTTCTGTCAAGAAGTGACAGTTAACTCCTTGAAGTAATTAATGAGTAATAATAACAATTCTTAATTGTAGGCTCTATTCCGAAAACATCAATGACTCCTGAAACGATAACTGTGGCACCCGGTGAACAGATCACTTTGGACTGTCTCGTTGAAAGTGAACTCAGAGTGTCGAATGTCAATATTTACTTCACACCAAAAACTAATTTCAGAGGTGAGTTGCCAGCGAAAAGCAAATTTTTTCAAATACCCAAATAGGGATTCAAAATGATTTCACAATATTTTTGTAAAAGGTGGATGAAATTTCTTTTGACAGCAATACATTGTTTTGTAGGAACCATTCAGCAGGATGATGTCGGAGTGCTAGTGTCAAGCAATCAGGGAATGGCGACATCTTATCGACACCAATTTATAGCTTCATATCAAAATGAAGGCACTTACATATGCGTTGCACAAAACAAAGGTACATTCTAGCTTAACATCCAAATCATAACAAAAATATAGACAATCGATATGCTTTGAAAAGAACAGTTTCAACAATCAAAATATTTAATTATTAAATTATTTTTCAGCTGGCTTTTCACAAGTCGAGAGTACAATAAACGTTTTGGTTCCTATCAAAATTGAAGCATTTCCAGAAATCTTGGAATATGTAATAGGAGATTCTTTCAGTTTTTCGTGCATCATTGATGGCACAACTGTCGGCAACTGGACGTTCTCAAATAACAACTTAAACATTTTGAACAAAGACATTTCTGAAATCCACAATGTGCGTGAACAGCGAGACGTCAATGGAAATAAACTAGGATTGAAGTTATTGATAGATATCACAAATGCATCTCGAGAAAACGAAGGAAATTATATTTGCAACGGCCACAGAGGGAAAAATGAAATTTGTAAGTATGAATCTATTAGTCTCCGATTGATTATCGAATGCATCCCATAATCATTTAAACACAATATGATATAATTGAAAACCAATGTCAGTCCAGATGTCATTGCAAAAATTTGTTGGGTAAATTATCAATAAACTATAAGATATTATCCATTACATGAATACATCTGACTTATATAGATTACAGTGCAATAACTACCAACAATTCTACATGTGGAAAAGTATGCACATAAGAGTACCAGAACATGTAGGTGTTTTCAGATTTAATTAAGATATATCTATATTTGCCAAAAAATTATTATTAGAGAACCATTCATTCAATCCGGATGAAGATGTCAAGTTATTACATCAATACATGAGGGATCATAAACAATTTCATCAAAACAATTTTGAAATAAATAAAGCCTAATTGGGTTCATTACTTTTACTAAACAATCAGTTTAGCCTTCCTAATAAACATTGTTATCAAAATTTCAGCATCTGCTATAGTTCAATCCAAGTACATGGAAGCGCCTTCGATAATACCCTTGAAGGAAAAATTGCTGGTAGAGGCTGAGAGTACTGTTACAATTGAATGTCCAACTAACGGAATCCCCAAACCTACAATTGCATGGATATTACCAGACGGCTCTTCAATTGATAAACAAAATGGAGAAGATAATCGAATATTGGTAAAGTTATTACAATAAAATAATCTCTTGGACAATTATTTGCACCAAAGATTAGCTTATTTCAAAACACAACGATCTTTCATTAGTTATTTATTTAGTATTATACATACAAAATGCACAAATTATGAATAAGTGATTTCATTTTCCAACATGACTATGATATGGTTTCCCCAAGGTGATGTTTTAATTCATTCATACTTTTACAGGTTGATTCTGAAGATAAACTCGTGATTCACAATATTAATCCTGTGGATGATGGATCTTATAAATGCAGAGCTGAAAATCAATTCGGAGTTGATATTAGTAAGATTCTTGTAACAGTATGGAGCAAATTAAAATTTGCTAATAAACTACAAAGTGAGTGAGAATTTCATAATTATAACACATATTATAACATAAAATTGAAATGAACAGAAAATCAGAATAATTTTATAATTTTCAATATCGACTGACGGTGCCTGATGGAATTTCAATACCATTTTTTAATCTGTAATTCCACTTGTACGCAATTGATGCAAACTGTTTACTATTTGTGAATTCTGTTGCATCCGTGTCATAAATGTGTGAAGATACTGAAAAGGAAAATTCCATTATTCAAACAAGACATAATGTAATCAAATAATTTGTTTTTAACCATTCTCTGCTGAGCCACATAAAGGATATTTCAACACTAAACGTCCAAAAATTAGTTTAGCATTAATGGAGTTAAGTTATGGAGATTATCAGAACAAATCTATACAAAATTTAACCTATACACAAAAGTTTTGACAATGTTAACTTTCTTATATTTTTAAGTAGCAACAGTCTGTATCACCATACTGACATAAGCCGTATTAATAGTTGAGACTTTAGCTGTCAGAGGGTTAATGAATATCTTGACAGATCTGATAATTTTGATTTGTACACCAAAATTTATTTATAAGACTTAGCGGATAATGCACATAGATCTCTAGATCATAGAGCTCTTTAGAAAGACACAAGGGCACCATTAATAAGCTTTATATTATTTCAGATCAAACAGTTGAAATATACGAATCCATATCAATCCCCTGCAATGTCGATGGCAGTCCGAAGCCAAAAGTGAGCTGGTTTCATGACTCTGTTGAAATTCTCGATGAGGAAATAGACAAGGAAGATGGAGCAATGTTAATGCTAAAAAATGTGAATCTACTTGCCCAAGGAACATATTTATGCTCTGCTGTTAATGCTTATGATGCCATTAACAGCACAATGTATCTTAACATTACCGGTTTGGGTATGTATGAGAAAGATTTTTGAATTTATGAGAGTCATATTCGGAATAAAATTCATTAAGTCTTTGAAGAGTATGGCTACATTATAACTGTACATGTTTATGTTTTAGAACTACCTGTGATTGAAAAAATGGATGAATCAGTTATTATCAAAGAAGGACAAAAACTAGAACTCAATTGCAGGTATTTTTGTTCTTACATGAATCGAGAAATATACATGAATTATTATTTAACAGTTCAAGTGATCACTCATTGTGACCAAATCAAAAGATGTTACCTTTAACCTTCTGAATGCTAACGTCTCATGTGATGGCTAGTGATAGTATATTAATAGTTTTGTCACTCTTAAATATAAGAGAGTCAACAGTGTTACAACTTTCATGTAAGAACTTATCATTTATTTGATTTTTCCTGATAATCTCTATAAATTTAGTTAACACTAACACAAATGTATTATTTTTTCTGAATATTCAAGGTAGTGGAATATTTTTTATATCGCTCAGAAGGAAATGAGTTAAATTGACTAAACCTCATCATTTTTACTGCCATCATTTAAATCTCGTAGATATGAAGTATTCACCAATTTATTATCTTGTTTTTTGAGATGGTACATCAATAATGTGCAAAAATATTCAATGTAGTACTATTAACCCACTGGCTGTTACTGTTGAGACAGCTCATTGCATTGTCTTGATAGATGTTACTCAAATATGTTCAAGTGCAATTAATGAAAAAACTTTCTTTTTTTTAATAATAACTTTTACTTTTTTAATAAAATATACCCTCTCTCTGATATTTCTCTAAAAATTTTCACTGCTGAATTAATTTTTTAAATGTTTTGGGATGGAATGTCCTTTAAGCGGTTCAGCAGGGAACACATTTGATGATTTACTATAATGCTGCTCACATAACTACAATATTACAGAACAGTTAAGGGAAAACCTCGCCCTACATTATACTGGCAGAAAGATGGCGTCAAAATTGATTTGGGGTTGTCAGTTGATAATGAAGTTAACTACTCAGAGGAGACTACGGAACCAGAAAACTCTATAATAAAAGAAGACATCCATCAAAACATTCTATTGAAGATAGATAATGTAATTGCAGAAAATAAGGGTGTTTATACTTGTGTTGCGGAAAACTCTGTCGGTGTCGATAAACACAATTTTACGATAATTGTTCATGGTAATCATAATTTTATGTGACTTAAATTATTGTAGTATTCATGTAACATGTAAGGTAATATAGTTGATAAAACTGAAGTAAATACTTGGTTACTCTGTAATAATGTAAATCCCATTCAATTAATTCCAATGTAATCAACCGTTGAATTAACAGAAGTAGGAAAGAGTAAAACTTCACATACCATAAAAAAGTTTATGAATCCCCCTTTATGATTAACCCTTCGATTATATTCAAGAGACCAACGTGTGCCGCACCAGGTTAAATAAAAATTAGAATTAATGTGTTATTAATTTTAATTTACTATTACAAATGATTTTTCGCAAAGGTACTGTCAAATCAACTGAACATATTTTGGTATTGTCATTTCAGAGCCCCCGAGGTTTGATACAGTGTACGATGATTACGATGAGGAGGCGGACGGTCCAATAGAAACAGAAAAAGGAATGGACATAGTGTTGACTTGTGAAGTGGAAGGGAATCCAAAACCCCTGATTACGTGGTGGAAGGAAGGCATTCCAGTTGTCTACACTGATTCGGTGTAATATTTTAGTTTACTTCTTCGACTATTTCAATAAATATTAATCCTCTGACAGCTAATATCTCAAATATGACAATTATAGTGGACACTTAAAAACATAACAATGTCATCACTTCCACGTACAAGCAAATTATAGTTTAATTTGTCCTGATAATTTTAATAATATTGCTAACAATTAATCAATGAATACACAGTATTGGAATATCTTTTACATAACTCAGCAGAAATGAGTTAAGAAGATATTATCAGCTCTCAATTATTCTTAAGCAGTTGTTTTTAAAAAGACAGAAAAATGGGTGAACCCAAAAATTTACTTAGTAATGAAAAAATACCATTCATCAAAATGTTTTCAATTGATTAATTTATTCATTAAAATTTGTGTTATAATGTGCACATTTGATGTACCAAATATGTTTCAATATGATTCCAGGTACACTGATGATAGCAGCATTTTAGGAATAAAAGATGCTAAGTTAACTGATTCTGGCCTTTATTCTTGCAACGCTAGCAACCCTATGGGAAGTGTCGTTAAAAACTATACAGTTTCGGTGATGGGTACTAGATACATAATATTCATAATAAATAATTCTTAAGAATTTATCAGATTGGGAATATATATATAATTTGAAATATTTTTCTTACTCCATCCAGTAAAGCCGGTGCTCACAAATGAAGCGAAAGATGAAGTGATGCAGACAATTGAAGGACAATTGGTTGTGCTGCCTTGTTCAGTGTACGCAGTTCCAGTTCCGCAAGTCTCATGGCTTTTCAACAAATTACCATTAACAATGTCAGACAAAAAGCAGATTGACTCTGAACACACTCTGAGGTACAATTTCTAATTGTCTTTGAATATTTATTGGGGATGAAATATTGACTTTTCTCATTTTACAAAAAATTTTGAATTGTTGAAACGATTCCATATATTTTTCCACAAATGGTTTAGCCTTTTGGCATCTCCAACAGACTTATTTAACCAATGTTTCAATACTTCAAATTTGACATTAAAATTCCAACAAGCACCTTCAGTTGATATCACAAATTAGATTTCTTTGGCTTTGCTAAGAATGAAAAGGTTAAAAGAAACGAGATGTAAAGTAGTCTGATTAACAAAGGAACCTGAAGCTAGGATTTATGATTTTTTATTATTCCAAATGTCGCCCCGCCCTGCAAATTTTATTACTTTGATGTTAAAATATATTCTATATATAGACATAAAAAATGTTCAATTTCTGTTCAGGTTTGTGGCAAATTTAACAGATTCAGGAGTTTATCAATGTGAAGCTATTAACAAAGCTGGAAACACCAGTCAGGAGTACCTTGTGTTGGTATTCGGTGAGATTTATTTTTGAATCATTGAAATATTATAACAAAGGAAATTTTTTTTAAAAGAATTAATATTGTGCAAATTGACTTCATAGACTAACAATTTTTGTGATAATTGCATTTTCAGTACCCCCATCAATATACCCGAAAGAAACTGAAACCTTCCAAGTCAAAGAGGGTGCAGCGGTGGTATTGGATTGTCATGCTATCGGCTTTCCGAAGCCAGTAATAGTTTGGAGTGTTGACGGACAAAAAATAGTGGAAAACGGAACGAATATAATGTGAGTATCTTATAAGCGATTACTTTTTGGCTATATTATTGATCTACATACATACATACATCTATACAAATATACAAAAAACTCATTCAGTAAAAAATAGCTCACTACTTAACGGGTTAAATATCAAAGAAGGTATATGGAATACCATTACTGTATTCTAGTCCACTGTACTGTAGGCTAGAAAAGAGAATATTGATCAAATATTCATTCAATAATATTGTATTGATTTTCTATAAATACAACAGAAAATAATAAAAAAAAACTTATACTTAAATAGTAACAACACAGTTTTTTTTTCAATACTATTTTGTAAAATATATTTCAATTTAAAAAAAATTGGTTGTCTGTAAAGTCGGTTTACGGACGATAGATTAACGTGACAACGTTATAAGAAAGCATTGATGAAATGATTGCATACTTTTATGAATAAAATGGAATCATTTTTATTGAATTATCATTATTTTGTATGGATACGAAGAAGGAGTGAAATGAAATCTACAATTTTTTATTGATATATTTTATTCGCACGCGACAAACGGGACAATGAGTCATGTTTTTTCGTGCGTGCAGCGGGCGTTCATCGATTTATAAGACCTTGTCACGTCAAAAATAACCTAAAAGGTCATTAACACTGTTGATTAATTTTTAATTTCGATGTATATTGTATGATTGTTTGTAAATTTGTTTTCTTATTTCTTAAGCCTTTTGTTTTGTATACCTGGTAATCATCAATGATTTTTTTTTACCAATTTATATTACAAAAGATAATGCTGGCGATGAGTGAAACGGGTTTTAATCATTTAATATATTGTGACAGTAACACTAAAAAAACATGTTATTATTACAAAATGTTATGCCTTTCCACCAAGTGCATTTAACACGTATTAAGTGGCTAGTGTTGGAGCAATAATATATTTTAAGTAAAATATATTTTTATTGGTTTTTCAATAGATTTACATCCCAGCGTATTCTCATCATATCTAATCACATTATTAGTTAAAATATACTTCTATGCATGGAAAAATATTTTTATTTATAATTAACAATATTTTCACTAGTAAAAATACATTTTCATCTGAAATATAACTTATTCGAAGGAATGTTATAGATAACACAAAATAGTTCTAAATGCTATTTCCTTTATGCCCGTTGTTCTAAAATTGTATTCAATTTGCTTCCATTATTATTTTATTGCAGATTGAATGATTCCGGACGCCTTAACATTACACACATGTCAAAAAATATTTCTGGTAAATTCATTTGCGAAGCGGAAAATAATGTAGGTGTCACTCAGAAAATGTTTTATGTTGAAATGAATGGTAAGTACAGCAATAATTGTCTGTTCCCAATAACTGATTCACAAATTAATATTAATTTGACTGTTCTGTTATCTTAAAATCCCTTATAGATCACATTCCATGCTGTATGGCCGGAAACAGATCACATAATACACTTGCGAGAAATGAGTTTATGAATATTTTTCATATTCAATTTTCGAATTGAGTAGAACTATGTCTATAAAAAAATAAAACCTCTTAAAGCATGTAAAAAAACTAAATTCTTCGCATATATTTTACGGGCTGGTAGATGAGCTCTGTGGGATTATGATGGTCAAATAATAAAATATATAATTTTCAGGGCTATTTTTCCACAAGAGCCTATTCTCAAGATAAAGACCGGATTCACCTAACGCAAGCGTTATAGAATGACTAAACATTGTGTTTCTTTTAATTAAATATAAGTGACCATTAGATCAGTTAACAATGCTTGCAATGTGCGAAACCACTCTTGATCCTAAAAATATAAGGTTGTGAAAATAGTAGAAAATGTTGTGTTTTTATTACTTGAATATGATGCCTTTACACCAAAAAGTCACAGTTAACACCTAAAATGACATTTTCTTATTTGATTATATTTACTGACATTTTTAAGCAATCTTTCATATTGGGACTAAATGAGTAAAGTGTCTATAAAAGTTTTGAAACACCATAATTATTACAAGTTCACTCTGTAAATGTTTGATTTGATTTAGAACCTCCCGATATACTGCCGAGCGACCTACCAGTGAACATTCAACTGTTGAATGGTGAAGAAGAATTCAACATTCCTTGCAAAGCCAGCGGGAATCCCACGCCCTACGTTACATGGCTACACAATGGAAAATATATTATAAATGGTAAGAGAATAAAGCTATCAAAAGTTTCGCTTGCAACAGAATATTTGATTTTGAAACATTGAGTTGTTAATAATTACACAGCAGTGAAACATATTTAGATTTATATTGATATTTGTTACAGATATGCATATAAGAGTCCAATCTGATGGAACTTTAACCTTGCGGCATGTCACTGAAGACTTGAGTGGCAAATACACATGTCAGGCTGCTAACACGGAAGGATCCTTAGAAATTGATTATACACTGAAAGTTATAGGTATGCAATAATAAATACAGCTACAATATTTAATTTCATTGATAATATGTGTCATTGCATTACAAAAGAAACAGTAACTTTACAATGAATAGATAAAACCACATTCTATATTTAACATATTCTGTTGTAGAATAGAAAATTGGTGTTTTAATAACAAAAATACTAAAAAAGCATGTTGATGTTTTATTGATTACTGTTATTGCAAACCGCACCCATACATTTACAGCACCCCCAACTTTGATGGAAACTGATGAACATTCAAAAACAGTTGTCGCAGCCGAAGGAACCGATGCAGTTTTGGAATGCCCTCTAAAGTCTACTTTGGTGTTGCCAGATATTCAATGGTATAAGGTAATTTTGTAATATACAAGCTTTGCAATTATGGGGCTTGCATATTGATTTCCTTACTTTTAAAATGCTTGTTAATGATTTTATTATAACAAATTAGAGGTAAAACTTAATAACTCTAATATAAGACATAACAATTTTGCAACAAATGTTTACTTAGTGATCATTCATTACTTTGAATATGATCTTAATTTTGACCTAAATGTCAACAAATAGCATCTTTACACATTGGGGTTTTGATCATTTTCTTTTTACCCAATCCCTGGTGAGCTGTGTAAGAAAAATTCTAATACAGATTACTTAACACATATTAATTTTAAGAATTAAATTTCAACAGACGACTTCCATTAGCCGTCTCAACAGTTGAGACATTGATAGTCAGAGGGTTGAAGAAAACTAACATTGCCTGAAAATGGGGATTTTTAAATTGATATTGTTGTCTTTTATGCTACCGAAAATTAGAATAGTATTAAGAAACTATTGAACAGTGATAAAATAATATTTTTGATTGTGGATTTCTTTAACCGGCCTAAAATATTGAAAATAACCAAATGTGCAGTATAACAAAAAATGTTTTTAATGGAGAGTCATGTTTCTTCTAGGGATTAGATTTAATTGACAACAATAACCAGTTGACTTTGAAGTTTGTGAACGTCTCTCGTCACAATGCATCCGAATATTCATGCTTGGCAACAAATGACATCGGAAAAGTATCAGCGATCATAAATTTGGTCATTCATTGGCCGCCGGCTTTTGTCGATTTCACTGGGGATACCGAACTGCTGCATCTATTGGAAGGAGACCCAATGAAACTGGTCTGTAATGTAGATGCAAACCCAGAAGCTGATGTAAGTATTTTATTCTGAAGGGATATTATTACTGTAAATCATTTGTTTATTAAAATGTAATGATCAATGAATTCACGTGGTAGAATGTAACTTCAAAATCAAATTTAAGTACACTTCCATGCTAATCACACATGCAATATAACCACCAGTCATTAAAAAGTGTTCGCATCACTTTTTTCATAATTCCTCTTGTATGTAATATAAGCAATGCAAACTGGTTACTGACTGTCAGTCAGTTTAATACATCCATGTGATAGGATACCTAAAGATGTTGAAAAGCAAAACCCGGGTCAAGAGTGACAAAAATGTGGAAGTGCATGTAATTTGAATAATTTATATTAATAAATAAAAGATCAATACTGATTCAATTCCAGTCTAAAAAGTATTCAATTTTACTTTAAAATTAGAAATGATATTTCATGAAGCTACTGCGAAATTTTTTCATTACTGCACCATACTGTCGTCATATTTATGATACTATACCAGATGTGATTGTACAGTAGACCAAAAACTAAATAGGAATGATGGCAATGAAAAAGAAAAAGTAATTCTCTCCAACTTCCTCACGTGCATCGACGTGTGTGTACCTTGCGCACTATCAGAAACGATACATATGTCACTCGTTTTATAAATACCTGCAGGCTTCGTATTACAGAAAAGATAAAATGTCATTTAAATACCTTTGTAGAATTAAATATGAAAACCTGCGATTGTATATGAAATAGATTCCATGAAAAATTGGCTGATTGTGATCAAAGATGACAGATTCTCTTATTTTTCATCAGCCACATTATAAAATCTGACTTGGTCGTCTGCATCAAATCTCTCAAGAATCTGACCCGAGCTTGGTTTACTAAATTCGCGAGGTGTACTTTTTTCTTTCTTTATATTCGAACACATCCCTTTCACTCCAGGTGCAATGGATGAAAGATTTGACAGCTGTTGGAGAGGTTTCCCCTATGCTTAAAAGAAACTATGTAAAAACTCATCACGCCGGGGAACATATTTGCGTTGCGACCAATCCGTTGGGCCAAGCGACCAAAAAATTCACAGTGCACGTTTCAGGTATTACTTCACAATGGTTTTAAAATATTATTTATTCAATAATTTTTACAATAAAAAAATCATCATTTTTTTTTCCTTTTTTAAGCTATTCCTAAGATTGACGGACCAGAGTCAGAAAATTTGGAAGTGAGAATCGGGCAAGCCATGAAATTGGACTGTTATGCAAAAGGTTTCCCAAAGCCCGAAATCGTATGGACAGGAAAGTGGGTAATCGGTTATTTTATTTATATTATCATTGTGCATCGCTTTATTAACCCTTTGAACCCGACGCCAGTTTCAAACACTTTCACCCTGTACTGTTTTTGGGTCCTTCATTCTCCAGTGTCTACATATTTTTCGGCCAAACTGAATTGTATTGAATAGGCGAAATAATATCAGATAAACCCTCATTACCATGGTTAGTTTCAAAGGTGCTAAAGTTACTATTTAGAGAGTCTTCCAAATCTAATTCAATTGATGATGACTACTTGGTTTGCATTGCAGCAGCTTTTTGCTCTTTTTCTTTCTTACCAGCAGATTGTATCAGTAATAAATTATATTTTGGTATGATATGAGGGTGAATGAAAATTTGAAATAGCAAGCTATTTGAGACAATAAATAAATGTAAACACATAATTTTCTAACACACCTAAGGGACTGACCTTGATACACAACACGCAAGCAATGAATGCAAGAACAAACAAGCACTCCTCTCTTATTATAGTCAAAACAAGCCGTAGCGTTTTGATGGTAAATGCTGTGATATATGGGTATATATATATCACTTCTCCGAGTGGTTTTACCGACCTTTAGGATTCAGAGGGTTAAAAACCACTGAACAAAAAAAAATTAACTAGCTGAAAAGATTGTTGGTCTATTTTTAAAAGTCAATGAAACTAAATATTGAATCATTTTTGATTTACATTGAAGATAAAAATTTTCTTTTGTCACAATACACCATTCAATCATGCTTGATTCACAGATTTGCTCCGGACTGGGCGATCATCGGTGACGGAAGACTTCTGAAAACCTATAAAGTCACAAATAAATCTGGTGGATTTTTCGCTTGTAATGCGACAAACAAAGCTGGGTTTGCAGTCAAAAAATTCAATGTTACCGTTCTTGAGTCTCCATCCATACCCACTGTAACTGTATTTGCTAACAGTACTGAAGAAATGGTCGATGCCACTGGAAACGTTTCAGTCAAAGTAAGGCAACGTCTAATGTTTCAACAATTTATGATTCATATGCTTTAAGCTTGACATTCTTGTACATTTTTACTCAGCGTTTTTTAAATACCCCCATAGAGGTAGCGTATATTTTTTTCTTATGGCAACTCGAATGCCACTATTCTAGCTCTAAGTTGTTAAAATGTATTTCTGTATCAATAATAATTGGCCATTAATTTTCAACCCCTTGTATTTGAGGGAAGCACTTGTTTATTATTCTTCCATTATCAAAGTGTATAAAGCATATTCCAAAAATTACTTTAAAAATATTAGAATTAAAAAAACTTAAGAAAATTATTAAAACAAATCAAGCTACATTTAAATAAAAAAATTAGCTTCTACATAAAAGTTTCAGCACTATCAACACCCTACAGTCTGCCGTGTCAACAGATGAGGCGTTAGCAGTCAGTGAGATAATTGTGTGCCATCATTTGTTGAGTGCAAGATGTTAAGATTAGAACATTTCAATGGAATTTAAGTTCATGTTAACATTTTACAGACCATGATTTTTAAAACTATTGCACCATAAATACAATATAGTCGCTCATATAAAATTCAAGGCTTAATTTCTCATCAACAACGGACCTCAATGTGGGTCTCTATAGAGACATAACTTAAGTTTACTTAAAAAGCAATAATTTATTCCAGGAAAAATCAAATACAACTATAAGGTGTAATGCACAAGGGAATCCCCAACCTTCGGTTATATGGATCAGAAACGGGATGGGACTTGTGATCAATGATTCCGGATCTATTAACACCACAGAATATAATTTCTCTGAAATAAGTGTAAGAGATTCGGGAAAATATACCTGTTTGGCTAAAAACAAAGCAGGAACTGAAGAATTTGACTTGGATATTGATGTTTTAGGTAATGAATAAATTTAAATTATATTATAATTATTAAAACTATGTAAGATTCCATAAGTAAGTCTCTCACAATCTGGGTTTCACCTTTCGGTATCTTCAAGTCATCTTCAAGTTCTATCAGACAGTAAACAGTTTGCATCACTTATACATACAAAAAGAATAACATAAATATAGACCCAAAGGCCAGGAGTTAAATATATATCTGAAATAATTTTGATACCTACTCATTATACCTATTGGTTATAATAACTTTCAATTTTAGAAAAGATAATTTTAAAACCAATACAGTCTAATGACTTTGTAATTAGAGGTTTTAACAATAATTACAATGTTCATGGTGAGATTAAATGTCAAATGACTTATAATTGTAAAAATTAAATTATTCAGATTGTTGGCTGATTGAAAACATCTCAAGTAAGGGATAGCAAGAGATAGTGAAGTTAGGAAGGTTTAACTGCTCATTTAATAAAGGTGATAAACTCAACTAGGTTAAGTTTTTTTTCTAAAGTTTATGGTAAACCCTGTTTTGATGAAATAATTGAATGAGTGGTTCTCCAATTATAGGTAAATTTTGATGTTTCTTTATGAGTGTTCTGATACTCTTAAAGTGGGTTATTTGTATTGGCATTCTTTACTACACATCCTAATATTGAATAATTCTTCTATGTAATAATGAAAATTTGTTACAGAATAAAATTATTTTAGTAAACCATTATCAATAAATCATAATGATGCTCATTTTTGCAGTGCCACCTGACATAATATTTAATGAGACACCGAACAACATCGACGCCATTCTTCAGCCTGATACAAAAAAAGGCAAACAGAAGCGAGCGGAAACTTTGGCCGGGCAGCCTATAACATTCAACTGTCGATCTTATGGAAATCCTGCTCCATTGATTTACTGGTTCAAAGATAGAAAATATTTGGGATTCTATGACTCTAATATGATGACCCACGAGGAGGGGCAAGTGCTTCATATCAAAAAGGTATCCCTCGGACATGCAGGAAATTACACTTGCGTGGCTAGAAATAGTGTCGGAGAAGACAAAATGGACTTCTTATTAGATGTTTACGGTAGGTGAACAGTCCTTATTTAAGAGTACTATCATAAAGTCTTATTACCCCATCTTTTTTACTGAACTTTTAATGAACATATAATATTATAGAGCAACGCCGATCTTGAGTTTCCTCATTTATCCTTTTCATGCATGCCTTGTTCATTTTATCCAAAAAGTCCATGAGTTTAAGTCCAGACTATGCCCATATTATTATTTATTTTTCCCCAATTCATCTTTCTATTCGGTAAATATTTTGGTCCCGCCAAAAATATTATCGCTTTTGAGCATTTCTGTTGAGTATTTCCTGTTCCATCATTTACAGAAGCTTTATTCAAAAGATATTGATAAATCTATTGTTAGAATTGTAAACGAGTTTGAAGGTTTTTTTTTTGTTTAAATTGATGTGCCAAACTACAAAGAAATAACTTGTGAAAGTGTTTAACATTCTTTCGTTTGTTTAGTAGTATTATATAATTTGTGCATTATTTATTTTAAAAAATATCAAGAAGTGAAGTAACTTAGTATTAACGACTTCAAAAAATTTTGTGATGAAGTAATAAAAAAAGAAATGAATGTAATTTGAAGCATTGTCGCCTTTATTGTTTGTTTTTCTGGGTCCCTTCAAAAATTTATTATCAAGGATTTACTGTATTTTGACAAAATTTTGTTTTAAGCAAGTCGTATTTTCAGTCAACTAAAATTCACTTTTAGTAATGATGGATATTTAAATATGTTTTTTTCAGTGAGCCCATTTGTTGAACAGCAGCGAGATCAAAGTTTATTTTTATCGGCCACCAAAGGACAAGATGTGTATCTAGAGTGCCCCGTGAACGGCAACCCAAAACCGACAGTCAGATGGCTTAAGCATCCGTACACGGAGATATTGTCAGGAATATATCCAGAAATCACAATTAAGGAAGATAACAGTACATTGGTATTTGATTTCTATAATTATGTATCTTGAAAAGCTATCTCAATTAGAATTCTTTTTAGTATCTTGGATTTCATGTTCAATGGTAGGTCTCAAGGAAACAGCCTCAGTTTATTTACATACGATAGTGTTTCAGAAACAACAGAAATTCAAGTTTTTAAAAAACAGTGTGATATCAATAATTGTGATTGATATTATTAGATAAAAGAATTGTCATCAATTCCAGATTATAAAGAACGTAACTGTAGCAAATAATGGTAATTATTCATGCATTGGAAGCAATATTGTTGGAATAACAGAGGTGCTATACACAGTGGAAGTTATCGAAATGCCGGCCATAATCAATGATCCCTTCGATGATAAACAGAGCATTGTAGATGCAAACGGAACCGTCTCAGCAAAAATAAGAAGAGGATTTCAACTCATGTGTAATGCCGTCGCTCATCCGGAACCTGATATTATTTGGCTAAAGGTACCTATGCATTATTTTGGTAACTTGCTTTTCATGAACTTCTATATCAAGAGAGCAGGCAAAAGCTTTTAAATATTTTTTAAGTTGAAATAATAAAAGACAACTTATCAACGCTAGTCCAGTTAGAAGTTATTGCTTTTTTTATCATTAAATGAATTTAAACTTTATATGGTGGCTGCCATAATTGTGATAACGTGTTTCATAATCCTGCACTCATAAATTGTTATATAGCCTATGCCGACTGTTTTAAATCAGGCAATATTTTTAACCCACAGTGACATCTTTTGGAATCACGGTTAAATATTAACAATAATGCACTGACATGAGAAGAATATGCACAGAATTTTATTAAATATTTTAGGATGGCTATCGAATTCAAAGCATCAATTCGAGAGGGTCGCTGCATATATCACTGGATGGAAGATATTTGAGCGTGATGGATGCCAGTCTGGACGATGCCGGCAAATATGTGTGCAATGCTCAAAACAAAGCTGGCACAATAGAGAAAGAGTTCAATGTTAAAGTACTCGGTGAGAAATTGCAATTTAATTTCAATCATCTTACATGGCTTGATTATTATGGAGTAGAACACTAATTCCCGGCAAACTGAAATCTTAAATAGTGTTACCACATTTGTCAAATAGATAGCTTAAGAAGTATGGTCTTCTCGTAAAATTTGTTTTGATAATTTTGTTATTTCACTCAACGTGTTATGAAATGTGATGAGTGTTTTGCCCATTTGAAAAGCATCTTCAATTTACTGACAGGTATGTCAGGGGCCAGAGTGAGGCATTTACCCTTTCCGTGAATTTGAGAAAAGATACTTATATCCCTTATATAGACAAAACAAAAACTAACTGAATGGCAACTTTTACCCTCCTCTACAAAAACATGAAAAAACCGAAGTGATAACCTGACCAACTGCATAGCAAGGTTATTTATTTACATTGTATCAATGATTTCATTTCATAACTTAAAAATTAAGAACTGGGTAAGATTGTTTCTTTCTATTCAATAAAAACAGAATCTTCTTATGACTTTTAATTACATTATGAGTTATGCTATTTTTTAAATAATAGTTCCGGCAGAATGGAGTCCATGGAGTAAGTGGAGTGAGTGCAGCATGAGCTGCGGTAAAGGAAAAAGTTTCCGGACTCGAGAGTGTCAATTTTACGGAGATCTCAAAGCTATCACTGGTATCAACAACTCTGGCCTGCTGCTGACTAATAATTCTGTTCAGGAATCTCTCAATGGTAATGTGTATAATATATTTGCGCTGTGGAAAATAATAATTGGCGCACAGACAAGTTTTTTGTATTTGTCAAAACGTTTGAGAAACATTCATTCTCCAGAGGATTCTCTGAGATTGTTGGTAAAAGGATTTTTTAAGATATTTCAGTAAGTTGATATATTTCTTTTTGTCATTGTCCACTGCCAATAATATAGACTATTAGCCAAGTATAGACTATTGATCAAATTTGCCTCAAAGGTATTTCTGTAAGAATTACTCATTACTCTATTGCTCAACCTATTATTTTCAAATAGGATAAGGATATATGTAAAGAACTATGGCAGAACTAACAATTAGTCAATTGTTCTTGATTATTTATTTTTAGTTTCAATTATTTGCTTCGTTTTAAATCCAAAACGCAGTGCATTTACAATGTTTACAACATCTTGTACTTTTCACATAAATTGAGTAAAAATTGTTGATTTCAGGTACAGGTGTGGAAAACCTTACTGAACAAGAGGAAGAAAAAAAAAGCAGTACCCAGAAAGTCAATCCTAAAATACCGGAAGAGCTATTGGATAAGAAGTCTTGTCGGGGAAATCGCAACGAAACTAGGGAATGTTTTGTAGCACCTTGCAAGGTGTGTAAACCAAAACAAAAACGATTTACAACAACAAGTTGAACATTATGGAAAAGCCCAACAATTACTTTAATTTTTAATTTGTTAAACATAAAACACAATGCATAGTATATTCACAATTTTATCATTATCAAATACAAATTTTAACTAGCATTCTTCACTATGTTTTATCTTCGTATTGCCTGTTGACAATATTTTTTTTTTCATGGTTGCTAAAATTATTTGAGTATCCCTAATTTTTCCATTCTTCATTCCTGTTAATGAATATTAAATATTTTTTTTTTACTCTTAATGGACTATTAATTCAATTTTATTTTTGATCACAAAATAGTAATTATTTCATTTTAAGAAGTCCTCAACTATTTATTTGTACTATTTTACTTCATTCCGATATATTTTGTATTTTGAATTCCTGGAAAATATTAACTCAAAAATTTGTATAAATAGCCATGTTTTATTTGTATTGTATTAATCGATAATGATTGTGATCAACAAAACTGGTCCTTATCTGATGAATATTAAGTTAAAAATAGTAATCCACATTGTGTTTTATTATTTAAAAAATACTTTTAGATCAATGGTGGTTGGAGCGAATGGAGCGAGTGGACAACGTGTTCAGTGAAATGTGGAACAGGCTCAAAACGTCGATATAGAAGTTGCTCTAAGCCTGCTCCATTCCACGGTGGTGCAACCTGCACCGGAAGTGATGGTCAACAGGAGCCCTGTCAGGGATCGAATTGCTCTGATTGGTGAGATTAATCAATACATTCAATTGACTAGTTCGCTTCAATGAAAGTTTCCAATAGGCAATTGCTTTAATTACATCTTTAAATATGATACAATTGTGTGATGCATTATCAAGATTGTGTCAATTAACTTTATATACTTATTTAACCTGTTAACTGAGCGCCACTACTCCCCTCCCCAATTAGGCAAATTGCAACAGGCGTGCGTTTTTTCATAAAGACGTATTATTACGTCATACCTGATACATTTTATTTATAACCATACAAATATTTTAATACATGTTTGCAATTAATTAAAAGTCACTGAAATATATTTTATTAGTTTATTTATCTATAAAAAAAAACTCACATAATAAATCCTATCCATAGTCACTACTGTTTACGTTGAACGTATTATATATATACGTCCCACCCAGTTAACAGGTTAATCATAACCAAATAAAAAAAAGTAAATTTTCATATGCTTTGCCAATGTGCCAATAAGAGTAGCTTTTTTTGGTGTGAATTTTACAACTTCTACATTTTTCAATAATAATAAAGAGTGGTTTCGTTCTTCACTAGCATTATCAAATATCAAACCAAAGAGTTCATAAGGAGTGTTTTAGAGAAAATATAGGAGTTTTACCTACCAATAAAACTCTTATTGTGTTTCCAGCAATGTCCAAGATCCTCTGAGATAATGCGTCTCTGTTTTCGAGCCACGCGTCCAATCGTACGATACGATACGTTACGATCTTGTGGCCATCTAGACTGGTTGGAAAGGGTTAGTGATAAGGCCTTCCGTCGGATGTGATCACTCTCGCCAGTTATTACCTCTCATCTATGGCTGTCCTGGAGGCCGGCTTATCGGGCCCCATAGCTGTAAAAAATAGTTCTTGGAAGTCTCCGCCATTCTTTCGACTTCCTTCCGAGGCTTTAACCAGTTGGCGAAGCCAATATATTGGGGCTATATTTTACGTGTCTCCTTTCCTAATGTGCCAACCCGATTGCTGATGGGTACTTGACCCGAACGCAGGCCATAGAGTTATCTGGTCCCGTTCCTCTTTAAGCCCGCTGTCTGAATATCTGAGCAATGTCTTGAACTACATGAACTTATCTAACCGACGTCAGTAGTAGCAATGTTGCCGTCCTACAAGACACTTCATATAGGCTGGATGTAGGTGGAGTGGTTGCCTTCAAGTGGCGGACTTCCTCCTGACATCCTATATAGAGGCTTTCGGGGTCTTTACTCTGGCTAGGGATATGGCTCGGAGTACACGCCTCACCAGGGCGTTCCCGCTAATGTCCACGCCGTCCACTGGTTGGCAGAAGGTTGTTATGGCTGACTTGTGCACCCCAATTGTGGAGTACGCCAAGCCTTCTCGGAGGTAGAGGTGAGCTAAGTACCTGGCAACTTGTTCCGGATGGGGTGATTTGTGACCACTGATAAGGATCAGGTGATCCATCTAGCCCAAGCCAATTGCTACGTGATTTGTGCACTCCAATTGTGGAGTATGCCAAGCCTCCTCTGAGGTAGAGGTGAGCTAAGTACCTGGCAACTTGTTCCGGATGAGGTGATTTGCGACCACTGATCTAAGATTGCATCAGGTGGTCCATCTAACCCATGCCAATCGGTACGCTATCATCAGGGTGGACTGACGCTACCCTGATTAGAGCAGCCCTTTTCCTTCAGGGCTCCACTCGCGAATTAGACTCTCCCACCCGAAATCCTCCACAGATGGAGCGACAGGTCTTGTAATTTGGAGGTGGTCGGCCGGTTAACATGCCCATCTGCACTGATGCCAAGTTGGGTATCGTGTTTGGCAGTCCTGTCGCTCTCCTCTGAAGGTCTGCTCCCCAGAATGGTTTCTTCCAGTCTGGTACGACGAGGAGATATCTCCCTCCCGCCGTGCTCAGGTGGGCCAATACTTGGGGAATCATGTTCGGGTGGGTAAAGACCCACACCAGTTCGTAGTTCCACAAGCGGCTGAAAGCGTTGTGATACAGAGCGCCGCAGTCAGAGCTGTCGTGAGAAAGATACCTGGGAATTACTCGCGACTCTTTTGACGATCTCGGGCGTGCCTCTATGATCGTAGATCTGCTCTGTTGCTGTACCGGGAATGTGCCACTCGGGAACTTGTGTTCCACGAGATAGACGGTCGGCCGTGCCGTTGTAAATTCCCGGTAGGTACTGCGCAGTTAGGGAGATGTCGTACTTGTTACCGAAAAATTGGTCTGTGCAGTGGGTGTTGCCACTCCAATTGTCTGTACCCACCAAAACAACTCCTCTATGGCTGGACAGAGAATCGCAACCCTAAGGTGAGGCGTCAGATGGCGCAATTGGCGGATGTGTCGTTGTAGGTGATGGCAATGCAGCCGTCCTCGGGGAGTGACGAAGGATATGAAGTTTAGTCTGCCTAGCAGGCGTTGAGCTGATTTGAGGGACCATTCCTGCTTCTCTGTCATCTCTTGCACTGCGTTGCGGAGAGCTGTGCACTTTTCGTGGGATATGCTCTTGGTGTAAGTGCCCCACTCGATCCCCAGGAATTCCAGTTTCTGGCAGGGTACAGGGATTGACTTCTTGACGTTTACTGTCCAACCTAGCTTTTTTTGAAAACCTACGATCTCTAATGCTTGAGAGGTTAGGACTGTTTTGGATTGATTTGCAATCAAGAAGTCGTCCAGGTACGTAATCCTCCGAATGTCTCGGTCTCGGAGTTTTTCAGCTACCCAATTCGTCAGTAATGTGAACATTCGTGGAGCCGCTGATAGACCAAAGGTGAGGTTTGTGAACCGGATCAGCTCGTCTCTGAAGCAGGGCGGAGGAGTTGCCGATGTCGCTTCGCTATAGGAAGATGGAGGTATGCCTGATGCAGATCTATCTTTATCATTCAGTTGTTCATCTACAGGGACTGCGGAACTCGGCCTAGGTTGAACAGATTGAAGGGTCTGGGATTCAAAAAGAAAACCATTTAACATCTTCAAGTAGAAGATTGGTCGTTCTCCGCCATCCGTTTCCTGACTAAAAATAACTTCGAGAGGTAGCTGGGCGTTCCGTCTGCCGCTCCCAAGATTTACAGTTCCTTTAACACAGTAACTTGGGCCTGCATCTTGCCCGTTACCTGCGTCTGGAATTCCCGCAGTAGCTATGGTGTCTGAGGGAGAAGGGCGGCTTCAGCGTGAATGGAATGCGCCCTCCCCCTTAACATCCTCAGAAGGGGTAAGGGGGCTCCTTCTGCCTTCCAAACTTCCACAAAGTGTCGCAAGCAACCCCCTTTGAAGGGTTTGGCGTCATCTGGGGCGGCGCCCCCCTCAAAGATTCTTTCTTTTGTGCAATTCCCTGTTTCTTTTTTTTTGTAGGGGACCTTCGATTGTACCTTGCTAAAGGTCTACTGGGCGTCGGGACTTGCTCTTGGCGGTGCTGGATCTGTTCGGCCCTCATCCCACACACTTTTTGCATAATGCCTTCGGTTATATGTTGTTGGGAAGAGTCTCTTCCGAACTTTTCTTCGATTGACTGAAACAGCCCCGCGGGTGTAAGAGGTACCGTCTTATTACCCCCCCCCCCCCACTCAATGACGAACTGCCGACCCTCAAGTAAGGCGTCCTCCCCGTCAGCTGAGCTGTAAGAGCTCCTTGGTCGTATCCACGGAACTCATCGTTCACCTCCAGCTCGGTGAACAACGGCGTCGCGGCATATTTTTTCTGCGTTTCATAGTAACAGTGCCCAGCCCAATCTGATCAGCCCAGTCAACACGTGTCGATGTTTACGGATTTGTTTTTGTAGCGACGATCGCGTAACACTTCAGGCGCGTTCAAAAACAACATCATCAATGACATACATAACGGCGTCACCCGGATGGCGTGGCTTGGGTAGGGAAGAGAGGGGAGAAGAAAAGGTGTTGCCAACGTAGGGTTTGGATGCGTGGCTCGAAAACAGAGACGCATCATCTCAGAGGATCTTGGACATTGCTGCCAGAACACACAATCAGTTATATTTCTACAAATATACGTGAATGCAAAGAATGAAAAAGTTATTTTTCTTTATCTTACAAAGATCAATTTATCATCTCTTCATTAAGGTTACCTTGGTCTGCTTGGAGTATGTGTTCAGTGACTTGTGGAAAGGGAACGCAGGTAAGAGTGAGGACTTGTGACGGCCCCACTGATACTTGTCTGGGACCGAGAAGAGAGGTGGTGCCGTGCACTCAAGGGGAATGCCAGGGTTAGTAAAATACTCATTTCGCATAATTAAAACATACTAACTGCCATGGTCGTTCAATTCAATTGAATGACAGACATACGTAAAGACATGGAAAGAAGAGATAAAAAAAGCCGTATAAAAAGTGATATTCTTTGACACAGTATATTTTTACTCTTACGTAAAAATGATATATGATCAGACTGGATAAAAAATGTAAATTTAAGAGACAATTTATTTTATTTTCACATACTTAAAGCGAGTTCTTCTTACTTTTTATTAGTCGACGGTGGCTGGAGTCCTTGGAAGCCTTGGAGTCCATGCTCTGCAACTTGCGGGGTGGGACAAATGAAGCGAACTAGAGAATGTAACTCGCCTACTCCACTATTTGGTGGTAAACCATGCATGGGAGCAAATGTTGTGGTTCGTAAAATTGCTTTATAATTATTACTCTTACTTAGGTTTGCATGAGCCTTATTTCACCGTATAATATTTTCATTCAGCATTTTTCAAATTTGAAGAATAATTTATGAAACTTTTGACCAAAATATGTAGTTTTTTTTCCATATTTGCTAATCTGTTTCCTGCTGAGCTGAATGAAGGATATTCCAACACCAAATACTTATTAAAAATATTTATTAATGTTGTTTTTAAGTTATCATATAGAGATTATCAAGACAAACTAAGATATACTTTAACATAAAAATGAGCTTGAACATAAAGGCCATCTTTGTTGTAAAAATGAGTAATAAAAGTTTTAAAACACTCCTGTTTGAGCTGACATCATGTTATGTTATATCAAAATATAGCCTGATTATACATGATGTTTATTTATGAAAAAAATATCCTTTCCAGATTGAAAAATGCTTAGACACTCTTCAGCATTGCAACAAAGGTTTTTTGAATTCAAACGACTTGTACAGAAAAGGCGACAAGAATAAAGCTTTACTATACATTTCTGGCAAATTGAACGGTCAACCGCTGCGCTCTAAATATCTTGAAACCGACATTTTAGATCGGCAAGGACAACGGGTGGTGCAGACATCGGTCAATGATGTTATATCTAAAGAGGTATCAAGGCTGTCATATAATTATTCACATACATTTTTTACACAACAAATCTTTATTTAGCAGAATAAAATCCTATCTGAAATTAAATGAACATACTCTTTTAATAATATGTTAAACACCATGAAATGCTTAGCACTGAAGGCGGTCGCAAGACAATATCTGCATGTTATCAATCATAATGGCGTAGACCGGCAATCTTTAACCTGTAGTCTTTGGTCTATCACCGATCCACAAAAATATTTCAATTAAAATTTCTCATTGTTATACAGTAAGTTTTGTACAGGAAGTCTAAAAAAATGTGAATTTTGCCCAACTTCTATCAGACTGTCCTCTCTTAATACTTAGCAAACTGCACAGATCCACTTTCAACATTTAAATGTGTCACCCGTGCCCAAATGGAGAAAAAAAAAAATTATCAATAAATACTCCATTCCGAGTTGAAAACTGACTATGTACAATATATATGTATATTTGATTGAAACCGGTTAGAAAGAAAAATTTCCAATATACTCCAGTCTGCAGATTTAAAAAGGATGAAGAATACTAGTCTATGCTGAGTGAGTATATTTATTTTTGCAGGAGGACTTTTTGCCATATATGACATTTATGGTATCGCCGATTTCAATGCAAAGCAATCGAATGGACAATTACAGAAAACCAGTTCCACCGGGACGGCTTCGGATGATGAACCCGGTAGATGATGAAGATTCAGAAATTCAATTTGCCACTGGTAAGTAATGTAAAATTAAATCAGTTCTGATGGGGTCCTGACCAGCGCGGATCAGTTGATTGGTAAGGTCAATAGTGTACCTCAGCGTATGTAAACCATCTGGGATATGCAACTGTTCTCAATTAAAACCAAGCATCGTTATTTAACGCTTGATGCTCTGCAATAGCAAATCATGCCACCTGAAAAAAATCAGAAGAACCCTATACTGAACTTTAAAAATAAATACTTGCATCCGATATTGAGGATGAGGAGGTTTGACTTCATAAAGAGTTTGGAGATAAGGGAACGTATGAAGCAACGCCCCGTTAGGTCAATGGTTATAGAGAGGCAAAGGAACTGAGTAAGTTACATATTGCAGATTTCTTGAGAGAATCTAAGCGCTGCCTACTTCTTCTAACCAGTGGGATTCCGGTGTTATCAACAGCCATCAGATACTACTATTCATAGGATGAATTCTGGCATGTCATGATACTTGTCTAATTATCGTCAACTGATGATAATCATAAAAAATATTACAGACATCAATACTAAAAAATGTGTTTTTATTATTTAAAATATCACACCTTAAAAGTGATTAATGAAGCGAAGCGTCTGTAAAGTAACAAAGAATTATGGAAGTTCTATGTTTTAGCATACAACCACCAACAAGAAGCTGTAAAGTAAAAAAAAAGAATTTCATTAACTTCATTAGTGACTACTTATGACATTACACTCTTTTCGCAGGCGAGCAGTTGCGTTTCTATCATAGAAACCGCGGACTGACACACTCTGGTGATGTACTAATGGACATCATAATAGATGGTTCCATACCGGACTCCCAATTTTACACATCCGGCCCCAGGTAATTTTTTATCATAACAAAATATTGTAAATACAAAACTTCCCTGGTAAATTTGTTTCAATCTTTATGACTTGACATACAACAGACAACAAAAACAGAATATAGGAGTTTTACCTACCAACAAAACTCTTATTGTGTTTCCAGCAATTTCCAAGATCCTCTAAGATGATGTGTCTCTGTTTTCGATCCGCGCTTTAAATCCTACGTTGCGAACACTTCTCTTCACACGTCTTCTCCCCTCTCTTCCCTTCCCACGCCCCGCCATCCGGGTGACGCCGTTATTTACGTCATTGTCACTCAAGGTGTACCAGGTAGGGGTTACCTAGATCTTGGACATTGCTGGAAACACAATAAGAGTTTTATTGGTAGGTAAAACTCCTATATTGTGTGTTCTGGCAGCAATGTCCAAGATCCTCTGAGTGAATGTTTGTTATCACCTGGTGGCTCGTGGGGGAAGAGTTATGTCATCAATGTGAGATCTTAACCAGTCTTCAGCTGATGGTCCGGGTACGATCTTGTGGCCATCTAGACTGGTTGGAAAGGGTTAGTGATAAGGCCTTCCGTCGGATGTGATCACTCTCGCCAGTTATTACCTCTCGTCTATGGCTGTCCTGGAGGCCGGCTTATCGGGCCCCATAGCTGTAAAAAATAGTTCTTGCCGGCCCTCGAGTAGCCTCGTCAGCTGAGCTGTAAGAGCTTCTTAGTCGTACCCACGGAACTTATCGTTCACTTCCAGCTCGGTGAACAACGGCATCGCGGCATATTTTTTTTGCGTTTCATGGTAACAGAGCCCGGCCCAATCTGATGTGCCACATCGCTGGATGCCGATCATCGTCGATATCCTAGCCGGGTCCACATTGGGTACGATCGGCTCCTCCTCAGTCCCGACCAACGCTGTCAGTTGTTGTTTATTGGACGGGGCGGCCTCCTTCGGGAGGCGAAAGGATTCTCCAACGATACATCACGCATGATTACGATATGTATTTATATATAATATATATTAAAAGTTACGTCACTTTGGAAGCACTACAGTGGTTTACGCACGGATGCTAATTTAGTGACTTTAAAAATGGTCAACACGTGTCGATGTTTATGGATTTGTTTTTGTAGCAATGATCGCGTAACACTTCATCGCATCATCTTCACACATCTTCATATTTTTTGTAATACAATCACTCCTGAATATGCATTTTATATTTAGTTTTGAAATATTATTTAAGCAGCTCGGCAATCAATTTATATTAACATAACAGTGTATATACAATATAGTAACATTACAATATAATAACAGTGGCAAAATTTGCATGAATGATCTAATTTTTTATTGATATGTATATAGTTTTTGATTTTTTATGATATTTTCCATAAGTTTGTTTATCACTAACAATACCAATTATTTCTTTTAAATGTAGTGTTGAAATATTTATTATGTGGCTCAGCAGGGAAGGGATTCTTAATTTTTTTCGCTTTTAGATTACTTAGTAGTATGTGTTGAGTATCAATATCATTTTTAATAAAGCTTTAAGTCCACATTGCTTATTTTGGTTCCAGCAAAAGTGACTCACCGACGGAGACGGGCTGTCCCATTGGATTTACTTTCAATGTTGCCAAGAAAGAATGCCAAGGTGATTATTCTACTGGGTTATTTTTAGTGGCAGATATTTCACATGATGAAAATACATATATAAAATTGAAATAGAGAAAACTATACAGCATTTTTTAGCCCTTAAAGGACTATAGCCAAAAAATAGCCTGAGAGACGATGAGGGGATTTCCCATACCCCAAAAAAAAGGCCTTTTTCTTCCATATTACAATGAAAAAAAAAAAATGCTAAGGCTTTTATATTTTCCATTGCATCTGTCTTTTTCAACAAATAGAAAAGAAGTATGTTTGTTCAATAACTCTTGCATCGTATTGATAAAAACCCTTTTGGCACAAGGTATAAACTTTAAAAATCCATGGTATATTTTTTATATGATACATCAAAGTTTACATAAACAATGCAATCATGATACATCAAAATATTCACTGTCTGGGGCAAAAGGGGCTAAAAAGCGTACATTTTATTTTAATACAATAGACAGGGCAATATTATCTAATCTTGTCATTCATAAATAATCTATGATGGTACTAACAGTTTTCCTAGCCGCCAGATATAGCAATTATGATCTGCAATGAAGAGGAAAAATATTTTTAAATTATGTTTTTAATTGGATGTGATCTCTTTTCTCTAGATATAAATGAATGTGAAGCCCCAACTAACAGTTGTCATTCAACACAGATGTGTGAAAATGTTATTGGAAGCTATGTATGTCTGTGTCAACGTGGCTACATGTCAAACGGAATGGGTCAGCGGTGCTTGGGTAAATGTTACATTTGATTTTTCAATAATAAACAACCTCACAGTGATGTATATTTAAATAAAAATGTCGTCTTTCATATCAAGTATTAAAAAATAACATTAAATGACAAATATTCTAGATATCAACGAGTGTATTCAAAACTCTCACGAGTGCTCTCATGACTGTTTTAATATTCCCGGAGCTTACAAATGTTCCTGTCCTTCTCCATTGAGCCTTGCGGCAGATCAGAAAACATGCACCAGAGGTAAGTCAAATTCTATATTTTACATTAATACTATCTTCAAACAGCAATAAAAATAGAAAGTTTTAATAGTTGAAACTTTTTAAAATTTCATATGCTTTATCACTCATGACCAGGATTTCGACTCTCGGCATCTTCACATCTTCACATGGGTGTAATAAAACTGACAGTAAACAGTTTGCATCGCTTGTATACAAAGGAAGTTGCACAATATATATATACCATAATACTAGGAGCCAAATATACACTTGAAATAATTTTAATGATTAATAATTTAATTACAATGACATTTGTATATGGTAAAGATAATCTTTTTATCAATGCTTTTAAAGATGCATTGAACTTAATGACAAGTAGTTCCTAACCTCCCTAATTCTCGCTTATTTCAGATTATTAGTGAACTACATGAAAATTTTGATTCTTACAATAGGACATCTGATATTCAATCCCACCATAAGCCAAGCCACGTATTTAATATTAGTAGATTTCTTCAAGTATAAAATTAGTCATTTACATTTTAATGGTAGTTGATAATTAAAAACCTTAAACTGTATTGAATGAAAGATAATTTTAACCAATTTTATTGTCATTAAAATCAAATCGGTAATCATTAATATTATATCAGATATATAATAAGCTCATAGCTTTAATTTCTGTATTTTTTTGTGTAATTTCTATTGCATATACTTAAGTGATGCTGTATATGCTGGATTGTGATATCACATAACATGTGGAATCTAGAGCTTTTACCAAAATTTTGTACACCTCAAATCCGTTAAAACAACTTTAGCGCTACAGACTTTTGAATATCCTTATGAAACTTTCATGCCTTTACTACTTTGAATAATAGTGATTTTTCAATTCAAAAGATATTGAATAGTATTACTTATTTAATTTAAATATCGTTTCAGATTTATCAGCGGTGAATCCGAGAAAATATTACGAAACCGCAAGACCATCACCACGATCTACCACGACACCGAGGTATCCGAAATACCTGACGCCCGGGAGATACCAAATACCGGAAGACGATACGGAAAACATTCTACTGACGAGAATCTCACCGAAACGAAATGAAGAAGAATCGAGAATGATCAAAAGAAAACACAGACCTCACAAATACGATGTTGATAACGATTATGACTACGGTGTTTCTGCGAGGAGTCAAAAGTCTCTTTCCCCCGTTGACCGTGACGAATATGGAGACTACACAGATGATAAAAATAAGCAACGTTTCTCCAAGCACGTTTCTAATTGGGATGGTAATAGACACAACTGATACTTAATATAAATTCAAATAATAAAATGCAGTGTTTATACATGTAACATAAACAAATTGTGAAATTTCCCTATAGCTTATTTTTACTAATGAGCATATCATAATTCTTTTTTTAACCCTTAATGGTTTTATAATTATGGTTTTATTTTCGATAACAGATTAGTACTATTCAATTTTAAGAGATTCTTAAGATACTATTTGTCAAGTGTTTTACTTCAAATATTGTATGATTAGATTACCTGTAAATTATTTTCGTAGTTGTTGAACATTTGATTGTATACTTTATACCTGAAAATTAAAAACTCAAATTTTGTGTAAACAGCCTTGACTTTATTTATCATGTTATTATATTGTATCTGTTCATAATGCTTGCGATGGGCGAAACCAGTCCTGATCTCGTGAATACAAAATCCTGGAAATAGTATTCAAGATTATGTTTTCTTTTGCATATAAATATTTGTCTTCTAATATGTTTTGATTGATTTTTGAACTGTTTCTATCAATTTAGGTCATGAGGATAAGGAAGACGAAATGCAGCAAAAAAGCGGTGACCTTTCTTTGACTGAAAGGTTTGATCGTATCGATGAAGCGAATCAAAATAAAAGTAATGAAAAGACTGAAGCTAAAGATGATGATTACTTGTATGCTAATTCGTATGAAAATCTCGAAGACGTCGTGTTACCCGTCGATAACGATTGTCCGAGTGGCTTCACTCTATACTCGGGGACTTGCATAGGTAAATTATTATAAAAGCACTGATCATTATTTACATGAAAAGATTATATTTGTACTATATTATTAATTTACAATATCAATTGAGGACACTTTATGGAATTTCAATATTAAATTTGAATTGTTGAAACTTCATAAATTTCCTCATATTTCGGACATACAAATTAAAATAAGTAGATACCCCTTAGTTTTAAACCACCCAATTAAATTTTACAGGTAGTAGATTACTGTATATTTTAAAAAGCTTTCATCAAATACTCATTAGCTGTATTTATTACTTATAAAATTACCATATACAAAACTGAATATCATAATCAAATCGATAGTTATTAATGTTGTTTCAGATATATGTTTTGCTCATAGCCTTAGGATCTATATTTCTTTGTCAACTCTTTTTTGTATACAACCGATGCAAGTCGTTTCGTGTGGCAGAATGCCTGTATACACATAGCATATGCTGAAAGACGAAAGTGAGTCGTGTGTGACAAAATATGTTGAATAGTATCTAATATAACATACTTTTAAAACACTTCAGATGTAGACGAATGCATGCCAAATCAAAACTCTTGCGATGGAATTACAAATATTTGCATCAACACTCGAGGATCTCATATGTGCATTCCTACTCCGTGCCCCAGTTTTTACAAGCGAAATCTAAAGAACGGGTAAGCTTCTCTGAATGTTGTACTTATTTTCACAGCAAGCTTTACTGAGTGGAGGGCAACATACTTAAACGCACAACAATAATGCTTGGTATATAATCCTTATACTTGGACATGAGCTTAACTTTTAAAATAACTCTCTTCTGGGACTGTCATTCACATAACAAATTATATCTATAAATATTTCAATGTTAAAATATAAAAATCAAATGACGTGGCAAAACTTCAAATCAATAAGATAAAAACAACAATGTAATTAGCTTTTTAAACTTATACATATAGTTGCTGAAAGCTATTCTGGCTCCGGTAATGTCAGAATTAATAACTAAAATTAAGATAAGTTCTGAAGAAAGTTTTAAAGTTTTAAAGAAGAGAAGACAATATTTTTTCTCTCTAATTCTAGAATTAAAACATTGATTTTTATACTAAATGTGTAATTGTGTTAAGAGTTCAAAGAAAATAGTGAAACGGAATTAGTAATTATTAAATCATTATAATTATTTGAAATTCAAATTTACTGATTATACTCCATTACATGAGTTATAACTAACGGTTTAACCAGTTCCCATCACACTAAAAACAGGTTTGGATGCCATGCTTCTTTTTTATTTGAATATCAGAAACAATATACATCACTTATGTGTGTGATTGCCAAAATCGAATAGCGACTATAAAATATTTTGAAAATGGGGCACATTTGATCTACGCGTATTCATGGGAGTGCCAGGGAAATGGTTAAGCAATGTTTATTTTTACCATGTATAAGAAATAGTTTGATTGATTTAAAAATATTTTAGATCTTGCGAACAAAAATGTGATGAAGCAAACGCCATGTGTAGCGAAGGCGCCGCTTTAATGCAGAGGATTATATATATTACTTTCTCCACATCCGCCAGAGAGACAAAAATGCCCGGTGTTGTTTTACCTCTCTACTTTGGAGGGAAAATGAATCATACAAAATACATCTTAGAGAGTCAACATCCTGGTGTGTATATTATTCACTTTTGAGTGATTAACTATCAATGCTTGGTGGAAAGAGACTAAAGAAACAGTTAACAAAAAAATGAGATATCTCTTCTAAAAAACTCACTCTTGTTTTCAATGTCGTAATTCAATTCACTCTATTTTAATAAAGTTTACACTTGAAAATATATTGATAGTTTGTAAATTGTCAAAATCCCCACATTAGGCACACTATTAACTATCATTTTTAAAATAATGTAATGAAAATGAGAAAATTATTGATACGTTGTAAAAAAATTCTCTAAGTATATTTTGTTCATTAAATATGCAAAATCTTTTTGCATTGAGTAAAGTTTTGTTTCTCCAAAGAATCCATTATATGGGATCGCAGTATTATTATGTATTAACTGATATTTCTGATTAGAGTTTTCATATTAAACATAAACGTTTTCAACAGTATTTGAAAGAATACAACACAATTTTAATGGTTTGGCTTTCACACTTTTTAGTTCATATAGTAAGATTGTTAGATGGTGTGATTTGAGTTGTATTTTTGTCATAATCAAGAATAAATGAAATATTTTGTTAAGCTATCTGGAAATATCTGACACAAATTAACTTTTACAATACGTTTTAGGTGAAACATTTGAAGTGAGCACAGAAAAAACTAAGGGACTTCTACACACCCGAACAATACCATCGTTAAAACATGTCAATAGGTTTGTATTAAATACTTTATTCACATGCATTGAAACTCTAATTCTGTGTTATTCAAGGAACCTTGAAAGAAAAAAAGTGTTGCAAGGTTATAAATATTTTTTTTTATATTATCACTTCACATTTCTTTTTTTTTTAATTAAGCTGTTTAAATTTTAAGTGTTAGTTTTCCCTTATTGTATTTAAAAAAAAATCAAATTCAATTTAAAAAATCACTTTTGAGGAGTTAACTTTCACTTTTTAGTAAAAAGGAATTATTGTATATTGAAATAAATAAAACACAATTTTTAGTCAATCGATAATCAAAAATATAATGAATAAATATTCACAAAATGATAAAACTATTAATTCTTTCAAAACAAAAGTTTTCATATCATAAAACTTTTAATTATTATGTGTAAATAGTATGTTTTGCTACTCATCATTTGATAATGCTTGTGACAAGCAAAATCGGATCTAATCTGAATATTATAAAATTGTGAAAATAGTACCAAATACTTGGTTGTTCCTTTGTATTTTTACGTCTATATTTGGAATAAGAAAATAGTTTTATTTTTTCGTTGGTTAATAATGCCTCTGTAAATGATGGAACAGGAAATATTCAACAAAAACATTCAAATGTTGTAATATTTTTGGCAGGTCAAACTATTTAGGTGATACATTGAGGAAACGAATAAATCAGTACACCGGACAATAAAAGTGGGGTTATATAATATTATGGGTGCCAACAGTGAATGTGAAAACATAATATTGGGGTCCCACTGTATATATTATAGGCATACCTGATTCTCTTTTTATATGATTTTGAAATAGCAAAATCCAAGACAACAATTTCAACTCACATTAACCTTTACAGGAGTGAGTTTTTTATGTGATAACTGTTTAACTTTTTCCAATATATTTGTGGATCACAATGAGAAACACATTTTGAAAATAATTAAAATGAATTTAATATATACCTTACTGCCCACAGATGGCATTGCAATCCACAATTGAAACATAAACACGCCCACAAACACTCACTTGAAAAGTACAACCATACTCTTTTGAATGAGCCGCATTTGTTTCATTATTGTCACTATGATGAATGGCCCCAACTTACCCATTGCATTCAAAGATAATAATATATTTGTTTGTGTATTTTTTTTCAGCATTGTTATAAACAGCAAGACATCCGATGACACTGGCCGAAAATTACTGTATTACAATAAGTATATAATTTATCTTTATATATCAGAATAAATTTAAATAAATTGCCATAATTAAACCCATCGGCTAACGCATTCATGATCAATCAATAACGAGAAGAATTGTTCACTTTTGTTAATCATAACGAAGCATCTAATATTAATATTCTTTTAACTTATTCTTACCACAGTGGATAACTCACAATAACTGAATTGGAAAAATTATTTTTCCACCTTTCTGTTAATTTTTTCACAGTTAGCTTATCTCTCAAGTATACTTATGTGAAATAAAATAGATACTGCAATATTAAAAGATAAATTTTCGTGCGGTAGCCAGTGTGTCACTTATGAACTTAACATAAAAAAATCTCTTTTTTAACAAAAATCATTTAAATATCTACATTTAATATTTAACATATGAAATATATCTGTACATTTAAGGACTTAATAATTTATTATGGTTACTGTAAATGATTTTCATAATAAATTGTTATATTTGCCTGTATTTTATAATGTGTATTTTCGTAAGGTATGTCGCTTCATGATAGAAACATTTAAATAATAAAATACAGTACTTAGTACTATATGCAAAACTTTATGCTATGAAGATTAGGACTCATTTCAGTTATTGTGAACATCATCGATTGATACAAAATCAATTGAAACAAGGCTATTTATACACTAAATGTATACATGGTAACCATTAATTCAAAAATTTGTACATATAGCCTTATTTTAATATCTATTGTTTCAGTTAATAATGCTCACAATGAGAGATACCAGTCTTGGTCTTAAATATTATATAATTGTGAAAATAGTAAAATCTATTGTGTTTTATTATTTAAATGTATTATTTAATATTAACTGTATGTATTTTAACATATTTATTTTTTAATTAATTAATACCTCAAATGGTAAAATTATTATATTACAAGTGTATACATAGTGTAAATGTAACACATAAATATTTTTAATTAGGATATGGGGTGGGTGTTGTCAATAATGAAGAATCAACAAAATGGTGGATTAATGTTTTTTTTTGTTTTATTACCACATATAAGATCATGTTTTCTCAGTTTTCATAAATCAACTAATGTTCAAAAAATGTTTTTTCAACAAGTCTCCCTGAAAGAAAATATAGTGAACAGTCTGTGGAGAGAATGTCTGGAAAACGAGTCCAAGTCATAGAGCATGTGACCAATTCATAGACAATACATACTCAATAAATTTAAATACTACCATTGACAACATCAAACTCTTTGGAATAAATTACAATTTAAAGAAATAAAAAGACACTTCTAATGCCAATTTCATTTATTCCTATTATCTAGAATTCACAAATTGGTAAATACATTTATATATTTTTGCTACATATTCTACAAAACAGTTTTTATTTAAATAATTTAAGATATCATCTCAGGTGCTTGATAGTGTTTCAATTTAAAATTTGAATTTGTCAAATTTAGTACGTTTCTCTATGTCTTATATTATATATAAAAGATCCAAAGTGTTTACTGATTCAGTTTGAGTGTATCTCTGCATTAGAATGCCTAAATATGCCAAAAGGCAAACCCCAGATTGTGGATGACAAAACATGCGGAAGTGCACAGATCTTGTACAATTCAAACATTGTGATTCTTAAAAGTGGTGTTGCCATCAGAGAAAATTCAAATTGTGTAACTTAAATTATTTTTCAATCCCAAATTCTACAATAAATATTTTTAATGGAAAGGAATAAACTATCAAAGCTATGCTGTTGATAAAATAGCAAAAAAACAACATAAAGTCATAATACGAAACCCGAATAGAATAAAACCCTTAGAGTATTGCTACTTATCTACAAAACTGATTTATAATTTTTTTTTAAATTTGAGATTGGTGTTCTTAAACTTCTGACTGCTAATGTCTTAACTGTTGCTGTTGCTGACAGCACTGTCTTGATAGTTGACACTCAAAAATATAATAAAATTAAAGGTGTTAAAACTTTCGTTTTAGAGCAAATTTTCAATATAATTTGATTTGCCTGATAATCTTTATAAATTTGGTTATCAATAAGATTTCTGTATTAATTATTAAAATATTCAGGGTTACAATAACATTAATAAGATTTAGCAGCGAACAGGCTATTTCTTTCCCCGATGAGCAGCGTGAAGAATATATCAGCACTTGTCGTGTTTTAAATAAATATGAAATTTCCAAGACAAATCGGACTTTTATTTTAACACAAGATATGAAAGTTATTACAACATTAAAACTCATAGATTTTTGAGTATCAATCGTCAACACACTATAATCAGCCGTCTGAACAGTTGAGATATTAGCAGTCTCTAGGTTAAGAATACTTATTGACCGTGACAGAAAATAATAATTTTATTTCTGTGGAGTCTGACCCTCTGTCTGCTCTTATATGCAATAAAGACCAAATAATTATATTGTTTGATGGCCCCTAATTAATAACTCTAAAATTCTTTGACTTGGGTAAACACTGTGTATGATTATAAGAATCACTCTTTAAGAATTTATTTTGATTTCTTGGCATCTGTAGATTTGACAGTAGTTGCTGATTTGGACTGCAATGGTAATTTTTCACATGCGACTGTTTGTTTTATAGGACCTTTTTTGAGATCAAGAGTACGGTTTGGCTTTGTTATTCCTCCATTCCTGTCAAACGGAATAACATGAATACAAACATTGATTATTCATTGGCAGAAAAAACTATTTTTTAATGGATTAATAGTACCATTGGTTTTTGATATCCTTTAATTTGAAATAAAAAGAAAACTAAACTAATTTAAAGCAACCAAAAAATTGTATTAGCTCAAAGGTCACTAGGCAAAATTTTATTGAATGATTACAAAAAGAAAAAAATATTCGTTTTTTAGTGGAAAACATCTAACATGAATCCATATTACTAGAAATATTTTCCCCGAAAAATGAATCAGCTGAATCAGCTGAATCAGTGAAAATTCTGTTTAACAACCATATTTGAGTCAATATTAATTTTCTTCAACTCTCTGTCTGCTAATGTCTCGACTGTTGAGACGGCTGACTTCGTGTGTCGATAGATGATCACACTGTTCAATAACATCAATAGTGTTAACAGTGTGAAAACTTTCATGTACAAGGTAATAATTGTGTTGACAAATAGCCTGATTTGTCATGATAATCTTCATAAATTTGTTTAGCATCAATACTGATTCTTAAAAAAAATTTGAAACATTCCATGTTAGCATATCTTTTACAGGGCTCTAAAAAGAATGGGTTACAATTGAAATTCAAGATCAAAATCTTAAATTTTCTAACAACCATTTTAGAACAAAATAATTTTTATGTCTTTGTCTTTTGTGTTGATATCAAATGATTTTGTTCAGAAAAGTATAATTTTAAAAGTATTGACTGATTATAGATAGCAATTTATCAGGACAGATCGATTTTCAGTGAGTTTTTTGCATTCCTGCAATGATAAGTATACATTTTTCTGATCACATTGAAAGATAGTAAATAAATGTATCAAAATGTATAGTATTAAGTAAAGAATGGAATATATTTTCATTTTAAATGCATTACGCCGTGTTTACTAGTTCCAATTTTATGTTCAGAGAAGATTACTTGAACTTACTGCCAGCGATCAATTGCTGAATGCTTTCTTGCAGATGGTATCGTGTTAGTATGATACAAAGCATTTTGGAGGTGAGTCTTTTGATCTAAAACTCTCTGGAAACCCTGAAAGAATAGAAAAAGTTAAATTTGGACAATAGTTCAATTTTGTAGCTTTTGATTTTTGCTCTAAAAAATACTACCTTTGACTCATTGTCAAGACTCCATTCTTTGCTGATCAATGCACTTTTTAAGTCAGTTCTCATTCTTTCCAAGCGCTTGGCAGTTTTCATGAGCTCATTCTAAAACAGTTAAAAATGTATTTTAAATAATTTTAACATTTTAATTGTAGATAATGATATCAAATTTGAAAGTGAATGTAATAAAGGTTATACTAGCTTCACCTCATTCATAGCATCCAAATTTATGTTTAGATTGTCATGCTTCATTTTGCAATCTGTAAACAAAGTATACATTTTACTTAAACGTCTTCATAATTTTCATATCGAGGAACAGTCACAGACTAATACCTTTAATTTAAAAGTAGAGCAACATTTTAAAATCAAGACTCATTTTGGGAAGGTTCACATTGCTCATAGATTCTAAACCTTACCAATATGTGGAGTGTTAAATGGTTATGTTATAGATACACAGCCAATTCAGCATGATACCAACAATGATCTGGCCAATGAAATACAATCAATGTAGATCCAAAAACGTAGTATCCAGAAATGGAAAGAAATTACACAACGGAGACAAATCGTAAAAATTTTCTCTAATTTCAACGACCACAATGTCTATATGATGCACCAAAAAAGAAGAGGATTATAATTACTATCTAACCTTTTCCGCACACTTTTGCATTTTTGATCTTTTCTTTGAGCTCTGGTAATAAGTCTCTTAAAGATTTTATTTCATCAGTTAGCTCTTGAACATTCTTTGACTCAGCTCCGAGTTCTTCATCATGTTCCCAATCATAATCATCTTTTTGCAAATGCTCTTGAAGTTTAACGATAGCTTTTTCTAATTCAGTGTTCCGCCACAAAGCATTATCCCTAAAAAGAAATAATGAATTGTTAAGTATGTGAATTGACCATACATATTTTCTTTAGATTTAAAATAGACTAGTACTTATCTTAGCTTAAAAAGCAAGATCTGCATAGGGAATATGTTAATTGCATATGGTTTAATTAATGTCAAAGTGCCTTGATGGTGTATTGAAAATTTTAATATTATTCGTTTTAAACATAGTTTTAAATACAAATTAAAATTGTTTCACAGTTGATATTTTCCTACCTGTAATTTTTTTCATTTTCAAATTCTGCTTTGAGAGCATCAATTTCATTTTCATGATTTAAACTATCATTTGATTTTAACGAATCAGATCGATAGATACTCATTTTAATATTTTAGAATTTCAGTTCTCACAACAAACCTCAAAATGGATTTTCTTTTGAAGTATTGATCAAACTTTTTGAAAACATGTAAAGTATACAACAACAAAGAGAGTGTATATGTTTCATAATAGTTTTTCTATACTTAACTACTGTTATTGAATTTAATCAAACCAAATATTTTCATTGAAAATGTTAGTTAGACGATTCAAGTTTTTGAAAGCAAAGAAAAACAATTTTGAACTGTTTTTTTTTTAAGAAATTAGAACAATAATTATAACAATACAGACATACATTTTATAACACACCAAGTACTATCGAATTTTCACCACGCCCCCGAATCGTAAATAATCCGTAATTATATGACAGTAATTGAACGATAAATTCACTTGAATACAATATAAAACTAAAAAAATAATCTTATATATAATTCAAATCAATTTTTTTATATATAAAGGAATGCTTGTGGTCTGTTGTTATTTTTGTCTATGAATTCACAATCCGCTCTGGTGAAGTGTCAAATAGTAAGAGGTTATAGAGTATAATGTCATTGTGTTTATTACATATAAACACCAGATAACTATTGAAATACAATGTAAAGACTTTAGCAGTTTCTGGAATTACCATTGCTTAACATTAATAACTTAATTACTCACGATGGATACGTCCAGTGAAAATAAAGACGACCCAAATGTCAACGAGGACTCGGTGTCCGCGCATTTTGAAAATGAAGGAAATGACGGTAAAAAAGATACAAAATCAGCGATTGACATCAAAAGTGAAGATATCAATGACAAAACAGCCAATTCAAATGAAAAAATGGAAACGGAGACCGTTCGAGGTGTACAAAACTGTGAAAAAAAATCCGAAATAAAACCTAGGCAGGCGCCAAAAAGACGAGCTTCAGTTATTACAATTTCTGATGATTCAGATGACTTAAGTGACGGATCCTCTATTTGTCACGTGGAGTCTTATCAAGCGAGTGCGTCTGAAGCCAAAAGAATACGCGGAGGTAGGCATAAAAAAACAAACCAAATTATCTATATACATAACCTAAAGTATGACAAGAAATAAACTTTCAACAATAAGTATCATTTACACTAGTAAAGGATTGTTTCAAATTTGCAATGGCTATATACTATTTTTTTCAAATTGAAATAAAAAGATTAACACCATTTACTTAAATATTATTTTTTCGACGAAAAAATTATCTTTACACAAAACAATTTTGCAGTTTTATAGACCATAAATATATCTAACTTTACTTTACACACATATATATATATATATGAATGATATCAAAATAAATCAGTTTTTTTTATCTTAATTATGTTGACTATCTCTTTAATCATATGAATTTCCACAGATTATTCTTTCTCAGGAAGTTCTGATGGCTCAAGCTCTGATGATTCCGAGACGGAAGATGATTCTCCATCTTTGGTCATAGCGAGCCGTCCGTCTGATCTGACCACCAATATTGTTCAATCAAAGAAGCCTGAACTCCGTATTGCGGAGATTAAAATGAATCCCAATTTGATTTCTGAAAATTTAGAGAAAGATTTTTTCTCGCACTGGTCCAAACAGGAGAGCTTCTCTGCTACGGACTTAACCCTCCACTCTGATCCTTTTCGGATATGTATTTTGGATAATTTCCTCAGTGATCCGGATGCCATCTTTAACATAGTAGATGACATGAATACCCTGGACTGGTCCAGGAGAAAAATGGATCTCTATGAATTTTATCGAACTACTGATCTAGCTAATCTATCATGGCAACGTGGGATCAAAGCCGTCTATGAATTGCTGAAAGGAGATGTTTTAAAATGGGTAATATAATAAGCTTTTTTAAATGATAAAGCACAATTCCTTATAATGTTTCCACAATTTTACCTTATTAAGATCAGAACCGACTTCGCGATAAATACACAGTCCGGGTGCATGCTCTGCATTAGAGGTCATTTACCTTCTGATTTCAATTGTTTATCATTCTCTTTATAAAATATAACATTTCCACAGTTCTATATTATCAAGATGAGGAACAATTTCACTCATAAGCATTATCAAATGATATACTGTTTACACATAGCAATGTTGATTTGAAAGAATTGATGATTTTATAATTTTGCAAATATTTATATTTTTGATTATCCTCTATCAATATACTGCAATCAGCCGTCTCAACTGCCATCAGCCGATTAGCAACCGGTGACTTAAACATCTGTAGCCAATATAGGAAACAACTTTTAGAAATGAAACTCAAACGTTTAAAAAAAATTGTAATTACAAAGCAATCTTGGAAAAGATATTTTCGATGAGCACTTACAGCATTCTCTATTATTGTTTTTTAGGTCGCTCGAGTAACAAATCTCAATCTCACCCATATATCTGCATCGTGCGCTCTGTACGGTCCCGGAGATCATCTCCTCGTCCACGATGACCTGCTCGGAGACAGAAAGGTCGCTTTCATACTATACCTGGCCCCTTGGAATATTCTGGAATACCCGACGTGCGCGTCTGACACAGCTAAGGGAGACATTGACGAGAGAACGCCCCGCCCAGATGAAGATGACAGAATTTTAAAACAGGATGACCGCGAAACACGTGACGATGAGTGTCGCAATAATAAAAATGATAGTGATAATAGAGTATCCAAAGAGGATGTAGATTATAGAATAGTTAAAGCCCACTTAGATGACAGGATGACTGAGGGTGACGAAATTCTCGGAAGTAATCTCGATAGTAAAGAAACCCAACTCGATAAAGATAGTACCTTATTAAGTGAGAAGTTTAATAGCGAAGCGGCAAAAACCGACGTAGACCTCAGGATATCGACGGAAGATGTAGATGACAGAATGAATAAGCCCGACGAAGACGGCGGGTCTGCCGCTGATCATGGGAACAATCCCAAAAATAAAGTAAAAATTGACCACGGAAATAGGATTGAGGTTTGTTTACTGTGTATTTGTGAATATCCTTAATACCTTGAATGCAGCCATTGCATGCTCGCAGATATGTTCTAAGTAAATATGGTTATATTAATAGAAGTACACTATAAATCTTTGATTAATGACTTATTTGTCAATAAATTAGGATTATTGTGAATATTTAAATGTAATAAAAAAATAAGATTACTCAAAAATCACTTATAGATACGTCTAGTATCCATATCTGAAGAAATTATAACCATAAATTTAACCATAAAATATGAGAATGGCGATAGATAGTTGATGCCACATACACCAACAATCTGTTATGGTTAAACACATTTTAACACCACGAGGCTAAACGTCATTTGATTAACCAAGCTGATGTTCACAATTAAAACTGTAGATATCTTTGAAAGATAAATGAGATAAGTGTCTATCCAGAGCTCTATCTACACTTTCCTAGAATCAGGATATTGAATCAATGAATAGTAACGGAATATAAATGTGATTTTGTCTATTTACAGAAAGGGTGGAGTCAGTCGATGGGCGGCGAGCTACAATTTCTTAACACAGATAGTAAAGGCTTGCCAAATAAAATTGTTAAATCGTTACTCCCGAGCAATAATACTTTTGCTTTCTTCAAAGTCTGTTCAGATTCTTTTCATCAAGTATGTATCAGAAATCCATCAAAGTTATTTACAATCTGTAAAAATTATAGGATGCGTGAAATCACCGAGTTTGATTTTTGATTTTTTAAGGTCGCTGAAGTGAAATCCTATGATTTCCCGAGACTGACAATCAACGGCTGGTTCCGTGGACCGCCTGAACCTGATGATGAATCGTGTAACCCTGTAGAACCCCATTATGAATATGTCGGACAAGCTCCTACCAGTGATTTGGTAAAATATTGTAACATCTTTCACTCCGTGACCGTTCAATATGAAAATGTTTAAAATATTTTAAACATTTTCATTTCATTCAACTTTAAAATATATACTAGTTGTGAAGAATGCTCTTATTAATTTGATAATTCTACTTAATAATAATCTAATCACATATCAATGTAAAATGCACTCAGAAATTGATTAGTGATGAAAAATACTCATAAATCTAATTGTAATTGCCAAAATATATATATATATATATATATCAAATTACAATATCAATGGAGGGTGCATGATAGAATTTCAATATCTAATTTTAATTGTCAAAACTTTACAGTTACAAAAATACAAGAAGTAAAAAAATAATTCGCAATATATCCTGAGACTAGGATCCATATATAAATGTGAAGTAATTTTAATAATGAATGATTTGATTAAAATGACAATCAAATTTGGACAAGATACTCTTTTAACCGATACAACATTGCGATGAAAATTTTTCATCAATAATCGACTACCATTAAAATGTAATTGGAGCGTTGAATACTTATTTTAAATGGGTGCGATTTAATATCAAATGAGCTATTAGTGGAAGAACATCTTTTTTTAGATTATATATTAATTTCTTTATACATCTTAAATTATTTATTTTTTGATAATGTGTGAAGATTTTTTAAACAAGCTATAAGATAGACAGGAATAAAATAAAAAACTTTCATAATTTGACTGTTGCTCAGTGTGTATTTTTACAGTTCCAATCGGTATTCAACCAGTATATAACCCCGACGTATCTCTCCCCTCGCACTAAGTTTAAAATACAGCAGCAGATTGAGAGCGCTTCCGAAATAAGTCTCGAAGATTTCTTCCTAAGAAACCAATATGAAACCTTTTTAAGCTGTCTTCAAAATGAAGGTAAATTTTTTCTACTTAGTTGAACAAGAATTTTGTCACATATGCATATTAGCTTCATTTTACACATTTTATGGTGTGTTATTTACAAATTACATTACAAATATATTTAATTTTTGCCTCATGAGGATCTATTCTAAAGAATAATGAAAAATTGTATTTTTACCCATTAAAATAGTTTTATAACTGTCTTAATATATACTTTAAATTATTGCTGGAAAAGAAATGAGCAGTAAAGTTTATTTTTATAATAATTTAAAGCTAGCTATAAACTGAGACCCTCTGGCGAAAAAATGGCGGCAAAATAATCAGCAAGATAATTATTCAATCAATTAAAACCCGAAAAACGTCTCAGGGATTTGTATAGAACAGTTAAATATATGGGCGGTGCATGTGAGGCATTCAATATCAAGCTTGTTTGCACTATTTCATAATTTATGACTTACAGATGTTCTTTTGAGTAGAGGCACAGAACTTTCCAGAACACAGCCCCCAGAATAATGTGTATTTTGTAATTTTAATTTAAATTGATATTTCACATTTAAAAAATAAAATATTTTTCATATTGTATAATCATTAAAGCTATAATTTTACATATTTACTTTAATGAAAATACTAATTTAATTAAAAATGTTTTTATCAGATTATAGTGTAGATGGAACACATGAAATTAAAATTTATATTCTCACTGAAAGTGGTTCACAGTATGAAGCAGAATTGACATGGAAGAGTTTTTATTTCCAAAAATGAAACATAGTTTGTGGTCACCCTGTTTCATAAATATGGTTCATTTATGTAAACCTAGGTCATATTAAACCTCTTAAGCAAGATAAACTAAAATGTTTGTGAAAAAAAAACAGGTATTAATACCTTTCCCGACGTTTATCACCAGACGATGTAAAAGGTATTACTACCCTTCCCGCAGTTAACCGGCAATCGGCATAACGGGTATTATTACCTTTCCCGCATTAAATGTGTTAATTGATAGACAAATTAATTCTAGCAGGTTGAGCAGCTTGGATTGGTTTCAATTAACTCATCTTGTTTACAATTCTTTTGCTGGAATTAATTTCAATCACCTTCAATTTACGGTCAGTTTTACAATCCTGAATGATTTCCAAAAAAACTGTTGATGCTGTTCCTACTTGCTGATGCATTGAATAAATGACAAAAATTGGATTGCAGCGCTACCTTGGGAGGACTGCGGGCCGGCAAATCTCCGTCACTATCAATACTTACCGATTGAAAAAATAACATCCAATTCAGACTATGCTGAGCCCCTGAAGGAATTGGTACTTCTCTACACGTCACAGCATTTCTTCAGACTTCTGAGAGAGTTCACTGAATTAAAATTAAAAGGCTATCATAGATTTGAAATACAGCGATGGACCGCTGGAAGCTATACGGTATATAATCAGTGTTTTTATTAAAATTGTTTTCTTCTGTCATTATATTCCGTGAATGTTGTATTTTAAAAATATCTGCAATAAAATTAGCTGATCATCATTGATCGCAATGAAAACAATTTCATTTTATATGCAGAAAGAGAATGCTGTGATAATTAGTAATTTAAATAATACCAAAATAAAATCAATATATTGCTATTGCAAACAATTCATATTTTCCATGAATTTGTTAATTTGGTGAGATATCAATTTTTATTTATTGCTTGCCATGTGGGACATGTAAAGAACAATTTATTTATTTTGTAAATCATTTACTGAATACAATTGCATAATACGGTGAAAAAATAGCAATGTATTTTAGTTCTACAAAATTATCTACAGAACTTTGTTAAAAATAATTTTGTAGAACTAAAATACATTGCTACTTTTTCACTGTGTTATAATGGAGTTCTACCAAGTGAATACCAATTCAATCAATACAATTGCATAGTAATTAATAAATATTGCAATAAATGAAATTAGTATCTCCTGTTATAATGTTTTTGATTTGTGTCTCAGGTGTTACCGCCCTGTGGAGAATATTCTGCCAATGAATTGGATACCATTTTGTACCTGGGGCTGCCGCAGAGACGGCTGTGTGGGGGATCCACGATCTATTTGGCTCCCGAAGAGGCGAGCGATCCTCTTATCACCGTAGAGATGACCAATAACGCGCTGAACCTTGTCTATTCTGATGAGGGAACTTCCAAGTTCACCAAATACGTCAGCAGATTGAGCATGAAGCCCGAAGAGTGTTTCTATATAATCATTTGCACTTATAGAGAATGATCGAATGACTTTTCGATGCCGTCCGATAATTATATGCCACGTGGACAGTCACATCAGGGCAGATTGAATTTTAATATTTTTTGAAGACAATGTGAAATATTTTCATACAAATTGACTAATAGATGTACCAGAGTTCAATATCAGCCACCGAAGATGTGTCTGCGAACTGATAAAAAGCAAGAAACACTTTTTAATGCTACCATATGGCACCATCAGATTGTATGACCGATGTTGATATTTTACACCAGTTAATTTTTATAACAAATAATGAACAATATTTTTTTGATTCTTCCATCAATATCAATTCATTAAATTGCTTAGTATTTAAAACAACAACTCAAAAGCTCAGCATTTTGATATCAAAATAAAAATCTGCGATAATAGCTTCATAAAACAATTTTTTAATAATCAATAAAGTCATTTTTGTTATGTCATCACTTTACTTTGATTATATTTTTAAATGGTGAGATGAAAGTAAAAATTCATACACCCTTTTGTAAAATCAGTGTTTCAATTTTACTTTGCAGCTCTCACTGCTCTACATGCGCTAAATATCATAGCATATATATGCGATTTGCCAATTGAAAAAACCTTAGGCGTGTATGTGATGATTTTCATCATATGATATGCAACAGTTTCTTCAAATATTAGTCTTGTTAGAATATCCGTACTGGTGTATCTGAACGCAACCGTTAAGTGAAATTTAAAAATATCAAGAATAAGTTTAAAGGATCTATTATTGATATTATATATTTGATTTACATTTTATTCCACTTTTTTACACCCCAACACCAAAGTACTTTGTTAAATGTGCCAGCAATATGTTTTACCGGCAGATGCGTAAGTGGATTGTTTTTTAATTGTAAAAATGAACACTTTCTGTTCGAATGTCCTTATAGAAATTTTCTATTTTTCCAGACTGAGGATTGGCAGGATTTGAAATCAAATATCTGTCTGAACAAATTGTCTATCCGATGTGTGGCTGGCACACACCGTTTTGAACACAGATCTGCACATTTTTCCCATCAATTTGACAATCTGAGATGTAAACTAATATAAAATACATTTTGTAAGAATTTTAGAAAGCTCACAAAACGTTAAAAACAGTAGTTGTGTCTTATAAAACACTTAACCGACAGTGAAATGTCGATTAACGTAATTTTGGCAATATGACTGAATTTCTCATAACAGATAAAATAGTTTTTATTTCCTTTCTTAAGAAATTTCAACCTGCTGAAATTTTTTAAGTAACATGATGTAGTTTAGTGCTTTAGGTAAAAAATATTTCAATAAAATATTCTATTTAATATATTGGTTGTTTTAATGTTGATTGTAATTCCACACTGTTCATAAATTAAAACCTTTGAATACATTTATAAACAATGGGATGCAGGTAATCGTCACTCTGTCGATGGAAGAAGAATTGAGTCACTCTCAAATGCAATGTGTTATTAAACAGTTCTTTTCTAACCTAATCATGCATATTATCTTAAAACTTTTACACTTGCAAAATGGTGGCACACAATTTATGTTGTCAGTTTAATAAAATCAATGAAGAATTAAGAAATATCACCATTGAATGCAAACGGCTGAAAAAATTCAATGACAGTGTCAGAGAGAGAAATCATGGTACTTCTTCACAGCAAGGGTTGACCCTTTCCTGCTATGCTGAGTAATGAATATTGAAACAAGAACAATTCAAAAATTAATTGAGGAGTGTTGGTGTTAAATAAATTCATGGGGATTATAAGAAAACATCAGGCTACATTTTTATACAAAATATAGGTTGCCAAAGGTTTTGACACTGTTAAGACTAGGGCTGTGGAAAAGTTAAAAAAAAAAATAACTAACATCGACCAACACGACTGACTGAAAAGATTTATTTTGTCAGGCTTTTTTCTACCTTCCCGATTTATGTGCATTAAATTAAAGATCAACCAACCAACACAGGAAATAGCTAAATTTTTCTTATATATGTTATAGGGATAAATAAAACAAACTCAAATTTTATTTGAATTTATTCTTAAAAATAGCATTGCTTCTCATAAATCTACATCTTTAGCTCTTAAATCAGAATTGAGGATATCTGTATAAAATAACCACTCTATGGTTACTTGGATTATTAGCCATGCTGAATCTTTTATGGTTTTCAGACATCGCTGTATTGCCATTTAAAAATTAAAATCATAGGTTCAGTAAATTTTTTCCACTATTTTCAATGCATTGCAAAATTGGTTTTTTTTTTAAATTTTGAAATAGGGTCTCCTTTGCTTACTATATTAGGACTCAAACGAGGACGATTTATTTCCTCCTGTTCATTGAGATATTCTTCAAAATTGTCTAATCAAAAAAAGTAGTCACTCATTTTTCACAAGTGTGACCAAAACACCGCGCTCCACGCCTGGTTGACTTTTTTAATATTTTTGGGTACCTTCTATCAGCACACTGCAATCAGCCACTTCTACAGTTCAGATGTCAGCAGTAAGTATGTTAATAATTGTAATTGTGTTCACTTCCCCGCAACCCGCCGACGCATTGCATTTCCAAAAATCCTTAACAGACACCTTGAGGAATGATATTCTCACACATTCAACAATAAGACAGCAATGAAAATAAGATAATATATTTGAGGTTTAAAAATTATTCTACACAGTACAAGTGGAATTCACAAGCATAATAAATAATTATTGCGGCAATCCCTAAAAGTGGCCCCCATCTTGACAGTTCAATAAATTTAAATAACAATGCAAAAATGAATAAATGAAATTTCAAAACACTACTCTCATTAACACCATAGAAAATAAAGGAATGATTTTGAATTCGAAAATAACTTATCGGGTTATTTCATATAAACTGTACTTGGCCATGTTCAAACCTGCAGTCCTATCAAAATACACGTCTTAGTCTTACAATGCACCACAACGGCAAAGAATTAAAAGTGAAATTTTTTTATATACCCCAGCATAGATAGGTTTTTTTTATCCCATTACCTGCTGAGCCACATAAAGGATACTCCGACACCCATATATTTTAAAAATTAATCCAGCAGTATCGGTGTCAAGCAAACTCACTACATATAAAACTTTTAAAGTATTGAATGTTACTTTTTGGTGGAAAGGCGTTAACATTATCACAATAAAACGCAATGTTTTGTTCTATTTGCACAATTTTATATCATTAAGATCTGGATATATTTCACTCATTGCGAGCATTGTCAACCGATAAGGGCTCGACCTTAATAATATAAAAATGTGGAAATACAAAACAACAATAAGCATCTACAAGAAAGTTTTTACACTGCTTAGTAGCTTATATTTCTGATCATCATCTATCAACATACTTTAGTCAGCCATCAATCTAATAAAATAACTAGTCAAGTTATAAATAATCTACTTTTTGTGACCCACTTTACAGAACGATTGAATTATTTGACTCAGCAGCATTTAATCTGTGCACCATATTTTCTTCAGTGGGACAATGCGATGCTCCTTGACATTTATTTATTCTAAATAAAAAATCAATGAATAAATTGAAAGCAAAAACGATCTCATTATTCTAGATAGGACCACATGTCTCTTCATAGTTGCAATATTGAAAATAAAATACTAAGGCAGGTTTTGCGAATAAAATTAGAAGTCTTATGATGTAGTACTTATAATGATTACCTACTCTTAGAATTCTGGTAAAAAAACATTAAGTAACTTACGAAAACCTTTATACATAAATGGTGCAATAATAAAAAGATTGAGAAACGTCAATACAATACTGCTAAAAGACTTATGTGCAATATTATAATAATCCAGGGTGAAAACGTATGTAAATATGGTAATCAGACACGTTGACGAATTGTAAGTTATTGTCTTCATTAGATAACATCACAATGTGGGGAAATTATATTTTAAACCAAATCAATGTGCTCAATAATAGTTTTATTCACTTTTAGCAGTATGGCAATGTTTTGTATTATACGTATCAGTTTACGGAGTGTCGGTGAATTTCTTTTAAAACCCTTCAGCCTTACAATTTAAGAAGCTCAACAGAACGACACTAAACAAATAAAAAGGACTATTCAAATAATTGAGAAAATAAAAGCGATCGAAAGAACTACCACGATTTTTTGAGCTAGCGGGAGGTAAACGGTAAAGATATTCTGACAATCATAAATGCACCTCATTCGTGATGAAATTTTTAATGTACACGATAATTTAGCTAAACCCTCTACCTCCCGCTACAAATTTTATACGCAATCGCAGATCGCATACTAGACTTGACATTTTTTAAACCTGTACATTCATCTACGATAAAATTTTAGTTTTAAAATTAAAACCGATCAATATTTTATACAGAAAATAGGCATAATATCATAGTTCATTTTTGTATTTAGACATAATAAATGATAACAAGAAACAGTTAAAACATAAATAATCAAAATGAATACCGAGGTTCTTGAAAATGCCTCTATGTGAATCAAATCATTTTTCATTAAAATATTCTATGACAATGGAGGAATATTACAATAGTAAAAAGTAGATTTCTAGTGCAATATTTCACAGCAAATTTAATGTTGTGACACTGCGGGTCGGAATGGAGTTGATTCTTTTTACGGGAACATATTTTGTAATATTGGCATCACGGAACGTTAGTTAAGACTGTCAGACTGTTCATAATATTATATTTATCCGTTGGAAGGGATGAGCGACGCGAGGACGGGGGAATCAGTAGCCGTATCTGTCCTGGATGGATGACATGACTCCGTTGGCCAGAGAGCTGAGTTTGCCGGCCACTTTAGTGACGCCTTGCCTCACACTCTCTCGTACGTCTTCCAGATCCGGCGGGTTGAATTGTCTCTGGTTGTTTGTGTTCGCTCCTAAATAAAAATAAAAGCATTTCGAAATCACAATTATCTATTTTTACAGCTGCACCAATCAATAACGGGCTTAATAAAATTTCAAAGTGCAATGTATCTGCTTCTAGACTGATAGTGAATGACTTCATATGTTTGTGTGAACAAAATTTTATTGAACTATTTTTTGTGATTTCACTAAATAAGGGAAATTCAGATAAAAAATGAAAACTTACGTGGATTTCGGTCATTCACTCCAAAGTAATCTGCAGATGATATGCTCGTACTACCTTGGAATCTATAATAAAATCACCATTCAGATAATTATTCTTTCACAGTATTAATTTATTATAAGCGTGTTAAAACATAAAAAAAATTGCTTATTTTACCTATTCAAATTGGCATCTCTCTCAAATCGGTTTCCTGTGTCGTCTCCAAAGAACTGATCAGAACTGATCGCCTTAGCTCCGCCGAATTTCTTCACAGCGCTATCCCCGGAATTATCTTCAACGGGCGCTCGACTCTGGCGGCTATTTGAACTGCCTCCATAAGACATTGCGTTACCTACAAAAAAATATTTTTGAACAAACAATTTACAAAAACCCTAACATAAATATTTTTAGAGTAATTCAGTTGTGAAATAATGTTCGAATTGAATTAAAATAGAGCTTAAATAAACTCACTGTATCCTTTTGAATTGTTGGGTGTCGACGGTTCGCTGTCAAACATTCCTCTGACAGATTGCCCGTGAGATTCCGGTTCGATGACTTCCCAAGTTCCGGTCGGTGAGGAAGTGTTAGAGTTGCCCCCTCTATCTCTCGAACTGCCAGAGTCGAAAAACATGGATTCCAGACTTTTGTTAGAAGAGTCGTTTCTAAAAATAATGCAATATTTTAGTTACATAAATATCATTGTGTAACCTAAATGAAAGATATATTTTTAAGATGCAACACTGTTACCTGTACATATTAAAGGTGGATGCAAAACTCCCAAAGTCTTCGTAATCTTCTAGGCTGGTTTTTGTGGGTCTGTGTTCGGGCGATGATCCATTATCCTGTTGGATTACTTGCATATCTCCCACAGCAGAATGAGAAACCCCACTGAAAATTGTATTTAGACCGATGGTATGATATATTATTAAATAATTTATTATTATTTAAATAATTAAATAAACTGTTCATGTGTTGATTGCTAAAATTATTTTAAAAATAAATGATACAATATATCCATTCCTTGCAGTTCTGACGATTTCAAAAAAATTAAATAACTATCAACAACATATAAAAATTTATAAAAATAAATACTTATTATAAATAGTAAATAAATAGAGTCTTAAATGCAATGATTTTTTTTAGAAATTTTATTTTAATGCTCCATGATAATTGACGCTTTTGTTATATATCGATTTTGTTTGTAACAGTTTTGAAAACCGATCCAGTTTGTGGTGGTAATAAATTATCATATTCCTTTCATTACAAATTGTCTGCATCGTTCCTCATTGACAATTCATAAAATAGAACGGTGAACCCGGTGCAGCCATTTTGCCTAACGAGACCATAGATCACGCATCGCTTCCGCCCGCCATGTTGGATTTGGGCTAGCATTTGGCGGGAAACTAATTTAACTTCCTGTAGCTCGGTGTGACGTGAAGTGAGTCATGTGCGGATTAAAGTGTCATGGCGGATGCCGGCGCAGTCAAATGGCGCGGAAGTAATCCATTTGCAGTGTGCAGTCACAGGATGGAAAAAATACACGCACAAATCTTCAATTCAAGCACATAGCACTAAACAAAATAGGCGCATCTTTTATTTGGCTATACTAAAACGTTTTCGTTAAGATTTTCCCTTCAGCGTTTCAAAAGTCCCAACAGAGAAAATTATTTTTTTTAGAAAATGTTTGATATTATTTTGCCATATTTATTTTTTTACGTGGGCTATCCTTAAATCATCGTCTGACCCCATATTTCAAATTTTATTTGTTAAACATCATATTTACATCACAAACTGTATGCACTACGTCTAAAATTTATAGTTAAAGAAACATAGTTTTATCATCAAAAATCATGACATAACTGCAGATCTAATTATTACCTGATACATAACTTAATTACCGAGATTGAGAATACATTTGTATATATTTTGATCTAATATAAATATACATATCACTTTAATTTTAAATGAAAAAATATACTATTGATTTTTGACTCACAAAAATCAAAGATATTTCACATTCTCGAACTTTATATAATTGCATTTCAAATGCATATTCTTTATCAAGTTTAATTTAATTATCAAGTAAATGTCAATTCAATAAATAAATTATACATAGCTTATGGAACATTAATCAAAATTCAGTGCATACCCTTTAGTCTTCTTGGAAGTGATGCCCATGCCCAGTCTCTCCATTTCTTTTCCTTTCTTCTGGTCGACAGTCGTGAGCTGTTGATAAGCCAAGCGTAACGAGGCCGCAGCCGCCTCTTCTTCCACTTTGGCGAGGGCATTACTCTGCTCGATACCCTGAATTTGCAAACAAACTCCATTATATTATGAGTTTAGAATAGGTACACTGTGCCTTTTGAGGTATTGTCAATTGTAATTTATATTGTGTTGATGATGCTCTTGATGAATTAAACTTGTCTTGATCATATTATATTGTGGAAATAGTACCAAAAACTGTATTTATAATATTTTAAACATGTACATTGTAGGCCGAGATAGAACAAAAGCGAGAAAAAAATGAAGTTATAAATTTGAACTGTGAGCATAATGCAAACACGAGCGGAAGAAGAAATTTATAAATGAGGTTTCCAGAGCAAATGAAAAAACAATAGTGGACACTCATTCACTACGGGGCATATTTGCAAAAATTCAAATGTTTCAAAAAAGGATATAATTTAAAAAAAGTTTGGACACAATAATTTGGATAGCAGTTAATATGTCATAGTGTTTTTGATATCACTTTTAAGGTGTTAACTATCACTTCTTGATGGAAAGGCATGATATTTTAAATAATAAAAACACATTTTTTTAGCACTTATTTCCACAATATATTTTTTGATCGGGACCAGTTTCACTCATCGCGAGCATTATGAACTGATGTTAACTTGCTATGACTAGTGGTTGTCAATGGTTTAAAAATACAAAACGTTGACAACTACTAATAATGGCAAGTTAAAAAATCAATCTGATGTTCAAATTTTTAAAAATTTCAGTTTCAACTGAACTTTATGTAGAATTTCGCAATTATGACTTGTAAGCAAATGAGTTAGCAGAAGGCTTTTTCTATGAAAACGTCTTATTGCTCAGTTGCCAAACCTTTCTTTAACAAGGATATTAAAGATACAAGGGATAAAGCTAGGACTTAACCCGTGATTAGCCAACCGCTATCATTACACTCTGTTTTTTAGATCAGGAGGGTGGAAGATAGTTTTCATCATTCGAAAACTTCAATTAGAAATTATTAAGTCATATTTTTTACATTTATCATTTTACACTTTTTTTTTACATAAAATATGTGCTTTTTACTTCAACATCGTATATACTAGGCCAAAGAAAGTCTATAATAAAGTATTTTAACCCGATCGGCGACAGTTTTTAATACAAAAAAAATCTGTCCGCATTGCTATTTTTCAAAATGTTCTCTTTTCACATAGAGCTATAAATACACCAATAAAAAATAATTGGGTTGACTTTTATGGAAGCTAGATGCATTAGGAATGTTTCACAACATTGAAAAACACAAAGAAATGTCCTATGTTGTCACAATCACCTTAACAAATATATCCCTAACAAATAACTAAGTCGTAAATGGCCATTAAGGTGACAAGCAACCAATCAAACTGAAATGAACAAGCGCCATACTGTCACATGTCATGGAGTGTCAGATTGCAATGCCGCGAGATCGGTGCAAAGTTCAGTGCGAAGTTAGATGCGAGTTTAGCACGCAGTTCAAACTGATATGTTAAAAATGGCGGCATCGGAATAAATTTTAAGGGTTCGAAAAATCGATATTTTAAGCATTTAAACCTAATACTTTTGACAATTTTATGGAGGTGGTAGTATCAGGACGAAATGGGCGATATTTTAAAACCAAAATAAGTCCTATATGCAAAAGATTGCCTGCTTTACCGACGTTTGAATGTTCGCGTCCCAACATCTGGGGCGCTCGCGCACAGGCCTTGCAAATTGCTATCTCATACGTCGGGGCGTTAGCGTGGAAAAGATTAAAAATTATCAGTAGCAATTACTGTAATGCATAACAACATAATGACTATTTCCTTGATTGTCGTGAAATGTCACGTAAGGTAAATAGCTTCATTATAGCATGACAACATTGCATACAATTGAAAAATAAAATAATCCAGAACAAATTCACCGACCTCCATTTTAAGTTTATCAGCCATTGCAGCTTCACGCTCGATCTCATCAAAGTTTGCTTTCACTTTTGTGGCTCCGAGACCTCCCTTTTTGGCTCCGAGCTGTAAGGAAAAAATATTATTTCCATTGACCCTCTGATCGCTTACTTCTCAACTGTTGAGCAGTAGTTGTTGAAAATTGACTCTGAACAAACCGTCCCCTTGAGTAAACATGGTTCTATCTGCTATTTTTTCATAAAATAACTTATTAATTCAGTTTTATTCTATATGCTAAAAAGCTTTTGTTGCCTTAAGGAAATTTAAGAGCATCAAGGTTCTATGTGCTAAGGATATCGTCGCTTTCGGGAATATTTGAAAGCATTTTATTTCTATAATTCGATATCATAAATCGACTGAAGCTAATAATACTTTATTTTACATCTTCAGTTTAAATTTTTTTTTGATAAGAACCTTGTTACATAATACAATGAAACTGACAAACTTTTTGTATTGAATATAGCCAAATCTGTTATGATAACTTCCATAATTTAAGTTTATAACAGACTACTGAATTAACTTTTAAAACATTATGAGTTGTAAGATTATTTTGTGGCTCAGCAGCAAGTGAATTTAACCAATATTTTTTAAAAATAATTATTTAGCATTCAATATTGTTACAAACTGACCCCACTCTTTTTGACGGGCGTTCTCCTGTTACCAATGGAAGGTTTCCTATTGTCGTCGGGAGCAAGAGTGGAGTCGGTGAGTTGATCTACTTTCGGCCCCACACCGCTCGCCGACAAACTGTTGGCCTTGCTTGGCAAAGCGTCACTGCTGTCTGACAGTTTGGATGCTTGAGTCATCGGAACGGGGGCGGACTGAAATAATGACAAAAATATATATTTTAACTATTCTCCAGGATTAGAGAATCATTTCGACTGGATTTTTTTATATCAAAATACAAGTCAAGTTGTAACATAAAACAGTGATTACATAATAGTGACACCTTTAACTCTTTGCACTCGATAACCTGTGACATTGATTTTTCTCTAAAAATTTAAATACCAACACTGCAGTGGCAAGCCATTGAAATGCTGCTCGTAAGTTATATTTTCCTTCAATTTTAATTATGGTCGGCTATTCATTTTTACCCTTCGCCTTCGCATTGGAGGACGTCACTTTTTACTTCTTCATCCATCATTCAATTGACAACTTTAATTTTGCGAATCTGTGGCATTGAGTACAAAAGGTTAGTAAACTTCATTTGTTGAAAGAACAAACCAACAATTTCATTTACGTGAATATTTCAATATTGATTTTTGGTAAAATGAAGGCTTTACATTGTCACAGAAATTTCAGAATAAACTTCATGCCATCAAAGAATGAAGGTAAAAATGACACAATTCACAAAACAAAAACAAAAAAAAAACAATATATGCCCAGTAATTAATATTTACAAGAAAAAACACATTCAGATATTTTATTCATGCTGGCTTTATAACCATAATATTTAAAAGACGTATTTTGCTAATATTTTAAATAAAAGAACCCTTTGACAATCAATGTAATATATGACTATGTTTACCATCTGATGTTTGTAGAGAAGATTTATAACACGGTGAAAAAATAGCAATGTATTTTAGTTCTACAAAATTATTTTTAACAAATTTAGTTGATAGCTATTTCGGCTCACGCCATCGTCAGAACTATAGTTCTGAATAGTTCTGACGATGGCGTGAGCCGAAATAGCTATCAACTATATTTGTTAAAAATAATTTTGTAGAACTAAAATACATTGCTATTTTTTCACCGTGTTATAATGGAGTTCTACTAAGTGAATGCTAATTCAATCAATAAGAAGATTTATACGTTATATAATACACGAGACTCTATCTGGATTAAAAAAATGTCTAGATTTATGTTGGTTGTCAGGGAATTTATTTTGTTGTGACATTGAACACGCGTTTAAATAACCTATTGCATATTATAAGAAATTCATCAGTGTGCGACTGCGTTCATAATTTATTCACATCTGTGGGATTGCTTGTCAATTGATCGAGCTGATGTATTTCATCAACAGCTCTTTGGCGGTTGACTCGTATATTTGGGAATTACGGAATACTTGAATGTATATTTAAATAATAAAATAATAAATATATAAGTTATTTTGTGGTTAAGAATTCATTCGGAGGTGCCTGATGGAAATTTCTTCAATTTGTTTTACCTTCGTACTGCTATTGACAATATTTATTAATTAATTCATTATTGTTCCCGAATTATTTGTGTATGTAATTGAATACTAAAATTTCCCTATTCTTGTTAACTCTTTGAGAACACCACGCAGAAGCAAAATCGCGCTTCCATATACGTGTACTAAAACGACAAAGAAGAGCTATTGCACTCCTCGGGTTGAATTTTTTGTAGTGCTGATAATTTGTACATGTATTTACCTAATGAAAAAAATACTTGTATTTAAATGCAAGGATGTTTTAAGGCCACAGATTTAAAATGGATAAGAATACCTTTATTTACGAAGTCAGTGTCAATTGAAAACACATGCTCCTTCTAGGCGCATGCAGTAGCTCAAAAAACAACTACATAAAAAGCATACAAAAAGTGTGTGACATTTTTGCATTATTTATAAAGGTTCTATTTTGAAATAGTGATTGTCAAATGTTAATAACAAGATAATCACACAATGAGATATATTGGAATAATCACCGGACAATATTCAGCAATGTGCAGTGTGTGACAATGAAAATTGGTGCAAGAAAAAACTACACCCAACATGTTTAAAAAAGCATAAATGATAAAACATTTCCAAAACTTGAAAACAATAATTTAGAACTATTTTGAATTATTATCTAAAATTGTGTAAATAGACTAAACGTGTATTTTATTATTTAAACATAATGCCTTTCCATTTTGAAGTGACAGTTATCAGCTGTGTAAATAAATCAATAAAGAGATTATGATTTTGTATTATTTTTAAGATATTTCAATAAAGTGACTGACAGTCAAAAATTCTTGGAAGAATTTACAAACGTAATTGATACAATAATTGACCCTGCACCATTTCAAAAATCAATGCAGCCAATGAGCATCCGTGTCAAATTTGTTTGAACTGTAGGTCATTTTAATGCAGTGTATCATTTTAAGCAACATTTCCAGACGGAGCAAGTTATATTTGACCTAATATAAATGCAATTTCTCAATTTAGTTACTAGGAAAAACAAAAATTACTTAGTAGATCAAAAAGATAAATATATAGACTTGTATCACAAAAACGTTAGTTAATTTCGTGATTTATTGCTAATGAGTTTGATGAAGAGTAAAGTTTGTTATTGCTCTATTACTGTTGAGAAATATTTATATATGTGAATTATAAAACATTGCAATGAATCAACATTAGTTTAAATTCAGCTACATTTTTTCTTTTCTTTTTTTGACATGATGCAGAGTCACCAATGTACGATTATATTTTTGACACATTTTACAAATAAAATGTAGGTACATACGAGCTACAGGGTTTTGAAATCAAATTCAGAAGTCTACAAAAAACAAACAGAACTATTTTAATACAAAATTGATAACATTGTTATTCCAATTAGAGTGTTCATTTCACTTCTGTAACTCTATCAGTGCTTAGACATCATAGACATATTTCATTAATCATAAGTAATATTTTTCGAAATTAGATTATTTCAATTTATTGAAGTAGATTCTTGATGGGACAAAACGTTTGTGAAAAAATATTACATGTCGTGCCGCTTAACACTACAATGTTGCTCACATCGAGCACTCCATTCATACTCTTGTGCGTATCAGGCACTGGATTGGTTAAAACTTAAGCATCTTTACTCTGTCAAGCACTAATGACTCACTGGTGTGTCGTTTTCTTAGTATTTTACTCATTTCTAGCTGTTAAAATTTTAAACTGTCTTTTCAGCAGAATGACACAGTTAAGAATTTCATATTAACAATTTTGTATGCAGACAGGTGGACAATGATTAAAATGACTATTTTCACCTCCTTCTTGTAGACTGTAAAACAAGGGTGCGCAACCTTTTGGAGGTTGGAAGCTAAATTTAATTTGATTTTTCACGGCAGTGCCATTTCCAATCAGAATCATATAAAAAAAAAATGGTAATTTTTTTAGTTTATTGAAAAATATTAATATTTATTTTAAAATTCATAATATTGTTTACTATTTTCAAAGTGAAGAAATTTTAGTATATCCATATTTTTTTACTATAATTGAAAATTTAAAACATGTAAATTTTGCAAAATTAAATTGCAACTGCGATCGACTAAATCTTGCTTCGCAATGGACCGGTTGTGCACCCTAGCTGTAGTAAAGCTATAAGAACTCCGCTTTTAATTGTGACACTAAACTGAGAGAAAGTCTACAGCAAGTTTAAAGCATACTCGAAGATCCAATCCATTAGTCATATAATAATATGAAACCAATGAAGTACTTACCTGTTGATGATTGGTTGAATTATTAGACTTGGCTAGTGATTGGTTAGTCTCAAAAGGCACAAAATCACTCTCATTAGTGTGCTCCTCGAAGAAATCTACCTCTTTCTTTGCCTCCTTGGGTTCGCTGTGATCCTGGTGAGTGTCAAGGAAGACCTGCGCACAACAAACATCACACTGAAGAATGCCTCCAATACTATTATATATCAAGGGAGAATTAAGAAAGTCAATTTGGTCATTGAGGATTAAGACTGAATTAAATGCTCTGTTTGTTTCCAAAATTTCATGATAAAATAATATTTAAATTAAAAATAAGTAGGTATTTTGCATTTCTAATTACCCAATTAAATTATGATAGTTGATCACTGCTTATTGTAAATATCTTTTGACAAAAATTCATTAGCAATACATGCATTTTTTACCTGGGTTTCACCTTTCGCCATCTTCAAACATCTTCTAAGACTGATGCAATGTCGATAGGCGAAACCCGGGTTGTGAGTGACAAGAATTTTTAGAAATATACAAAATTTAAGCAATAGAAATTTGATTTTGAAATTCCATTAAGTATTCTCAGTCAATATTGTAAATTATAATTGAACTTAATTTTTTAACGTTTTGCATTTGAGAGTGACATTCATTGATCATTATTTAAGTAACAACATTAAACTTTAACCAACCGACTGTATAAACGACAGATTGTAATATGTTGATAATTGATAATAAAACTAATTTTGATGTTCAAATATAACATGATCTGTCCAGATAATCTTTATAGGTTTTTTATTCATATAAATTCTGCTGTATTATTTTGTGAAATAGTCTGTGTTGAAATATTCTTAGCGTATTTCAGCAGGGAACGGGTTAAGTGTGTGCCATCGTTTATCAAGTGTAAAGGGTCAAGATGAATCATAAATTTTCATTGTACATTGAGAATACCTTGCTGATATTTTATTCTAATATTGCATATTTCCTGTTGTCCTTATCAATCGGTAGAATTGCAGATAACAGATTAAGCAGTAATATGCAAATCAACAGATTAATTTTATTTTATTTTGCCATTATATTAACAGGTTGTGGGGCATTACCTTAGTTCCATAAATCTTCATAGCGTTGGCGGAAATGGAATACAGTTTATCCTTGTACATTTGCGCCACCCTTGAACTGTATTTTTGCCTCGCATCATCTGTTTGCAAATTGTGCTGACGGAAGAATTGAGCCTAAAAAAATTGAACATTAAATCTATTTAATAAATCAATTAGTTATGTAGAATTATATTACTAAGGTGATATTGTTTTTTATTATAATCGACATTCGCTCCTAATGTGGGGCATATGACTGTATACTTGTGCATAGTAACACAAGCACAATGGAAAAGCAGAAAAAAAATAATAATGATTTAAATCCTGTGTGCATATGGCGTTAGTCGTTAAAAGAGAGAATTAATAAAAATACATTGACATGATAGTCATTTTGCGTCCTCCAAAAAACATCAGGGATATGTTTTTGTAACTTAAAAACCATTTGAACCTTCATAATCAGCTAGGCATGAACAATTTAATTTAGTCAGAGGTGTGAGATTCAGAGTCGTGGAGTCGCAGTGTTTTGGCAAAAGTCAAAGTCGTGAAATTATGACATCATTTATCACATAATTTAATGCACATAAATAAGAAACAGAGATAAAAACCTAATATTAAACTTTTTTAATCCAAGTCATGTTTTATTATAACGAATCCACAGCCCTTGTAGAATGCATACCACATCTACGGATCGTTCCTTCTTCTCTTTAAGTACTTTTTTTGTAATTGTCAGCTACTTGTTATACTCAAAGCAAAATTACCTTAAACTTTTTCTTCTAAATGTGTGAATGAATGGTGTGTTCTGTTCATCGAAAGGTGTAAGAATGACAAAGCAACATAGTATAAGATCGAAATGGTTTAGAGTTATTTGATTCCTAAGTGTCTATTTTATAATTGAAAGCTATGAAAAATAACACTCTCGATTAACACCCACTGAAGCAGTAAATCAATGAGTGATAGGAAGGATTTTAAATGATATCAAGTCTTAAAATAAAAAAATGCAGTGTCACATTACCATTGATTGAACCTTGAGATTGACATACAATTTAGGAATTTAGTGCTAGAGATAAATTAGTTAACAGTATACTTATAAGCTATGGTTGTGCGATACATGAGGACAATTAGAAAAGCTATGGACTGGTGCAGCTTACCGCATTCGCATTGCCTCCTAGCTGCATATTTCTTATTTGGGACCATGTCCAGTTCGTGTCGAGCTGAGTTGATCGAACGAACGTCAAATGAACCCCGAGACTTCTGTGGACTGCTGAGCAGTCTATGCAAATAAATACACCGTACGTCACCGAAGACCATGTTGGATTTTTTGCACTGCAATCGAAGCAAGCCTGCAATAAGGAAAACAAAAAACTTACGATCAAATCAACCTCGGAATCACAAGTCAAATCAAAAACGCGATAACGACACCATGAATTTATGTATATTCATATATAAGATGAGATTTTAAGCACTTTGCGATGAAAATATACCCACTTTATTGGCAGGAACTGCACGTAATTTAATAAATATTGATTCAATTTCGCCCTTGCTTGGGCAAGAGTCAGCCATGTTTGACATGTTGTCACTAACGTCACATAAGTGCTCCCTGTATTAAAAAATAATCTTGGTAATAAACGCCGCATGACTAATACCTATTACAAATTGAAAATTAGAGTCAAAAGGGTCAACAACAAAAATACGCAACCGAGAAAAATGATAACATACTCTAACGAAAAGCTTATTTCATATTGCGAAAATCGGAAAATATATTTTTTTATTTGTATAAAATATCAGAGGCTTGCAAGAGATTAAGCTTGGCTCAGCCATTAATATATGAGATCGGGTTAACAAATTTACTCTCCACTCAATTTTTTTGAACTTTACTCGAATTTGCTCGTGACAATTTTGTTTATAGTAAAAAGTTTAACTTTAACAATTTAATAATACGAATATTTTTGAAAATAAGAAAGTCTCTCATTCGTCAACTTTTTATGACGTCGTAACATTTCAGGTTAAAGAATTTAGTAATCCATAAAAACTGCATTATTTATTTGATGCTTAAACTAAAACAATGATTTCATAATTTAGGAATAATTGAACTTCTTTTTTTGTAAATGAAGTGTAAATATTTTTTTACCTACTTTTTGTTAAAAAAATCTTTCATGTACCAAAAAATTCAATATTGAAATTTAAAAAAAAATATGATTTTCCATTATATAAAGAAAATCTTGAATAGGGGAAGAAAAATATTTTTTGTAATTAAGTATGTGGCAGGAACTTTATTAAAGGATCTAAAGATGAAAAGAAGACAAATATATAATATTTAAAAAAAATCTAAAATATCTCACTTAAGTCGTATTGACTAATTCTATGAGGAAAATATTTCAATATAGGCCACTGCTTAGGTCGAGAAACAAATACCTGGGCTTCAGATTCGATTTGGGATAAAAGTGTGGTAATGACATTCCATCCCAAGCAGGGCTGGATCTGAATTGACTTGGTAATACACCATTTTTATCTCTACATTAATAATAGACTTGCGTTTTTTTTATAAAGATGCTGTATTTGACACAATTTAACTTAATTGAAAAAATAAATTTAACAGATATTTCACTATGCTACATTTTTTGAAATTAGACATCTTTATTGTAAAAAGGAACGAACTGTGCAAAATTGTAGAAGATAAAAATTGTTGTCTTACATAACCTTGATAAGGTGACAAAGCTATGCCTTTCATATCTCGGTCTACAAGAATGGTAAAAAATTTAGTCTTAACTGTTTTATTAAATTTAGATGATGAATTTTTTTTTCAAAATCATACAAAAAGTGTCGATATAGATGCTGAAGATTTCGTATGACAATGAAAGAGGTTGGAGAACCTTGGGACCTTAATCCCTTTAACCCTTCAAACTCTGTACAGTTCCACAAATTTTGTCACTCATGGCCTAGGCTTAGCCTTTCGACATGTTAAAACATTATCACGTGCATGCAACAGAACTGACCGTCAGTATACAGCTTTCATCACTTACAATAAATGCTTGAAGACATGAGAAGCAAAACATATGGATATATGCAGATTTGAAAAAAGATCAATATTTTATCAAGCCCTCTATTGATATTTTAAAATTTGTAAAATGAAAAAATTTATGTGATTATTTATTTTTTATTAAGTTTTCACGTATTTTTTATCATTGTGGTCACCGTTTAATGCATTCTCAAAGTTCTCTTCAGCATCATATTGTCAGCTTTTTGTTTTCATTAGTGTTTATCTGAAAATTAAAAAAATAACACTAATCCATGCTACTTTTTAGGGCTACCAAACAAAAAATATTCATATAATTGAATATAATCAATAAAAGAAATAATATTATCAATGAAATAAGTCAATAAAAGAAAAGGAATTTATGAGTGTACATTGGAAAAATCGCACAACTTTTTCAATGTAATTTTTAGATTTTTTACGTAAATGCTTCGCTATCACAAAAATGGTATGAATTTAAATATATAGGCTCATACTCAGTATTGGCGCAGCCCTGTTACATCAGCTGTCCAGAATATGAATATCACGAGAATGGGTCAATATTTGAATATTCTGAAAATCAGATGTAAATAGTATGCCTCTGAATGAAATTTATACAAAAAAATTCCTACATATTCAAAATATCCTTGTGGTGTCATTTGCATACCTGCACGTCATTGACATCTGAATGGTTAACAGATCAAATTTTTCTTATCAATTACTTTTCAGTGAATTAAAAGTGAAAATATAGTCATTGTACAGATTATTGTGCAAATAAGTTAATTATAGTGACTAAAGGCGTTAACTGTCAAGCCCTAATATTTAGATGATAAAAAATATTGTTTAGTACCTACTATTTCCACAATTCAATGTTATCAATATCAGGATCATTTTCGCTCAATGCGGGCATACTGAATAGATCATCACTGACATTAGTCATGATCTTAATAATGTAAAATTGTAGAAATATCACGAAACATTTTGTTTTATTATTTATATAACTATAGTGAATTCGGTGACTGATCGCACTCAGCTCAGAGTGAGATGATTAAGGTTCAAAAGTTACTATCAATTGTGATGGGAAGCGCTTAGTTTTTCCATGTAGTGTGACCTGAAATAGCAAATTGTGTGCAACGAGAGTATGCAAAAAGTTGAGGGTTACCTGTGTTAAACAGGTTAAGGTATAAAGTAAAAAAAAGTACAGAATATGTTTAATTGTTTTTTATTTTAGCCATCCTAGTTCTATATTATATAATATAAAACGTATGATTATCCTTATAAACAAATATCACTTATGGTTAATGTCTTAGAACCTTAGTTATTATACTCTATGCAATTATGCTAAACAATAGTTTGTTTATGGTAAATATGTACATACATAAATTAAGTAAGTCCTTAATTTTAGTGTATTTGAAGAGAAAGGCAGAACTGCAGGCTGAGAGATAATTGTTTATTTTTCAAAAAAGGAAACATCAAAAATTTATTGATAGTTTTGTCAATGTTTAATTTGTTTTTCGTAACAATATGCACGAACAGCAATCCAGTTGTTAGTTTATAGGTAAATGAATAATAATGAAATATTAACAGACAAGAGTATTATAAAATATGACGACATATTTAAAAGAGTTGATTATTTTTGTTTGACGAATATTTCTACATATTTGGTCAAAGAGCTATGTTTTGAGACACACCTGATTTGCATGTAATGTAATTTTCAATAAAGAAACTATTCAATAAGAAACTAGTGGTCATTTAAAAGCAAGGTTTCAATTGATTGAATACCTATTTTAACTATGATTATCAATGATTTTCATTATTATAAACATAAACTATGCTCTTGGTGCCAACAATAGTTCAAAGTAAATATTAAAACTGTTGGTAGTTCTCTGTAATAACTATTATGTGTAAAATACTTTTTTTTTCAATATTATTTAGAAATGAAGTAAAAATTAAATATATTTGTACCATAAAATGTGTTCCTATGAAACTCTACAATAGTAAACATTGCAAGTAAATAAATTAAAACAAGTTATTACGTGTATATGACAATATTTTAGACATTGCTTTGGAGACCAAGATTTTTGATAGTTTTTAAACAATAGTGTTACAAACAAATACAACAGGAAGCTGGATGATAAAGGAATAATATTGATGATAGATGTGATATAAGTAATTATAAGTTAAAAAAAATAACTCTTTTATTTATCCAACTCTCGGTAAAAACAACTATCAAAATTAAGACTTCAGCCATTTAAAATTAAGTATATTTTCCAAAAAGTGGGCGGATTGTAACAATGTCTGTTGCGGATACATTGCATTACATACCATATAATTGTAAGGATTACTATATTTTCCACTAGACCTGACACTTATATTTAACTACTTGAAAATGATTTCTAATAATTTTTCCTAAATTTCTATCATCACAGTCTGTACAAAAGTCAAACAATCAGCAAAGATATTGTTTTAAATACTACATTAAATTAAGCGAAACACATTTATTATGGATGTTATTTAGACTTACAATATTAAACTTATAAATGCGATAAGCTGACATTGTTTAAGTTCTCATTTTGACCAGAATTGTTTCTGCACTTTTCATCTGCATCTCTCTAAGCAGTATAAAATGGACCGATTACTGAAATATCTAGTAATACATTGGAAATAATTCAACTAAAATCACAACTGAAAATACAGTATAAGTCAATGAGGCAGATTTCAAGATAACAAAATCGGGCAACGCTCTACTTGCGAATTTAATGACAGTTAAGCCTATCGATAATTAATTTCAGTCCTTGATTCATAAGAAACAATGGTCAGCAAAAATTGGTTTGTTAAACCTCCGACTGCTAACGTCTCATCTGTTGAGACGGATGATTGCAGTGTATCAAAACACTCGATTGTAATCCATTTTGTTAACTAACTAGCTATATTTACAGTGATTTAAACATTCATGAAATGAAAATAATAATTTGCATGTCTATAAGGAAACTAATGTTTAATAATGTTAAATAACATCAATATAAAATAGATTATAAGTTTTGATCTTTTAAAATGGCTACATTTTAAAGAAATTAAATATTGATTTCCAAGCACTGAATTAATTCATATTTGACAAACTACTTTCAAGGCGCTCCTGCTGTTTATACACGTGAAAAGTGTACCATTTTTGCCTCTCACGCAAATATACATAATATACATACGCATACTCATAAGGTATTTTAACATTGCTGTTCAATCTAGCCAATCAATCATGGTTTTCAAACCTGTTTTTACTTTATTCTGGTTGCAATGAAAGTCATATGAATCGCGGAGGTAAATAAAATAGTTTTTTTTCGACTTTTTTGTGAAATTTATTTGCCAGGAAAGTGGGAAGTCTACGGCCATTGCAAAATTGATGTCACAAACAATTATAATTAAATGCCATTAAACTATTGGAGCAGCCTCATACAAAATTAGCATTTGAAGAATGTTTAATTAAAACATTATTAATATAGAATCCACTTGCATGGTTAACATGATACACATTTATTTCAATTGATTTAATTTATTATGAATGAAAATAAACCACTGATTGCAAAGTAATCAATTATATTGCATGAATCTTGCGAATATTCTGATCGTTAAGTGAACATAAATATTATAACAAATTATGAAACGATTTTTGTTAATATCCGCCATGTATTTATTTTTTTAAGTATTTCATTGCCATATTTTCGATGAGATAAATAAAAACAGTTGTCACAACACTTGTGCCGACGATTTGACACTTTGGGTTAATATAACAAAATATATATTTAAATTAACAGTCAAAAATCAGCCGCAACATTTTGATAACTGCCATTTTTTGCTCGAACTTTGATGGTATAGGAGAGGATTTAAAAAAATTGCATCGATAGTATCTTTGCTCGTCACTGTTTATTACTTATAATAGGTGTGTGTATTATAATGTAACTTAAAATAGTTTTATTTCAAAAATAAATAAATTCATCTTGAGCACAATAGAATCGAAAGTTTTCCATTAAAACTTTTTGTATCCAACAATATTCCGAAAATGCTCGATTTCATTTACAAAAAGTGCATCAAACAAGTGAGTGACAAAATTAAACAATAGACAATTCATACAAAAGCCTGCAAATTCATCAAAAACAGTTCACAGCTAACTCATAGATATTTTTATCTCATTTGGCTGTTTAAATAACTAATATATCAATCAAATTCTGCAATTTTGATGAATTTGCAAAGAAACACATTTCTTATGTTTGAACATAAAAAAAATATGCGAATTGATGAAAGTTTTCTTTGCTATTGTTTTATCTATACAAATATTCGAGTGAGACAAATCAAACAAAAATATTTATTTAAAACTCTGACTCAATCTAGAAGTAATCTAGACATAACTCAGCTAAAACATTACAATATTTTTTGTAATAGTTTACCGAAGAGAATAAATCGGGCATCTGTCTTTGCAGTGGAGTGTCCGAACACTGGCCTTCATTCTCATCACTCTTTGTTCTTCACTTTGAAATGCACTCAGTGTTAAGTCTTCACCCTCGATAACATAATCATTTTAACATAATGTTTATTCTAATTCGATAATCAGTAGCGCTTAAGTTATACAATATTATTACCCATAGATCTTTATAAAAGAATCCATTGCAACTTATAGAGAAATATTTACAGCAATCTCGGCCTCGACCGAGCCTCCGCGAAGCTCGCGATGCAGCAGACAGAGGATGCGGAATCGACAAAATTTTCAATGAAGTAAGTCACCTGCACCCGTAAATTTCAAATCCAAAGATAATAATAAACATTTGTAAACGCCATTAGGTACAACAAGATAATATTTACATTGATTCATCTCATCTTTAGGTCATTTTAATGATATTTCATACATTAAAAGACAAAGAATCAGATAGAATCTTCACAGAGGAACCTGCGTCTGCGACAACTAAGCTAGCATTCTAATTTCTATCACAAGGGAGTGTTTTCGATCGCAGAACACTAACAGAGAAAATATTTTTTTGTCATTTATTGAAATGTTCACTGTGATACTCCTCGAAGTAAAACAACGACGCTTATGCATCAGACAGCATCTCTAGACTCGTCGTTTCCGACTCTTTCAGCCGAGACTATGGTGGTGTCGACAGCGTGCCGGCTGCAGCTGGGAGTGGAGTGCACGGATGGCTGCTGCTGTTTACGTTTGTGTTCTGATGAGTGGTGTTTGCTGTAATGCGGAGAGTCTCCGACGCCGGGTTGAGACTGAAGAGACTGGGTCTGATGCAGTGACGGAGTCAACTCGTCCGGTGACGAAGCTCTGCTGCTGCGTTCACTATGGCCCACTTCATAGGAACCGGCGCGACTCGCCTGAAAACAAACAACACAAGATTGGCGTTAAAATCAATGAAACAAAACAAATCGACGATTGGAATTTTTCACATTGGATATTTTTAATTGATTTGAAATGAACCAAATTACTAACCTGTCTCGGTAAGGGACTTATCACAGTGGGCCCGCGACGCTCTCCCTCTTCGGCGTCAAGTTGAAGAATACTCTCTTGGCTTCCGGTGAACTGTTGAGAAATAAAATTATTATCATTTCTATAATAGGCTCATACACTTTCACACGTCACTACTACCCTTTTAGATTTTATATGTTCATACTTTCAAAAATCTATATGTATTCATAAATGTCTCTATGGTGGTTTTTGCCTGGTATTGGCACGTTGGCAATCATATTGGGTCATCATTGGCGTGGAGGCGTCACACTTAGTGCAATAACACTTTAATTATAATTAAAAAAACATTTACATAATTTTTTTTAGTATTTAAATTAAAATCTTTATAGTGCTGATCACCATGTAGAAATAGTAACATTAAAATCAATTTAATGTGTTCCAATTTGTGTCTCAATGTGATTTGAGTGTCGCTTCCAACTTAATACCAGGGCTGTGGAGTCAAATTTGTTACCTTTCATATTTATGAGCATAAAATTAAAGCTCAACCAACCAATCAGGCAAGTTGTTCATTGATGTATTCTTCAAAATCGTTTAATCGAAAAAGCAGTTGTCGTCACTCGTCTTTCACGACTCCAACTCTGACTGTTGACGAAAAACACAACCCTACAGCCCTGCATAAGACACTTTTGTCAATAACACACCAAGTGGAATAACATAGCCGTCAAATTTAGTTTTATATTAACCTTTACCTTTGCTGAACCATTGTAAAGTATTTCAATATCGAATATTTTGGATGTGCGATGCAACATGTGGTAAAATTTGGCAACAAATGTTTACATTTGGAATTTTTGATTCATATTGTGTGCTGTTGAATGTATGATGAAGATAACAAATAAAGTAAAATATTCAAGACCGAGCAATCTTCAAACTGATAAGCCTGTTTGATCAGTACATATTTCAAGTGTGAGCGTGCTATTAACATGAAAATGAAACTTGAATGATTTTCACAATAAAATGTAATACATAATACATTATTTGGATAACAACTACCTATTCTAAGTATGCAAACTTATTTTTATCTTGTTTAAACAATCATTAAATATTACACAATTCTAATAAAACACTAGTTTTTTTTTTATATACAAACTCCAGAAGGTTACAAACTGTTTCTAATTTGGCTCATGATACAGTTTTCGCCTTTCCACATCGTCGGGCATCCAAACCATGGATGTAATAGAACTAACAATCAATCAAACAGTTTGCATCACCCATATACCACAGGAATCACACCATTAGGACAGACCAAAGAAAATCAGCTCTGCTCGTTCGGCATTCACCTCAGGGCAGTCCACAGAATACGATTAGAGTCCTGATGGTTGTGTTTACAAGTGCGATCCGGCTTTTCTACCAACTTGCCATAGCAGAAGTGTAAAAATTAAATTAAGGGAAATTAGACAAAAAAAAAAGCTAAGAGCTATATACATCTGAAAGAGTTTTGATAACTCCTGATGTGATTACAATGACATTCAAATTTGGAATAGATATTTTATAACATCCAGTCTAACTAATAATCAATTGTAATAATTATGGAATTATTATTAAGTAATAACTGTACCATTTCCAGATTCCAGATTTGAACGCCAATATTGTGAAATCAGCTGTGATTAAAATTATTTCATATACATATTTAGCTTCTATCAATATTTTTCCTATGTAACTCCTCTTGTATACGAAGGATGCAAACTGTTAACCCGGGTCATGAATGACAAAACTTGTGGAACTGTACATAGTTTTCACAATTTAATATTTTAAATGTATATATGATGAATTTCTTACCACAAATCCATAATATTTGAGGATGTCCATTTTACACATCGGACAAGTCCTGTGTTCCAGAAGCCACGGATCTATGCACGATTTGTGGAAGTCGTGTCTGAAATAAACGAAACAGCCATAAAGAAAAATACATCATTACCGTAACTAAATGTTTACCTCTGTAAATATTAAGTTTATATAACTATTTGCACTATCAATCATAATTGGCTGATCCTTTGTATTTGAGGGTGAAATTTCTTAATTTTCTATAGATAGAAAACTAAGAAATTTCACCCTCAAATACAGAGAATTATAGATAATTAAAGCGCCAACTTTCATTGTATGCAATTTTTTATATATTATATTCATAAAGGAAGACAGAATGTATTTTGGACATACCTGCATGGAAGAGCACGTAATAAGTCAGATATTTTGTATGGCTCTATACAAACAGCACAGCATTCTCCGTCGCCTTGAATTTCCTGTAAAAATAATTTTGTAATTAATGTTGACCCTTAAATATTTTGTTCCTCAAAATTATCAATTTTTTATTATGGTATCAAGCTTGGCACTGCACTTCAGTGATCAATTTCTTGATTGACAGTTAATATAAATGATAAAAAACAGATTGTGTTGACTATCGTGTGAGCAAAAAAATTGAGGCTTAACCCTTTTAATCCTATTATATTAGGCATAGTACACGCAAAAAATTATAGTATTGTTTTGGGCAATTAAAACAATAGTTTTAATTCATTGTATCTTATTTAACCCTTTCCCGGTTGAAATGTAAGGGATATTTCAACAAAAATGAATGAAAAATAACTTAGTAGTGGTGTTTCATAATATTTTGAAGACTTTATGAAAAATCAGACATTATTTTAACACACAAATCGATCTTTACGCCAGCAGTTTTCAATATTATAATGTATTTTAATTTGTATAAAAATGTAAGAAAAATAAAAATGCACATTCATTTCAGTAAAGTTTTATTTATTTTTTTATACTAATATTTTTGAGTATCAACTACCAATTACACTATAATCAGCTGTCTCAACAGTTGAAATTTTAGCAATCAGTGGGATAAATTTTCATTCCTAAATTTGATAAAAATTATTTGTAAAAACATTAAAAAATATATTTCTCGAGTAAAAATTGTTTAAGTAATACAGTGTCTGATGGACCTGCGCCATTTGAGTTTTTGAATATACTGACATGGCTGATAGACCTAAAAGGGCAATTTTCAACGAAACTGATAGTTTAACATTTACAAGAGAGCCAAGTAATTTTTAACTATCTAGAAACTTTGTAGTGAACTTTATTAAGAATTTAAAAAAAATTGAAAAGACTGAAAAGTTCTTTGACTATCATATCCTATCCTATCTGAGAAAGTAAAACAACAATACTAAAACAAACAAATAACACCTTTTTTTGGATACCGCTCTTTGATTTTAAGAGTTCAAAGTATAATATTGCCATAACATTTTTTTAGATTTGCCAAGGATAACTTGAGTCATTTTAGCAAACTTATTTTATACTATGGTACTTAGCTTTTTATACTGTATGTATATAAACATGATTAATCAAATCGACTGGACGGAATAGTAATGATTCTCATTCTCTCCTTAAAAAAAAACAATAAGAGGAGATTCATGGGTCGCCAATACAATCTTCATGAATGATTCTCAACTTCGTATAGCATCATGCGATCTTTCAATCGAAAAGATATTACAATTTATTTTTCAATGTAAAACAGTTTCGCATACCTTGTCATCAGACTTTAAATTCTTCACAGGTATTTTAGACAACGCCTTCTTGGCTGCGCAGCACAGCCGCTTCTGAAAATACAAAATGGAGATTTAGAAATACAATAAAAACAAGATATGACAATCAAATCACAATATAATGTCAATGTTTGAACCTCGACGAATAAAGTCATTGAAATGTATTTTTTTTAATATCAATTATAATGTGACTTAAAATTTACAACCCTTAGCAATTTATGGTGATAATTATTAATTCTTCATCCATTATCGAGGAAGGCTTTAATTTTTTGTGCAAAGGGTTAAAAAAAAATAATATTATTATTTATAGCATTGACCAGGGCTCGAGTCATGGTGTTTTAGCCAGTCGTGTTTTTGGTCGGTGACTGACTACTTTTTCAATAAGATGATTTTGAAAAATATCTCAACGAACAATTTAACAGATTAGTTGGTTGGTCTTTACTTTAATACACATAAATAGGAAAGGTAGGAAAACACCGAACAAAAATAAACCTTTTTTTGGTAAGTCGTGTTGTAGGTCAATATCAGACTCATATTTTTGATCAATGTCTGGGTTGAAATGGTGTTTTTTTGGAACGACTCCACAGCTTTGGTATTGACTGTGGGTATTTGATAGAAGTTCAACATAAAATTAGAATCATTCAAGTGAATCCGTGCTAGAATGCCTGAAGAAGAAGTGTTTATAAAATTTAATGTGTATCTACATGAAACCTTTGTAATGGTTTTGATAGGGATTATGAGAGGCACAACTTACATTAGCCATGCGAGTTTTCACAAAGAATATAGCGCCATCTTGTATGTCGTAAATAGTGAACAATATTAATGGCATCTATTATGTAATAAATAATACTTAATAACACAAAATGAAATTAATTGCATGTTTAAATTTAAAAATGACTTGACTTTAACAACAGGACATTTGTCGGTATGTTTATTACACAGGCAGCACTTTTTTTTTTTTTTTATCTTTAATGTCTGTGTCTTTGTTAAAGATTGAAGAATTATTTAACTATATTGAAGGTATGGTGATTTATTTTTCTGATCAACTGATCAATAATGTAATTACTTTTTAAAATGACAAAAATATTGTAGGATATAAAATATCAAGCAAGAAAACATCGACATAAATGTAGATAAACATCGGCATTCGGTTCCATTAATTAAGCCACTGAATGTTCACATCTTAACTGTTGAGGTGGCAGAGAGCAGTATGTCGATAGTTAACAGTCAAAAATATAGAAGAGTTAACTGTGTCAAAACCTCATGTAAGAGCTAATACATAATAATATATAAGTTTGGTCAAACACTATTCTATTGAGTTATTTTTTTGAAATAATAGAGGATCGAATATTAAAATGATGGCTAAGACTTTTTATATATTTCTATGGATCTGCCATAATATATTTAATACTTAAATTATTCAATCTTCATTTAGAGTTGATTATGATCTGGGCATTTATTTAGATATTTTTTTTTATTCATGAATAAAAGAATAAAATTATTTGAATATTGTTGCGTTATATTAAGAGTTGATAATTATTACTACCATAATACAAAAATGCAATATTATATTTTGACGTAGTGCGTCAAAATTGCAAGATCATTTTTCTACCCACTTACAGAGCAGTTAATACTGTGAACTATCTCGACAATATATCTATGTTTACAAATAAGATCAACAAGTCACACACAAGTGTTTATATAAACAAAAATACACGCAGCACCATTGGGCAAATTGGATAATGAGAATGGAAATCTAGATTGTACTTCCAGTCATTTCAATGCATTATATAGATATATATATAAGATTAACACATCATTTATTTAGTCAATAGAGAGATAATTTTATTTAGATAATAAACTAAGTTTGTCAAGAAAACAAAGTAACAATTCAAGGATGCATGGCAATCGAACAAAAATGTTGTAAGAAAATACTACTATGGTAAATTAAGTATCCGCTGCACGAGTTGTCGTAAATGAAGCATATTGTTAATGAGCATATTGCTGAGCAGTTAAGCCTCTTTAATTTTACTTTGTAATTTAAAAAAAATAGCACAGTGAAAAAATAGCAATGTATTTTAGTTCTACAAAATTTTGTAGAACTAAAGTACATTGCTATTTTTTCACCGTGTTATAATGGAGTTCTACCAAGTGAATGCCAATTCAATCAATTAAAAAAAATACTTTCAATAATAGGATGTCTATCTAGTATTTTATCCCACCTAAATCAAAAGCAGCGTGTATTCCTTAAGCAAATTGTGATAGAAGTTGACTCTTGTAAAGGAAGACCTTTCATTACAAAGTCATAAGGTTGTATTGGTTATAAAATTATTTTTCTGAATTAGAATATTATTACAATCAAATCAGTAGTTATAGGAATTAATCCAGATCTGTATTTAGCTCCAATACTCAGTTGTCTTTATTTTTTGCAATTCCTTCCATATAGAAACAATGTAAACTGTTTCCTGTCTAAAGTACATCTGTGTACTAAAATGCCTGAAGATGCTAAAAGACGAAACCCAAACCATGAGTGAAAAGAAATCTGTGTAGGGATTGTACAATCCAATTTTCATCATATAATTCCATCAATCACCCTCAGTTGATTTCTTAAATTATGATTGAATACAAAACGAAACAAGTATTATTTAATCATGAGTGATGTATGGATACAATATACAATCAAAAATATTATGCACGAAAATGCTTAGCAATAAACATCAGTTAACGCGAAATAATACTGCAGTCTCAACAAATTATAAGTAAATGCGTATGCTTTCAACAAAACACAAAATTCTTCTTATTACAAATCAATAATTTTTCTTGATTTTAAGCCTACAAGTTTAAATTTGAAAAGAAAATCAAGTTGATCGTATTTTACATCATTGGAAACAATGGTGAGTTTTTTGTGTGTATTGCGTAACGTGAAAATCATTTTATACAAAAACGATGTTTCGGTCTCTTCGATTTTGAGTTATCCTTTTTCAGCTGTACAGTAAACATCTATGTAAAGCATAAGGAAACTTACCGAGAGTCTGTCTTTGGCATGGATGTATCGGAACCTTTGAATGTAGTAGAAAACTAGCCATGAGAGCGACATGACCATCAACACAATGAAAGATATCGAGACAAACAACACCGAGGTCCTGAAAAATAAACGAGTAATATTTTAAATACAAATTGTTAAATTCGAAAAAATCTAAAATTAACAGGTATGTAAAACTAAACGTTTAAGAAATAGCAAGGTATTTAGCTCTACAAATTTTAATATATGAATTTTGATAGTTCTTTCAGCTTACACATCATCATAACTGTGATTGATATAAGTTTATGTTTGGCTTTATATACAGTATAAGAAAAGATAAACAATATATTATCTTAGTTAAATATATACATATAGCACCATGATTTTAATGTATAAAGTAAATATGAAATATGTTATTGTGTTCTAATAAAATAAATAAGCCCCGATAGTAAAACTGACAAACAAATGAATTTAAGATTTAATGATTATGGCCAATTACGTGAGAGTTTCTTGCAATGGCGTAAGTAGGGGTGATGAGTTAACAGTCATTTGGTCATTTAACAGATTATTATCTCAATTCTATCAAATACTTTCCAGTAGTTTTGTTCCGATAATATTTAGCAGAGTGTTTTTATAACAAGAATGTCAACATACTGGATGAGAAACTGTAGTAATGTCGTGCGATTCAGTTTGCAGATTTGAATAAAAATTATCTGATCTATAAGACATGTCCCAATTTTTTTAATGATTTGTACCTGTTCATATGGTTCGGCGGACGACTACACCGGTTGGCGATTGTCAAGTTGAGCAGCACTCTGATACCAGAGTCAGCAAGCTTTGCCAATTCTTCGCCTTTCGATTTAAATGTAAACACAGCACTAATGTTTCCTGAAACAAGTGAAATCGACATTGATTAGAATAGAAAAAATAAAAGATATATCAAATTTGTGATAGATTTCAAATAATAGTTTAAATTTATACCTAATATATACTTGGTATATATATATTAACATTATTATTGCATGGAAGTATTTTTGTATGATTTTTAAAATTGCATTGTTTGATCATTGAACATTCATACACAAAAATGTCTTTTAATCAATCGCCTTCAATGTGTACATATATCAAATGAGTTTTTGATGAAAGATTTTCACGAAAAACAATAATCAACTACCATTAAAATGTGATTGAATAATTTGAAACATAGAGATACAACCTAAATTGTTAGGTTTTGGAAAGATTAAACATCTGGTGACTAGAGTAGGATTAAAATTTTTCAAATTGCCGATTCATTGAAATAATCTGACTTAATATACATATTTTACGTGAGTTTCAGAAAAATCTCATTTTCATCAATTGAAGTATACTTCTTCCCGCAAAAACATATTTCACTAGATACTTTCAAGTGATATGAGATTGCATTTGTTTTACAACTTTTATTGAAACCTTTAGGGAACATTATCCTACTATATTTTACAGGTTCACTACATATTTGTTGCCCGGATTGTAAGAGATGTGTTGCATTGGGATAGAGTGCCACTAAAACAATTCCATTACTTTCACAAAATTGTAATAATGTTTGTTTTCACCTACCAAGGGTGAGATATATCTGCAACAAACTCAAAAATGCTTTGCAAGTCATCCAACCTATGTCAGTTTTACCTAGACCCCAATCTTTTAAAAAGTTATCAGCTACGCCTAGCGGTATACATTTATATTTAAACAGTACTGTAGTAGGTGCAACTACACCACTAGCGTTGCCAGTCAACAGAACTGTGCTGCATTCCTTCTCATCCGCATTCACTTGCTGATATGTAGTTTTGTTTAGATATAGAAGAATGCTCTTTGAACACGATTAAAAATTATTGATGGGTCATCTAAGATATTGTTAATTATTTTGGCTTTAAAGTACTGCCGGACTCTTGCAAGCCAGTAATTTAAATAAGTATTGGTGACCGCCGCTCGTGAAACTGTAATATTTTACTCTTTGGATATCGTAAGGTTTCTATCCAGAGAAGCCTTTACCCATGGCGTACCAGGATCATCTTTTAGTGTTCCATGCTGATTGAGTTTTTCGATCATAACGGGAAATCCAACTGCAGCCATTTTTAAAATCCATGACATATCCATTCTTTTTCCACTTTCGTAAATAATGTAGAAGGTCCCAACTTCCTCTCTATGGGAGGTTTGCTCTCTACTTAACATTTTTGGCTTATTCATGGAACTCCAAACTTTTTAACAGCTGTCCTTTTTGGTGTTTGATGTACCGGAATATCATCAACAGCTGCCTTCATCTGTTTAATATCTAAATGAACCCTAGATAAGAGGCATCTGTATTTCAGTTATTTAAAGCAATCTGTAAAAAATATTATTTCACCAAAAAAAAAAAAAACTGTCAATAGTTGACCATGTGGTCATCTACTAAAACAATATACCACAATACCTACAATATGATTTTGTGCTGTTCTCAAATGATACCGCCAAATGGATACATTATTAATTGCGAATAAATATAAATTAATATTTTAGAATTTGACCATCCCTACAAACTAATTTATTGAGGTTATGTGACAAAAACCTCATGCTTATGACGAGTAACACTGAGCATTTGAAAAGTGAAAAAAAACACAATTTAAAAAATTTAATAACTTGATTATTTAATAGTGATTTAACTAAACAATTATTCTTAACAAAGATATTAAGAAAATAGCAAAAATTACGGATCACCCACCTACAACGAAGACGTCTCGACAGTACAATTAAGAAATCCGTTACAGATTTGAATGGTTCACAGCCGAGTCGGTAATGGTGTGGCAAGTCAAATAAATAATTTTCCCATATCACTTTTAGAAACCTTATTAATATTTTTTTTGATAAATGGTCAACTAGAGGAACGTTTACCTCAAGGGAAAGAGGAGCCTAAAAGTTGTTTTCGAATTACATTTTGAGACGTATACAGGTTTATGGGCATATATGTAAAGGTGCTCAGAAAAATAATTTTACATTTTAAAATAGAATTTAAGCCACGAAATTTTAAAAATAATTACTGAAAAAAGGCTGTCTACAAGATATGTTTGTACTTCAAAACGTTCCACGTTATTTAAAAAAATAAGGGCTGCCAGGGATAAAGAACATTCTCCGACCTTTACCGTTTATAAATATAAATATTTCTTATTCATAAACATAAAAATTGTATGAAACCGTAAAATAATATTAGTTAATAAATATAAGAGATAACGTTTGATTTGATTCGTGATTTTCCAAGGCATCGAGGTTCATGTTTTTTCTGGGCATTTAAAAAAAAATCTAGGTTATGTCAAACTGAAAGTCGATGTCAGTATGAACGACAAGCATAAACAATACGTTTTTTTCGTTATTTATTATAAATTTTGCGTTTTGTAGAAAATTCGCAATAGGAGGGAACCGAACGAAAAAATGCCACATTCGCTATAGGAAAACTCACCATTGGAAACTACGGAATAGAAGAGTTGACTTTACAATACAATTGCAATTATGATTGAATGCCTATGTTTAAATTTGACATGGTACTGTGATGTGTCACTTAAGAAAATTTCCGATTCTAAGCATTGTTTCTATTCTACATAGTTAGTTAATTGTATTTTTGAGTTGCAATAAAAAGTGAGTAAGGTACAATAAAGGCAGTTAATGCATCAGCAAAGCTAAAAATAGTTCACCTTGAGGACATGCGAATGCATCACCCACCTACGACACTCAATCTTTGGAATGCATCACACCACGATTCGCAAATATTACATCACGAAAAAATATTGTGATAGTGTTGTTTGCTCCCATTTTATTTGCTCTACTCAATTACAGCGTTAGGTTTCAAACTATTTAATTTGTTAATTTGTATTAACCTATTCCCTGCTGAACCACATAAAAGATATTCCAATTTTGAATATTTCAAAAATGAATTCAGAGGTTAATGAAAGTTTTGATAATGTTAAATATTAGTGGACGTTCCAGCTTTCATGGTAAGCGTTAGGGGTTTTAAAAAGACTTTATAAATAACCAGCGTTGCGTAGCAAGTAATCGGTCAGAAAATTTTACTTATGTACATAAGTGAGCGGTGAGTAAAAAAATCAACTATCAACACCCTTGTAATCAGTCGTCTCAACAATTGAGACGTTTGCAGAGGATAAAAGTAGTAATAACAATTTATTTATGAAACTCTTTATTTATGGTTATTGTTTAAGTTTACTTTATATAATTTCCCATACCCGACTGTAGAGGCATCCTACCTTAACTACCATTTAATGTGAAATATCTAGTTTAACATTGATGATAACAATGGTAATACACACGATAATCTGAAATGATACACGTGCTTGATGAGGGGAAAACAAATTCTAGGTGGCACAAATATATATAATATAGTTTATTAAATTAAGTTTAGTAAACTGAAATGATTTTATAAAAAAAAGAATATTTTCTGTTTTCCAACTCTGATTTTGAAATCTGGAAAAAGTGCTTTATTTATTTATCATCATAATATTTCAGTAAAAATATTTTTTAAATATACCCAAATTTTTGATTGTTCTGAAATACACGCGGTACACGAGCTATTCATATGCACGGTATTCAAACGGTTAAATTTATTTGTTTCCTTTGAACAACATTTGAGCAGCGCGAGTGAGAAGCGATGTTCATCGCCGTTTGCATTTGTATGGGTGAAAGTAAAAGTCCAACAAATGAACTCGCTACTTATATGACAATGCTCGATGACAGTAATTTAGTATAAAAAATAGCAAAGACACTACATTGTACACGAGTTTTATTATAAAACCATTGTTTCCATAATTGAATGATATTCTACCGTAATTTTATTTAAATAATTAAACAAAATGTATAGTTGTATTTCTACGATTTTATATTGTTAAGATTAGTTCCGGTTTCGCCTATCACGGGCGTTACAAATTGATATAGTTCAAACTATAACAACGCCATTTATACAATGATTTCAGTTAACAATTATCAGATACAAGAAAACAATTTGCATGCAATAATACAAAATACATCCAGAAGAATCAAAATATCTCATAAAAAAATTATGCCGTCATAGAATTAAGATTGTTAAATCTATAGCGAAATAGTTTTACAAGATGAAACGACACAGCTGCGTGAACGAAGTTGTAAGGCTATAAATTTACCACCGGAGTGATTGCAGTTTTTAAAATCATTCGAGAAGGCGTCGCCAGTGAAAAGTGATTAAATAATAATATATTTTCAGTCAGAAAATTTTACCATTAACAGAAATACAACAATGAGCGGTAGTTGTAAAAAGGTTGACAACCCCTGATCTCCACTATAAAATGTAAATTTATAAGAAATAAAATTACGTAAATAAAGTAAATTATGCAGAAAGAGTGTGTGCAAATGTGTCGATGGAGAATATTTGGCAATTTTATAAAAATTTACTTAAGATGCGCCGCGAAATTTTGAAAAAATAACGTTTATTTATGTGGAAGACAAAATGTTGCGGAGCACTGATTTACAGGAAAAATATCGAAATAATTTTAAAATATTTGAAGTATATGTGCATTTTTTTCTTGTACGGCTAATATGTAATTCTAACCAATTTCATTTCTTCAGGTAAAATATCAAGTTCAAAATGTATGAAAAATAAGCATGCAAGCATTCGAGACATATTCATTGATAAAATTTATACACTCATACCACTAAACACTACTGCTCGTTTGTATGATTATTTTAATAAAAACAGTAAATATATGTGTGTCTATTTTTACAGTATATTTTTATCTATGGAATAAGTCGAATCGAAAATAAATAATATTTATAAACATCCGGAGTTCTCCAAAGTTAAAAAAAAGATTATTAATGTTCTGTCCCGATTACTGATTAATGCAAAAGCGATTAAATTAATAAATTATTACACGTTTGTTACGTTAATCGACAATGGCAGGTTCGATGGCATTTTAAATTATTTTTTTTACTAACCAAAACAAAAAAATAAATCGAGTTGCGTAGGTATAAACAAATATTTCAAGGTGATCCAGTTTGCAAAACAACTAACTCTCAAAATACGGATATCTATGAAAAATAAGTAATAATCGGATTATTTATTAATTTGGTAAAGTTTCATTTATAATAAGGTAAAAATGACATAAATTTTGATTGCTATTTCGGCTATCGTCAGAACTATGATAAAATCATATCTATTAATTTTTAATTGTTTCAATGTATCCGAGTCGACATACTTCTGCCTGTCTGTCCGGTGTACATTGATTCACACACTCCGCAGGACATCTTGTAAAAACCACTGTATAATGGAGTTCTACCGAGAAAATGCCAATTGAATCAATCAGATCAGTAGTTAGTGATTTGAATAAGCGAAACTGGTTCTAATCTCAATCATATTACATTATGAGAATTGTAGAAAAAAAAGTTTTACTAAGTAAATATAATATAAAGCTTTTCCACCTAGAATTGACGGTTTACACCTTGAAAATGATTAAGTTTTATGTATTTTTTAAACATATGCGTGCTACACAATTTACTTTTTATATACATTTTTACATCCCAGTATAGTTGTAGAATTATTATATTATTTAAATATAACGCCTTACCACAAAGACGTCACAGTTGACACATTAAAAATTCTGAAAGTGTTAACCCCGTGGTTTCTAAAATCTCAACTGTTAGGACTCCTGAATGTAGTGTTTTTGATAGTTGACAGTTAAAAATATTAGAATGTTAACAGCATCAAATCTTTCGAATAATGGCTATTGTATTGAAATATAGTCTGAATTATTTTCCATAAGCTCTGTTGTCACAGGCAAAACTTAATTAGGTTTTTTAGAATATGTTATTGGAATATCCTTTACGTGGCTCAGCAGGGAACGGGTTAACAGCTGTTTGCCGCGCAACCTCAAAGAACCGAATCGATTTCCGTTTACAAATCAGTACGTATTCTCGTCCACTATGCAAATCCAGGAAAACAAATATATATCAACAAAGCACTTAAATAAAATATTTATATCGACACATAAATAAATCGATCACACAACCGCGTCGTGCGGATATCCGGGTGATGCCATTTTAGTGCGTGCCGTGTTCAAAGGCGACATTTGTGCACAATGATAAATCGGACATCCAATTAAAAAAAGCTTTAGTCTTGTCGTAGCGGTTGAAAATTTATTTGGTTATCGGATTGAAGAATCATATCGATTTTTTCAATTACAGTAAAAACTCGATTAGATGTTCTTAAAGGGACCCTAAAAAACGATGAATGCGGGAAAGCTAAAAATAATAATAAAAAAGTAAAATCTTGAAAAAAAAATACAGTTCCCGCCTTTAATTTCCAAAATGTAAATATGAGATTTTTTTGTAAACGTTATATTAAATAAATCTTATGAATTGAAATAATCAAATAGTGATTTAAACTTCTTGTGAAATTATTTATTAAAGAAAGTTCTGTTGATGGTCAGCGAAAACCTTTCGGGGTCGCACACGAGTACCACTACTCTACATGGATATTGGACTTTATTAGTCCATTGGCTGCCAGAAAAAAATATACGCCTGTACACAGCACGCTAGCTATAATTTGTAACAAAAAAGTGAATTTCCGATGTTCTTTTTTTAATTTCATAGACAGAAATAATCAATAAACTCACCAATTATTTATCGTTATTTTAATTATTTATCATAAAAAAGCAGATGTTCTTGAAGAGTTTTGAAGAAAATTGATTTTGGTGACCCTGAAACTATTTGAATGCGCCAAGTGACAAAGTGTCGACAAAATGGATGTAGAAATCCTTTACAGTTATGGTAAAATGTTTTTAAACCTTTATAGATATCAGAGTGTGTCCTGCCAAAGAATCATTTTAATAGAAGGAATATTTTTGGAGGAAAATACGTTTACAGATATTGACGAGATATCTCGTCTCAGGCAGCCATCCTGTTAAAAAAATGTATTAAAAATTGTTGAATTCGGTCACATATTTAACTTTATCAATGTTAGTTATGGTAAAATGCTTGGCTGATTTGACAATCGCTTCATTTTGGATCACATCGATTGAATACAACATTAGCCCTACTCAATCTGCAGCCCGCCAGCAATTTTTTTCTGCATGTGGCACTAGTAAAAATGTTTTTCAGTTTTCTAAACAACAAAAAACACGCCTTTTCAAATAAACTTGAATTGAGTTTTATTTTATTATATGGTCTTAAAGTCATTATAATATAGTCTGCATGTTATAATATAACTAACACACAATTACAATACACTTTGAGTTATTCATTTATTATTGATTATAATTTGTAACATTTAATAAAAAGGTAATGAATAGTAAAATGATCATAGAATAATTGAACCGATATTAAACGCGGATATCCGTCGGTTTAAAATTAATCAACAACTTGATGGCTGCAATAAACTAAGAATGACCATTAACAAATATGATAAATTTTAAAAGTAATTGACACGATTGCAATAATATGAATTGATCACGTCATTATACAGTAAGTTCGCCTCATAAATATTTACATATTTAATCATTTTTGACGTGTATAACTTTTAGAACAAAAAGAATATTTTTAATATTTCTGGATGTATTGGTAGTCCTTTTTACAATCGCAATAATAGTTTACGATATTTCAATGGTAAATCAACAATTACAGAGAAGGTTAAAGGTTCACTGCTATAATGCACTTTGGTTTATGGCTTGTAACTGAAACGTCATACAATGATTTAAATCTATATATCACAACGAATATATAGATTTAACGAATTGATGAATACTATTTTTTTTTCAGTTTATATTACATTTTTTATTTATTTTAGTGTGGCAACCCTAAAAAATAAACTTATCTTACTAATCAAACTGATTATAGCTGAATCCGATCTACCATAATCGTACATTTTTACATAATAAATTAGAATAGGAGTGACATAGGAAATAAAAACAGCCTACTCATAATTCAATACTCCTTACTGTAAAATTCCACTAACGTTTTTTTGTCATTAGTGTATCTTACAACTGTGTTATTAACTGTTTCAAAACCAAACTATAACATGTATCAACGCCCCCAGTCGGGCGCCACGTTGGGCTTGCTTTGTGTAGATGGCCTCGTTATATGTATTTTAAGCCATTATTAATTCCGATCTAAATCACTTCCCACATCCTAATACGACGAATCATTTTAATAATTATAATAATTAATTTCAAAATTTATCTTCTGGCAATCTATTAGCGGCAAAATTAACAGCAATCATGGGGACATAACCAGCTAAGCGTTTTGGATCACAATAAAATCTTTCTACGTCACATCAAAAATTATTTTCTACGCATTATCGATATCATCCATAAACTCCAGATAACTTAATCAGTCAATTCTCCCAACGTAGAGTATAGTGAAAATTAATTCAGTTGTGTTGTTGTAAACCAAATATGTATAAATATATGGAGATTTTCTAGAGAAATCAGACAATGTATCAATACAACAATTAACTCTTACACGAATGTATTGACACTGTTAACTGTTGTATATTTTTTAATGTCAATAATCAACGCCCTGCAATCAGCTGTCTCGGTAGTTAAAACGATAGCAGTGAGAGGGTTGATGATCCTACAAAAACTTCGAAAAAAATGCGCGGGCAGTTGCTACGCCCATCGAGGAATACACACGGGCGTATAAAGGTTAATATGACACACAACTACCAAAATAAATATACAAAACAAAATAAACTGCATAAGGTATTTATAACAAGTTTGTGTTGTGGGCAATAAAATACGTATTATATGTATACCTTAATACACTATAAATGGCGTCCTAACTGAGCAGCAATGACCTCTTGTAAAATTAGCATTTTAATGGATGTAATTCCGTCGTACAAACAAGACAAGGCAAGCCCAAGGCACGTTTTTTTATGCGGGTTACGGAAATGTTTATTTACTAAAGGAATAAGCAGCAACTTTCGATTATACATCGCAAATCGCGAATATGTACGTTTTAATTTACGCTCATATAAAAAAAAGTTAGCTTTAAGCTTTTAGCGTTAAGCGTGCAGAAGTGAAAATATCCATATGAATTAGGAATTGAATGTTCTCAATATTCTACTTTTAAGAAAAAAAAGATTTGAATAAATAAAATGTTTATTCCGTTGGGTGTAATTCTTGAAAGAAGTGAGGTACGCCCTGAATAATATCATGTATCATGTTGCCTCGAATGTAACATATATCTAAATTTCCCCCTGGCAACACCGATGTTTAATAGATAAATGTATAAGTTCGCTCATATATTATATATCAGCAACAAGGGTTCGAAATATATCACCAGCATCGACATAATGAAGTAAATTAATTCAATTGAAAAAGGTTTCAGGCGGAATATGTAACCATGAAAATCGAGGAAACTAGTTTCAATACTCGCCGCAGGCAACTGAATACGCGCGCCCTTTTTGTATATTTGTATTATAAATCTAAACTCATTTCCGAGCTCTGACAACTAACTATGCGTAACTTTATTCAGAAGTTCACACGCAATTTAACTTCCCCATCCCTAAGAGTAGAAACATCCTACCCCCACTGGAACTGTATCTTGAATAATTATTTTAATATAGGCGATATGATGTTTATACTCACTACAATATGAAATGAAATATTTTTACACATATTGCTAAGAAAAAAAAAACAGTAAATAAATATTTTCTATTCAAAGGAACACATTCTGATGATGTTTTTCTTTCTTCAATGCAGTTGATAATGCTCGCGATAAGCGAAACCGGTCCAGATCTTATTATTAAAAAAGGTGAAGATAGTACTAAATTTATAATTTATGATATCGACTGAAGGTGCTTGATGGAATTTCAATATCAAATTTGAATTGTTACAACTTTGTACGATTCCACATGTTGTTACTAACGACCCGGGTTTCGGACTGACTGTCAGTTCTGTCGCATCCGTGTAATAGAATGCCTGAAGATGCCGAAAGGTGAAACCCGGGTCGTTAGTTAGTGACAAAGCATGTGGAATCGTACAAGTTGTATCAATTCAAATTAAATAAATAGAGATTTATAAATTTGTCAGCAGTCTTTGTTTTATTGCACTTTGAGAGAAAAAAGTAATTTTTCTCGGGGTCTGCAAAATCCCTCATGTGCCATATGAACTAATATTTTTCCATCCAAGTCGTATAAGGGTTAAGTTAACGATACGTTTTTATGTTTTATATTTAAAAAATATATTTATTTTCTTACTTTGTTTATCGGATAGTTTCATTTTGTCGAGATCTTCGGAGTCCCTGTCGTTGTAGACGAGCACGCCTGACGCGTTATGCTTGAATGCATTTTGTACCTGTAAATGGAAACAAAAAATTACTGATGGAAACATCGTAATCATGTACAAATAAAAGAAAATCTCTAAACAAGGAAGCTGGTTATTTTTCGAAACGCCTTTACTAATACGGTATCTTATCAAGGCACGCACAGGAAAGTTATGTATGGAAAACATATATGTAGATTTGATTATGAATACACCGTAAATTTCAAAATATGTATAATAATTATTGAAAAAATAAAAATGAAAACAAATAAACAATTCATAAAAAATTATATACATAATATTAAGGTACGTTACCCATAAAATTTGAATATAAAATTGTTGTGACACGTGTTTCGCCTCTTTCAGAGGCATCTTCAGACTTACTATCGCAACATTTGCTTAAGTAATGAAGCAAGATGGTCACGAAACACGTGTCACAGTTAGTAGCACAATACGTGCAATAATCAAAGTTATATTAAATTTTATATTAAAATGAACTTCCACAAAGTTACCGCCGAAACCATCGAAAAAATGATAAAATTTTAAATTTGTTATTCTACTAGTTTGAATAGTAATTGCGACACGTGTTTCGTATCTTTGAAATGCATTTACAGACTTATCTATAGTAAATTTATAAAACACAACTAGTTAGCAAGTTAGCAACATTACATGACTTTTGTATAATATGAACTCGCACACGTGAAAGCGTCCGCAATCGAAGTCAATTGTATTAAACAACAAAAAAATCATTTTTTTTGAATCATTTCCACAATACATTTATGAGCAAGACCGGTTTCGACTGATCCAGTTGATCGCAATGTTAGCAATGAGCGAAACCGGTTTTGATCATAAATATTTTCCGTGGAAATAGTACGATACATTGTGTTTTTGTTTTGGAATATATTTCCTTTCCTTCAAGACATGACAATTGACCTTAAAAGTTTTTATACAAATTCATTGACAAAACCTTGTTTGAATTGTATGATAATAGGCTTAAAAATTGAGATTTGATTAAATATATGACAATTGTTCTACTGTTGTTTTCGGTTTTGATGAAAAAATGTGTAAAAAAGACTTGCGTGCTACAAAATTAATGGTCAAACTAACCTTCATATCAAAATTGCATTTCCCTCGCTTTATGAGAGCGATCCATGACTCGTTGGTGGGGATCGGCACAGTGCCTGCCAGTGGTAAAACACACCCAGTGTGGTCGTTGTTCAAGTGAACTATTACCCCGTAAGACTCAAACTCGTGGTTTTGCCCGAATTTTCCTTCCTGAAAATAAAAAAAGGTTGTTAACCACATTCTATTCTCTGTTGGTACGGACGTGCTTTCCAAAGACCAACAAAAAATTCTTCAAAATAAACACAGTCGATTTCTTAACCCTTTTTTGACGAGCCACGTTAAAAATATTTCAACACCGAATTCTCTTAAAATGGTATTAATGTTTATTTAAGCACCGCATTTAACTTGTATACAATAGTTCTTGCACTGCCTATATTCTAAAATTTTTGAGCCGTCTCAACAGTTACAGTTGAGACGCTAGCAGTCAATGGGTTAAATTATAAAACTGTTCTTTTATGTAAAAAAATATTTTTAGTTGTAGATGACGTATCGAGTTCACGTGGTTTCAGAGAAAAATATAATTTTTATTATATTTTTTTCATCGAGTTCCGTCAATGTTGCAGCATTGCCTTTCAACCAAACTTTGCCTAGACCAGTTATCCAACAGAAATATGTATTGTAGATTTAACACATTTATTATTATTATATTCCATTTTTTTTGTCATTTTAAAGAGTCTACGAAATATTTTCTGTTCGCGAATTCTTAAACCGAAGTAAGGATAATAGGCAATGTTGCTGCACGGAATCAAATGGTATTTTGCAAATTTCAACGACTTTCACTTTGATTATGGATCTCATGGGAAAATGTTAAACGAATAAAAAAGACGCTAGTGTAAAAAAAAATTGAATTAACAAATTGGCCAATAAATGATAGATGGTTTAGGTTTGGCATGATTAAATTGAAAAATTTAGTAAAAATTTTAGAATTATTTGTTTTATCAAAAAAAAAAAAAAATCCTTTGTGGTATGTATATCCACTATTAAGTGTAAGGAAATTTTTCACGCGGCTCCGCGGGGAAAAGGTTAATAGTTAATTTTAAATGAACATATTTTTTTCATCAAATTAATATATTAATGTGTAATATAGAAAATAAAAATTCCGTACTATCTTATCAACTTATTGATTGAATTGGCATTCACTTGGTAGAACTCCATTATAACACGGTGAAAAAATAGCAATGTATTTTAGTTCTACAAAATACATTGCTATTTTTTCACCGTGTTATCTTATCAACTATTTTAGTGAAGACAGAATTTAGCATTCTCATTTGTTTTCACAATAGTGATGGGATTATTTTTAATTTAATATTAATGATATAGATAAAAGAAAGTATATTATAGAAAACAAAGGTATATTGTTTTAAAAATATGGCTTTCGCACCAACATATTCGGCCCAAATGGTTAAAATTTGCAATAGATCGAAGCATGAAAATAATACAACAAAAATTATTTTAGCCTACCTCGGTTTTGTTCGACCGTCGTTTTCCTTCGGCGTCGACGTACGTAACATTGAGATACGCAGTGGTGAAACGGTCGCCGAGGATCGTCGGAGGAGCATCCGGAGTGTATCCATACTCGGCCATTCCACCTGCCCAGTCTCCGAGGGCCACCCGCGAGGTTCCACCGGCCTCCGCCCACGCCCCGTTCGCTACCGCCAAAACGGCACACCACACAATTATCTCCATCTTTATCACAGATACGCGCAGACTAAACTTCGAAAATATCGCTGATGATAACTTCGCGATTCGTATACTTTCAAATGAAGGAATACACTAGCAGTTGAAAGTATATTTGTTTATAAAAAAATTGTACAACTCTCGATGGACGGAACGTCGAAAAATTTGTTTGAACAAAACTAATTTTTGTTTAATATTTCGTCACTTTATAACAACTATTCCGTGGCATCGCTGTATCTAAATTTCGTCTTCATTAAAAAACTTAACTAAACTTCACCTTTGAAGTAAAAATAATTATAAATTGCACAAAAGAACAAAACGTAATAGATTGCTCTTTGTGGCCGTCAAGACAATTCGGCACTAATTTTATCACTGTGTATAATCGATTTCGCAATCGATGGCGCTACCTCAAGCGAAAAACTTTTGTTTTCTTGTCAAGTAATCGGTTTTTTCGCGACGATAAGATCCCAGAATCGTCGTCTCCACACTGTGTTGATTTTTCCTGCGCTGCATTTGAAGATCAACGTTCTGTGAGTCAGATTTCCATGAAGCCGATCGCATCTTGTTGAAGCTCATCTGACGAAAAGAGAAAAAAATATTATCAGCGGATGAAGGCAATTAAGAAAGTGACTGTTTCGAAATGTGCAGACTTTATTCAATTAGTCAAGAGGATGAAGATAGCTGCAATATTTATAAGACAATTGCAATGATGTTCGCAAAATAAACATCAGAAATTCCATGAAGCAATCACTATGATAATACTCGAATACACTTTAATGGAAAATTAAACAAATGAGATAAATTATAAAATAATTTCCAAAGTAATGCTTACTTGCATCGTATCAAAACAAAACATTCGAAACCCACCCGTGAACGATCCCGAGACACTCACAAAATTGATTTCGGGTGGAGCATTTCGAAATGACTATAAATTGAATAAAAGGTTATTAAAAAAAAACTGTGTTCATGCAAACTTATTAATATATACATATGTATTATTAAACAATAAAACTCACTGCTAAGTACTATTCCCACAAATTTATATTATCAAAGTTTTATCTTGTGGTCTGTCAAATCACCCCAATTGTATTCAACCGTTGCAAACTATTTATTGTATCCGTGCGATAGGATGCCTGAAGACGTCAAAATTCGAGTCGTGATTGACTAATCATATGGAAATATACAAATTTTCAGCAATTCAAATTTGATATTTATATCGAAGCATTAGTTTTTATAATAACCGTAGTTGAAAATAATTATGTTAAAAACAATAAAACGCAACTCAGCCAAAGCGGTCCGATTTTTTATGAAATTTTATTAACATTCGCGACGGGATGAATTGTAAAGTAAGAATAAAATGTAAATTGATAAAATTGTAAGGTCTTACTCTCCTAAGTCTAAGTCCTCATAACTCTTTCTCTATTGGGAAATATTTGTTGAAAAATAAAATTATTTATCTATCATGATAAAAGAGTTAGAAACACGAGTTATATTGCCATATGTTTCATAATTTCTATTTAAAGTCAAAACAATCACTTTAAGATGTTAACACTTTATGGTCGGGAAACGAAATATTTCGTTTTTTGCGGACTATCGTTTGTTTGCGGAACCCGATAAAATTCGTTTTTGTATCCTGTCGGGCGTTTGCGGGATCCGTCTTCTCTCGGGCATGTATATCGGCGTGAAACAAAACGCACGGCAATACAACAAAGACCTTTTTTTGACAAGTGGCAATAAAACTCATGAGTTATTATTAACCCGAGTGTTCCTATTCGGAGACGCATGTTTCTCGATTTATGTCAATCAGATTTCAAACTTCCAGTGGCTCTAAATTTGCAGGAATTGCAAGTATATATTATTATTTATTATATAATTATATAGTAAGAATAAATATATTATCTTTTACATAGAATGTTTTAAAAATTTAATATTGATGAGATGTGGAGTGCCATTTACATAATAGAGAATAGGTTTTTATATTCTGCTTAGAAATATAATAAAATTAAGATGTAATGAGAGTATTTATAATTTATTTTAAAGATCAAATGTCACATATCATTTCTTTGAAAATTTCAATCGAAAATATTGTTTGGTTTAGAAGTTGTGTCGATTTTAAGAAAGTAATATTTTTTTGCGCTAATCGCAAAAAACGCCCGCTACGGGCTTAAGTATATTGCTCGACGGTCCCGACCACAAAGTGTTAATATTCTTATAGAATTAAGGTATTTACTTATCAGCCGACACTTGCAGCTTGATCGAGTGTTCGACAGTTTTCCACACCACTGTGTTTCGTTTTGCAATCATTCAGTGTTTGGGATAAGCCACAAAATATCACATTAATTAAATGGCTTTAACCCTTTGAGCGGTATGAAAGTACCAGTATGTTTACACTTCCTAACCCATTATTTTAAGTCCAACGCTTTCAAATTCAAATCAAATTTTATAATGTATTTTTTTTTTATAAATTCTACATAGATTTATGAATGATTATAGAAAATTATTTGAATTTGATCATGTATTTTTGAATAAAAAAAAAATAAGTAAACATTTCTAAAAAAATGTTAACCATTTTTTTTGTTTTGACATCAATATATAGGTTTTTAGTTACGCAATTCCATTGTACTTTATTTACATTTTTTATTGATAAATGGTACACAAGTCCAGCATTGTTCGATCATTTATTCAAGAATCGAACACATGCTTGTTGAACTTTCCGAGTAAATAGAAAAAGCTCTAGCAAGTTTCAACAACATTTTTTTAAAATAAATTATCAATGAATAAAATGTTGAGAGCCACTGATTTTAATTAAATAATAAAAATATATTTTCCATAATAAAAAAAATATTTACCATAATATAAAAACATAAAAAAAACACAATGCTATAAATTAGCTCACTCCCAGACAGTATATGCAATAGAATTAACTCGCTGATCAAATTAAGGGTTAATTCATAATTGCCGAGATTGCCAGCTATAAATAAATAAATGCATCATAATTCCATTTCGTGTGAGCAATATGTGCCTCAAAATTAAGTAAAAAAAAAAAAAGAAAAAATCATTCGAAGAGTTACGAGTGATTAATGTCAACTTTATCGATTTCCCAGTGTTAACAATATTTTTTTAATCACTTTTAAGGTGTTAACTGTCACTTCTTGATGGAAAGGCATTATATTTTAAATAATAAAAACACATTTTTTAGTACTTATTTCCACAATATATTAGTATAGTTGATAATGCTCGCGATGAGCGAAACCGGTCCTGATCAAAAAATATTTTTTTAATGCTGTCAGTCTTTCAATTTCACTAATAAAACAAATATATTTTTTTATAATCTGTTTTTCTTTGTTCGAGCGCATGATGGTTTTTCAAGGTAGCGCTGTGATCAACGTCGGCCTCCAATGTTTAATATATTGCTGCTAATTTCATATTACTATTTAAAACAGCGATAAAGGAGGGAGAAAGACTGCAGTAGTTTATAAACGTAAACATAAAAGTTGAGCTCTTTATGGTACATAAAAAAAAGTGTTATAAGAGGGTTTCTAAAACCAGATCGGCCTGACAACTGTATTTTAAAATGCCATACGAAAAAGAAACCAATTTCAAATTTGAATTATTGAAACTGTGTGAGTTTCGCGATATTCTATCAAACGAATGCAATATAACTGACGAAATGATTAACATGTGGAAACGGCAGTCAGTTTCAACCACTCTAGTTAATTATTGATATTCCATCAAGCACGATATCGTAAATTAGGAATAAATCAGGATTAATAAAATAATTTGTGATTTATTATGAATTTAAGCCGATAGCTTTGTTATTCCACTTGGTATGTTACTAAATGTGACCCGTGTTTCGCTTCTTTGAGAATCATCTTCAGGTCAATAATATCATAAAGCTATTTATTACTTATGTATGTTTTAAGTAAGGAACTAGATTCACTGCTTACCATTTTTTAAATATATAAAACAATGGTAATTTTATAATAATTGATCGGATTCGCTTATCGCGAGCATTATGATCTTTACTAAATATTGTGGAAAAAAAATATTTTCAGAATATATAAAAAAACTCAAAAAACAATAAGCACAAAACGGACGATTTTGAAAAGCATAAAATAATTTCATTTCAATTTTATCTGAAATATTTATGATTGATTGATTTTACAAAATATTGATATTAAGTAATAAATCATTTAATCGGCATCCACTTTTTTACTTATTTATGAATCAGGTGTTTCATCAGTAATTTTTGAAATCAATAAAAACAAATGATTTCAAAATATTATCTCGCAGTATCATATTATTTTACATGACAATACAAAAAAGAATAAAAACACATATGGAAGAATGGAAACTGAGAGTATATTGTTGTATTTTCATTTTTTTTAATTGTAAGTTTTTCCAAAAAAAAAACTTTTCTTAACACATTCACTGCCAACAGGATACTCGGTGCGTTTATGCTTGCTAGTTTTTCGAGCGGAAAATTCGTCTCGAGCGATATTGTCATTATTTTGCCGACATTAGTTTCATAGTGTTGACTTCATCAAAACAACACACAGGCAGGAGTCGAGTGATTTCATTGTTTTATTATTCGTCTTGAGGTTATTAATAATTTACACTATCGTTAAGAAAATAGCTGTATCAATTTTGAACTATGTATGCCAGTGATTGGCAAACATAAAATTTTCTTATTGACGGGAACTTGGGATCGTTCGTAAAACTACAATAATAATAAAAAAAATATACATATAAATTTGACTTATCCAAACTTTCTCAGGCAATTGTTTACATTAGTATTCGTTAGCTATTGTCATTACGTTATTTTATGTTTATTGTAGGGAATTTAATATTATTGAAAAATTCTCTGGCAAATTCATAAAATTGATGGACGTAGCAATGTTGTTCCAAAAATCAACCTGGGACAAACTAAAAGACATTTTGAGTCAGCAATGAATGTGTGATTCTTCAAAGGTATTTAAAGGGACATACAAAAATAATAAATCACTTCAAAATAAAATAATCCAACATGAGTGAGCGTCATTTTATTCGTCAGTAGCTACATAGTATGACTAATACGTGAGAATAAAAAAATCTCAATAAAAATGCCATCTTTTCATGAGACAATACTGAAAACGTGAATCAAATTTAATGTGGCTACTCACGTCAGTTTACCGTCACACACAATATGGCAATTTATGTACATACATACATACATATACTAGTAGCGTGCGGCAACTTAAATACTGTGGGGATGCTGCAAAAAAAAAACGATCATTTCACTTTTTAAAATAAAATTTTACCTATCGCTTCTTTTTTAAAAATTCATCTTTCATCAGATCATATATTTTTTGTTTTCAAATTCAGTATTCGTTTTATTTCAATATATATAAGCGAGAGCGGACAGTCTATCTTCACATGGTAGCGCCACGGTTAAATTCACAAATTTTTTCATATACTTCACTATTAAAATCTCTTTCATACATTTTTGTTTTAGAAATGGGTGAGGAACAAATCTACTAGTTAGTATATCTTTACTATTGAATAAGATTTATTATTACCCTTGCCAACAAGACCACTTTACTTTGATTGTTCCTTTGGTAATAGATAATAAGCCATAACAACAGAGTCTTAAAACCCATATGAAAAGCAATAATACACTCATATATATTGACACTAATAAACAAAAACTTTGCTATCTGCAGTGCCTTTCAAGCGAATCTATAGAGAAGCAAAGAGAGAAACCGCACCCAAGATAGGGATTCTTGGGGAAATTATCAACGCGAGCGAGTTATTTTTATTAGGTTTTTTCCTACATTTCCTATTTATGTGCATTAAATAAGATAAGCCAATCAACCAGTCCGGCAAATAGTTCATTAAGACATTCATCAAAATCGTCTAATCGAAAAAGTAGTCGCTCGTTTTTCGCGACAGCGTCTCCGACATTAACCAGGAACACGACTCCAATTCCCCAGTCCTAATGGTTATCTATGTATATTTCTGAAGCAATCAAAAGGTCGCATATTATACGAGCAACACAAAAATCATATATGAAACTGTACAAAAGAATACTATTGGCGTCCAAAATCATAAGGGATGTACCGCAACCACGGACCGCACATCACTGATGTGTACCTGGTTACATTTTTCATTCAATAAATCATCAAGCAAACAAAGAAACAATCACAAAACTGTCAACAAAACGACTCCGTTCAAACATTTTAGTTTTGGCATACTGACAAGATGTCTAATAGTTTCACTTTTTATGACTTTGCTTCGCCTCTCGTATACTATTACATGAATTTACTTAGTACGGAGAGCATACATTGTACAGATAGGCCAGTATGCGGTACGGACATTGTTGTGTTCCCGTATGTATAAAAAGGTATAGCTTTGGACATATAGATCGACCACGTTACTTATGTGCGTGAAAATGTAGCGTTGTGTGCATTTCCGGTCTGACACAAAAGTTGCTAGAATTTGAAAATTTTAAATTCCCTACCAATCGATAAACACATTTTAAATTTAAAAAAATATCTACAAAAGCTTTCAATGTTAGAAAATACCGTGGCTTCTTACTAGCCATTTTTGCAGTCTGTTCATTCGTTTTATATAGGTATTTCAAATTTAATTTCATCATCCGCCGCATTTCCGAGCGCAATATTATAGCGGTCGGTCAATACATGGTGTAATTTAAGATATCGACTGAGAATGCTTACTTGCTCAACACAAAAAGTATCTAAACATTAAGCTGCTTTAAATTGAGATTAAGTAAAGATACGTCGACATTTGTCAATCATTTAGTGTAGGAAAATCACACGCTGAAAAAGTCTTAAAATATTGCATCAAAACTTGAGGGATCAAAAATTTTTTATCTGAAAATTATAGAAATAAACATTGCACAACTAAAAAGCTTTCAGAATATATTGAATAAACGACTATAATAAACAAAGTGAAAAAATAGCAAGGTATTTAAGTTCAACATAATTTTATAAGATATAGTTGATAGCTATTTCGGCTCACGCCTTCGTCAGAACTATAAAATAAAAAACTAAAAATTTTGTATAATTAAAATACATTGCTATTTTTCACCGTGTCATAAGAGAGTTGTTCTAAGTAAATGCCGATTCAATCAATAGACTATAATAAACTTCCCATTATTATTATTAAAATTCTTCTTAGTTATATCCATATCCACAAAAAAACTGAAAACAGGTATGTCAATTGTTAGCGTTGAGATATAACTAAAAAATAAGAATAACCAAAAAAGAACATTATGACAATAATGTATGTAATATTACGATTTTGACTTATAAATTTTTCAATAGTGGCGCCATCTATATGCCATCTTACGAATTTATTGGGTATTGTATTATTGTGGGGAAAAAAATTAAATAGTGAAAAAATCAATTATAACCGTTCACTATCACAGTACCGATATGAAATAGCGACCACTGGACATAATTTATATGTAAGAATATATAAAATTTCACTTCCGAGGCATTGTTACTGTCAAGTGTTGTTAAATATGGAGTGGCTTAAGCGGCTTAAATCGATACATATCATTTTCGATCAGCTATTACAACTTAAAAACCATTAACAATTTCGATCGATCATTCCGTGTACGCTATATTTGTTATGTGGATCGTTTCTTCCTATTAAAGATTGTGGGAAGTGCTGTTACGCACGACGAGACAAGGTCGACAACAATGAGGAAATGTTATTTTTACACAAAAATTCAAGTACCGTGCGATGAATTTTTTCAAGAGCCACTTCATAATTATTTATTTAAATAAAATAAATATAAATAAATACGATAATAAGAATCAAAATATTAATTGTCATCGCTACAGTTCATCGCACGATATGAGATATCAAGAGCTCTTTTATATAGAGATTTAAAAAGGATATAACGGCTTGAATCATTGTTTCTCTTTTTTTTCCATCCGCGGACCACAAACAAATCGAAAAATATTTTGCGGGCAATCAACATTGGAATAAAATAATAAAAAAAAATAATTTCCCAGTACGAACAGGGCTTTTTTCAATCGATTTTGATCGAAGGCATGGTTGTTTGTAATATCTAAAAATTAACTCCAACCCACCTAAAAATTGGGCGTAGCCAGAGCCGCTAATACAGACTATCAACAAAAAATACAGACTATCAACATTAAAATAATAAATATTTACATAACTGTTTTTTTTTTTATCCAAAACAATTAATTTGCCGTAAGCTGATACAACAATATTTAAGTATATTACAACAGAAAGTAAAAAAATATAATTAAAAAATCCATCAAATTCAACATAAAATTCGATTGTTTATCGAAATAATATTACAACCACCCAAAAATCACCGCGGACCACCGGTTGAGAAACTAGGGCTAAGATAAGATGTACATGCATTACTCAGCGAACCTTGCAAATATTCCAAAACAAAAGGCGACATTCACCAATATTTGTGTAAGCCTTTCCCTCCCGGCCCAGTTTTAAGACTTTAGAAAGAAAACACAGGCTTGAAAGTTTTGACTCTGTCAACACTCAAACGTATTTGAGTACAAATTTGAATTGTTGAATTTTTTTACGCTAAGAGATGTTTTTTTGGCACTAACGATCCGGGTTTCGGCTTTCGGCGTTTTCAGGCGTTCTGTCAATTCTGTTGCATCCATATGATAGAATGCCTGAAGATGTTGAAAAACGAAACCAGGGTCGTTAGTGACAAAACATGTGGAATCGTACAAAGTTTCAAGCATTCAAATTTGATATTGAAATTCCATCAAGCACACTTAATCACCGTGACGCAACAGTCAAGACGTAAGTTATTTATATTCATTATTTATTTACTCCACTTGATATGTTGCTAGATATGATACGTGTTTCATAACTACAATGTTACGATACGTTCAAACGAACTGTATCGTAGTAAGGAACCATTATATATTTATAATATAAGCATTGAGAAAATAGTTTACGTGCAATTATAAAATATACATCTAAATGAAGGAAATTAACTTAAAAAATTTAAATAAAAAAAAAATCAATATATCTTTTTCAAATAAAAACAATATTTGCACAGGTCGTAAACCTTCGGTTTTGTATACCTGCTAATTATGAACAATTTTTTTTGAATTAATAGGCGATGAACGAAACCGGCCCTAGTCGTAAAATACATTCTGGTAATAGTACTAAAAAATTGTTAATGTTAAAATTGATATTAACTAAGACTTGTAGAATGGAATTTTAAGTCATATTATTTCACTAGAAACAAAGTGGTCCGCTGAAATACTGAATGTGGCAGCCTTGATTATGTCTATAAAATGCAACACGTATAGTTGATGACCTCTTATAAATGCATCGCCATGTTGATTGCTGACATCTGTTGAATCATTTTATGTTTAGATTATGAATTTTCCAGTCCATATTTAATTAATTCAACATTCATATGTTTTCTCGTTCACTAAATATTCACTTTCGATAAACATATGGGAAGATTTAAATTAATTTATCAGATGTTTATTTGATCTTGTGATAAGTTGCAGTTAAAAGACGCTTATAATATATATTATTGATTTCTTCATAAACGTTTAATAAATTGAAGAGTATATTGCTATATTACTGAAAATTTGCACTTAATGGCTGGATTTGAAAATCCATAAAGCACCTGCAGTCGATATCATAAATTATATTGATAATGGTTGTTATGTGAACATGTGGAAACGTACGAAGCTTAAACTATTCATAACTTTAAAAAATTAAGTAAATAATTACCAGATATATAACAACTAAGAAAATAAATTATTTCCTAATTCTTGCAAATTATTTTTTCAGCTCCTGCACCGTTAGTTTTACAAATCTGCCGATTATCAATTAAAAATTTGTATAAATACCATGTTTTGATTTTTATTGTAGCAGTTGATAATATTAGTAATAAACGAAACCGGTGACACTTTAAAAGTGATCAGCTGTTTTTAACAATGTGATTACTTTTAGTAACCGCTATAAAATAAATTTACTACATAAAGATTGCGCAGTTGACGTAATCAAGATTTATATAATATTCCTGGTTGGTGAATTGTTCGAAGACCTTTGCCGGGTTCGTGAATAAGGAGTGGACGATCGTTCAGGTGGAACAATTAATAACGATCCGAAAACAGCTGAGATGCTGTTACCGAATCGTTCGTGACGTCAATTACCAGACAGTGAATAATAATTTAATCATTTGAATAACAACGCGACCTTTGTTACGATTTTAATAAAGATTTTGCGAGAATATTCTTTGCTGCAGCAAAATAAGGTGAGCAACCCATCGAAAGATAAGGCCATTTATTCAACTCATTCAATCTCACGAGGGCGATGATTAGCCCCAGCGAGTGTATGTGAAGAATTTAGGCAAATTAAATATTTTTTTAAATTGGAATTATTAACATACTGCATATTAAAAATAGGTGGGTTATTAGTTTACAGTTAACAAGAATTATACAGTGTTACCAAAAATCGAAAAAACGCTCAACGATGAAGCCAAAGACGATCGATCAATAATGAGCAAGTAGAAGTGGGATGTATGTTTACCATGCGTGTGTCAAAATTTATCATATTTTCGTAGAAACCTTGTCTAATTTTACAAATTATTATATATTCTGCACTAACCAGTAAAAATATATTTCAAGATTTTTTTATAATAATGTGTATAAAATATTTTAAAAAAAACTAAGATATTATAAGAATATTAGATTCAAATAACATTTAGTTTTTGTCAAAAAGGGCAACGAATCGTCTTCGTCTGAAGACCATTTGGGTCAAAACAAACATAAATTTGATAAAAAAAACACCTTTGCACCGCAACAAGTATCTAAGGATAGAAAAACAAGAAATTAAGCGATACAAATTTTTTAATACTTGAGTTAATTTCATGTATTTTAATAGGCGATTTTAGAAACAATTCTTGATATCTATAACAAAAACCATCTTTGTTATAACACGTTGAAAAAAAGCAATGTATTTTAGTTCTACAAAATGTATAAGGTATATAGTTGATAGTTTTTCGGCTTATGCCCTCATCAGAACTATGTTGAAACGTACATTTATCTATATATAACTGTCTATGAAAGGTACAAAATACATAATCAGCCGAAATACCTATTTCATCGTGATATAATATAGTTTTACCAAAGAAATGCCAATTTAATGAATAAATCTGTGTTATGTCTGAGTGATCGTTGACACGTAAGTATGAAAGCATACAGCAAGTTGTACGAGTATACACGTTGCCTGGCTTAGAAGATAACGTCTATCCGGATAAGCCCCGTACTAGTTAAGTTACGCAAACATTATCAAGTGGATAAAAGAAGAACTTGTATGTATAATATGTACTTATAAATAATACACTAATTCCGACACAAATTTATAAAGTGCTTAATTGGACATTAAAAAACAAAGATTATGCAGTGCATATGAGTGCAACTGAGACAATTATCTTGAAAAAAAAACACCTTCTGGCTAGATATGAAGAATATTACAAAATAACGTGATTCGCAAATATTTGAATGGATTTCTTTCAATTCGTGCAGTTATAATGGTGTATGTGTTATATTTTATGTCCACGTCCTCGTTTTTAATTGATTATTTGAATTGCCACGTTCTTACTGTAAAAATTTCTAATTCGTTATTGGGTATTTCATAATTATTTCCTCACTTTTTCTTTTTAATTTAATTTCAAAATATCCTTCATTTGTAAACAAATTTACTTAATTTGTATATATTTTTATTATCGATACGTGTAAATTATTTAAGTTGTTTTTTTAACCTATTTAACGTTAATATTTTTTATATGTATAGTATTGTTTCAGTTAATTTATAATATCGAATGAAAGTACTTGATGGAAGTTCAATATTAAATGTAAATTTTAGAGGCTTCTTAGAATTTCACATTTTTTTAATAACGACTCAGGTTACGCCTTTCGGTATCTTCAGGCATTTTATCACACGGATTCAACAAAATCAGACATTTTATAAATTGCCCGAAGTTAGTGAAACCGTCGACGTGAGTGCCAAAAGATGTGTTATCGTAAAAAAAGTTTCAACAATCCAAATTTAAGCCTTGATTTTGTATCCCACTCATTCAAAATAAGTATGAATCTCCAATATTTAAATTACCTAATCACATTTTAATGGTACTTGATTATTGTTTATTGCAAAAACTGTTCACAAAATATTCATTTACTTTATGTATTGTTTATCCAATTATTATAAACACAAAGCAATTTAAAAAATAAACTATGAGTTATTCTGCTTATACAAAACCGATGCAAACTATTTACTGTGTGTCAGTTAAATTGCATACATGCGAAGTGAGTGCCTGAAGTTTCCGAAAGGCGAAATCCGGATCATGAATGAAAAAAACATGTGGAAATGTACAAATATTCAACCATTAAAAATTATATGACGAATACTCTTAAATAAGGTTGTACGTCAGACGACGTAACTCAAATGACACTATTCATCCAAAAGCAATAACGAACAGATCCTTGAATTTATCATTTTATAATGTTTAGATAGAAAAGTTGACATAATATAAATATACATATTACTGCCAGTGCCCATGAAAAAAGCGACAACCTTTCTCCGTTGGCATCGCGTGTTTACTACGACCGGGGACACGCGTAAAGGATAGTTCACACAAAATAAAAAACCTGATTTTTTATTTTCGCCAAATACAAATTACTGTTGTCGCCTTCAAGTTCGTCGAGATAATTTGATAATTTAAAATTTAAATTTCAATGGCTTTGTTTTTCTACTCGTCACAATATTTTTTTATAATAAAACAAGTCGAACGGCTATTCCATATTCCAATGCAAAAAAAGGATATTTTGGCTACTATTTAAGCATTCGTTTTTGTCACAAGCTGTTAGCAGTCACTTCTTGATGAAAAAGCATTATTAAAAAAGTCACAACATTTACATGTTTAACTTACTTGTATTATTTCATATGATTAATATCAAGGCCGATTTCGCTCATTCCAAACAATATCGACTGATGCAATATAAAAGATCAGAACCGATTTTCATCAGTTGATACAAAGCTCGCGATGAGCGAAATCGGTCCCGAACTTAAAAATAGAAACTAAGGATTGTGTTTTTATTATTTATGTATTACGCTTCCCCACGAGAAGTGACAATTGACATCTTAAAAATGAGTAATTTTCGAATTCGTAAATATATATATTTTAACAAAAAAGTTATTTTTTTACCCAAACATAATTCAGTATTAGCGGTGCTTAGCGAACTGATAAGATTATCAAGACAAATCAGATGTAATATCAAGAAAGTATAGAAAGGGTTAACTTTTACATTGTCGAGTGTCAATTATTCACTCCTCGATCTCAAAAGCGATCACCCGTCTCAAAAGCCAAAACGCTAGCAGATAGAGTTTATATACATTGAAGGCACTTGGGTTTCCTGCTGCCTTGGATATTCATATAAAGTGATCTTTATCACAATTTATGGGTTAATTAATTTCACTACTAGAATAATAAAAATAGCTCAAGGTATTTGTGTTATCTGAATGAAAAAATGCGTTGGCAACGTACACTAAACATACATTGTTTTAAAATGACCGACTTTGCGAAATATCTGACGGTATCTTCTATTTACCTGGAACTATTTGTTGAGTAATATAGAGAAATAAAAAAAATATATATATATTTTTAATTGCACATAACTGCAATTGAGTACGGAATGTCGTAAATAATTTTTCAGTTTTTCACTGCGTTTCAATCGTTTTTTCGGCCTGGATATTATCGGAAGTATTGTTGAGACAATTTCGACAGAAGCTTAAAAAAGTCGGATTATGCACAAAGATCCAGCGAGATGTGCGCCGCAAATGACCGCCGATTATTGTTTGACTTGACATGGTCTAACAGCAGTGATCCGAAACCGGTGTGCCATGGCAAACCATCGTGCCTCCCAACGACTCAAGTATAAACAATGTCAACAATACAGAAAGAATGCATTATTGACAGATACGTTTATAGTAAATCATTCGAATTTTTATAGATAGATAGAAAAGTATGCCGCGAAATTAAAGAAAAACGTTGGTGTGCCGTGGAAGACGATAGGTTGGGAAGCACTGGTCTACAGTAATTCAAAAAAATTATCGGAGGGTTGCCCAATTTATAAAACCTGCACTTACAACAAACTGCACTTATTTTGATTATTAAAAATTTCCCCCATATTGCTATTGCTAATGAGCCTTTCACGATTGTTTTGTACTCATAATGGTTATAGATTAGACTCCATTTTGTTGCAAAATACTATTTAAGAGATTGTAATTTTTTTTTAAATTAAATTACTTCATTTGACTACATATTTTATGATTTCTTGCAAATTGTTTTCTTACGAGTTCTTGAACCATTGGTTTTGTATACTTTCTAAGTATTCTCACAAAAAAATGTATAGATAGGTTTGTTCGTAATTTGTGCCCTATCAATTGACAATATGCTTGCTATGACCGAAATAAGGTCCTGATAGAGAGAGAGAGTAGTAGTAGTAGAGTTTTTAGACCTCCTAGTAGAGTTTTTATTAATAAATTTTTGTTATCTATGATAATCCTATTGTTTACATGTGCCCGTTATTTGGCGTTTTTATCAATTTTATTTACGTATAAAATGTGATCTATATATCATTCGAATAAACTAATCGATACAACGCATTTCGACGAGTACTAAATTATTTTAAAAACATTTACGTATTATTGAATAAAACGGTATAGAAAAAAACAGCATCGCCAGTGCAGAGCGCCCGTGTGAATTATTTTTACCTCAATGGACTTGTATTAATTAATATTTAAATATTGCTGTTTACATACTATCATTGATTTTACCTTGGTTTATAAAACATCACGAGCTTGGTGTTTTGCAATAAATATAAAAAATAAACTACACATTCTGAACAGAAAAAAAACAGCATTTGACCTAAGATTTAAAATAAATATAATACATACGCGGACTCGAAATATTTTATATAACATGATAAAGCGTTACGGAAATCTTTTTTTTTTTGTTGTTGATATATTTGTTAAAAATGAATAAATATTTTTTAAGATGTTACCTGTTACTGGTAGAAAGGAATTATGTTTAATTCATAGCACACACTTTTTATTGTTGTTACTTTTTAAATATATATAATATAATATAATGAGCTATTTCCACAATTTACGATACCAATTCAGGGTGCTTGATGGAATTTCAATATTCAAGACATTATATTACAAGACATTCTGTCACACAGATGCATTAGAACTGACGTATTATATTTAAAGTTTTATTTACTCAGGTAATGAACAGTTTCGATCATTGAGATCATTAACAAATAACATGATACAGTATGAATATTTGTTATTATTTAATATATTGTGGAAATAATATTAAAAAAGTATTATTATTATTTAAAATATTATGTCTATCCATCAGGAAGTTATAGTTAACACATTAAAAGCGAAAAAGCAAGGCTCAAAATCATAGCAGGTATAAAAATCTTTAGATTAAAAGAACTAAGGAAACAAGTTATAGGTAATCAAATAGGTATATTTTATTGTGGAAAGGTTGTGTCAAACATTCACTTTTAATGTGTATAAAGCACAAAGTTAAACATTATTTGCAAAATTTATATTATATGATTTCAACCGATTTCGCTCACTGCAAACATTATCAAATGATTATCCGTAGTCTGGTACTAAGTTATTTTATTAAAATATTGGAATGGATGATAGACGATGTGAATATGCCTTTAGCCTCGTCAAAAGCGGGTAGTTGAGTAGTTGTTCAGCCCTTGACACAGCGTTGCATTTACTCGGGCTGACTCACCCCGCAAACTAACCACCTCTCACCCCTCCCTCTTCGGTAGAATAAAGCTACAACCGCCCTTACAACAATGGAGACGCAGTCGAGTCGAGTTCACGGCTCATGACATTGTAGAGCTGGCCTTCGGCTGGCGTAAGGCGACGGCCGACGAGCGAGACCTTCAAACGAAAGCACGCCACGAAGAGCGAGGGGCTTTCGCCGTGAAACGTCAAATTTGAAATGTCGAAGCTTTCATCGATAATGTTATGCCATATTTTACGGAAAAATAAGTTACTTCATTTTTTGAGAGACCTTTCCCGCATTTTTTCATGGTATAATAACAATCCGACCGCCAATATGGTTTGACCACTTTTTGGATCTATATGTATAATTTTGCTATACGTATATATTCTTTGGAAAAAATCGTATCATAATCATCAAGACGAGATGTGATTAAATAAACAATTGCTTCTAACATTTTTCACACGTAAAGATTAATCCAATACCGAAAAATTCAAATGGTAATGTATGGGTATTAAAAAAACTTTTATAATCAAATCATGTCACACTGTAACACAAAAATGAGCTTATACACATAATTTTACACTTTTACCAATCCTTTATTTCATTTTTAAGGTGTTAACTTTCACTCATTGTTGGAAATGCATTCTATTTTAAATGATATTATATACATTTTAAGGTCAGGACCATTTCACACATCGCACATGTCGCGAGCATTATCAACTGACTTGCAATATGAGCACTAACTCTTACATTTTTGAGTTTCATCTACCAACACACTGCAGAATATCAATGGAAAAGCACTACATTTAAGACATTTTTTAGTACTCCACATTATTATAATATCACGTGATAATACTCGCGATGTAAAATTGTGGAAAAAGTAATAAAATTGTGATTTATTTATATAAATATTCGATGGTAACTTACCCCTTGAAGTAGGGGCAGCCGGTTTTCTGCGAGGGCTGCATTTTTTTCAGATATGGGAAAATTTATTAAAGACTTAACAATTTTAGGAAGTACTAGTTTAGTTGATTATCTAAGCAACTATCACGAATCTGTAAATATATTTCTGTATAAAATTTTCTTCTAGGTATGATTCAATAAAGCGATTTTTCTACCTGAAATGCTGGAATAAATTATTATGATTATTATAGTCATTTGATGAATTTCAACGAATAATTGACTATTCTAACGATATTAATAATTCTCCCGTTAAGTTTCTTTAAAAAATAATCACGAAAGTAATACACTAAAACCTATTTCGTAACATTTTATCCCAACTATTATCAATTCAACGCAAAAGTTTCATAAAACTTACGTAAAGCTAAAATGATTCAAAAACAAAAGCAAAGCAAGGTCACTCTTACTTTCAAGGGCTCGCAAGGCGACGGGGCACGAAACTTCGACCAATTTCCTAAATGTAACCTTGCGGGAATCGATCCCACTGTCCACAATGAACGAGTGTCCTCACAACTTCCACTGGCATTGAAAAATCCTAAGCTTTTCTTGCATTTACAAAAGCCAGGCAGGTCTTAATATAGATAGCCTCGGTTGGACTTTTTTTATTGTATTGAAACCTACAATACACACGGCATACCATTAAGAGTTTAGTTTACGCTAAAAGCACATCGCTTTGGCCTCCAGGAATTTTATCACAGTTTTGGTGAAGGTTGCAAATGTCGACATATTTTTTCATGAGTTCCGCAAAGTTCTTCATAGAGTATTTAAATAAGCAAATTCATTCGCATATAAATATGTATAAAAAAAACCTATCCATTTGACAAATGATGGCATACAATGAAAGTTGTCACTTTGATAATTGCTGAATAATTAAGAAGTGTTAGCCTCAAAAGAAAAGGGTTTAAATATTAAAGTCAATAATCATTTATTTGCATGAAGTAACGAATTTTTAATAATAAGAACACTTAACAACAACACTGCACTCAAAAAAACCCAACACTAACTACTTAAAAAATTTCAGAAATATTCGGTGTAGGAATATCTTTTATGTATCACACAGCACAAAACGGGTTAAAAATATTATTAGTTGAAAAAATGTGTATATTTCAACTGTAATGTGATTCGATATGATGAGAATGTGTTGGAATGCGATTTTACTTAACCGGTTTACAGCCGGCAGGTACATGTATGGCGGTACCCAGCACGACGCGAATTTTACGACAAAAATAAAACCTTCTAAACATATCGTTATTGAAAGTGTAATAAAGTTTATTTATAAAAATTACCAAATAAATGAAGAGGGCGCCAGTCGTGCAGTCATTTATCCATAATCAGAAAATTAATTGTTCATGGTGCAGGGTTGTAAAAAAATCAAGGTCAAGGTTGTTAAAACGGCGCGTCTTAAGACGTAATTTTTGTATGAGCGGCATGAGATGATTGTATTGATATTGTATTGGCAGTTAACCGGTTAAACGCTAGTAAAACAAATTGATATCGACGTGTATTGTCATTCAGTCAGTTCTGTTGCATCAGTGTCATTAATGCCTGACGATGTCGAAAGGCGAAACCCGAATCGTTAGTGACAAAACATGAAAAATCGTACAAAGTTTCAACAATTGAAATTTGCTAGTAAAAATATATTTGTAATACACCCAGTCCTTTTTTTTACGCGATTTTTTGGACGGCAGTTTTTCATACGTTTCTGGGACTTTTTCACGTGATATTTAAATTTTTGGAACCATATTGTCAAATTATATGAAAGTTGTGATTGGTACCATGTATCGCGTAAAAAAAGGACTGGGTGTACAATATCTCTGCAATAAATACAAACGAAATGAAAATCTAGCAATCTAATACAATCACACAAATATTGAAGATATTTTTCACATTTGGTCTTATCTGTGGATTGGTATTTTGTGACAGAATGGTACTCATACACGATTTTTTGCTAGCACTACGAAGAATTGAAACTCACATTGGGAAAACAATACAACCTGGGCATGAGTATTTTGTATGCCATGTTATGAAATATTCGTTGAATGAAGGAGTGGCTGAAGCAGTCGCGCAAGGAACCGCACTCCATAAGCGGGTTTGTACCATAAGCAAATGCATAATGTTGTACAGAGTGAATACAAAACGCTGTACAACAAAGAATAACGTGCAATGAACCATCTTGATTTTGCGCGATTTATTCGCTGCTACACGATTTTAATCCAATTTTTTACAGAAGAAAGTGAGATCAAGAATCTAGGAAAAAAAAGCATTTCATTGAACGAGTCCGACCAAAATTCAATACAGCAGTGAATAACTAGTACGAGTGAATACAATTATGCATGTACAGTCAAATCCCGATTTACATTAAAGTCGGGACTGAGTAATTTGAAGGAGTGTAATTGGGTGAATGAATCTCATACAAAATTAGGGATTTTGTATGAGGTCTACGACTATTCTTAGTAAAATAAATCTTACATAAATTAATGAATTTTATAAATTTATGTTATATAAAAATTACATGGACAAAATATTTAGTTACAACGTGATAAAATGCATAGCGCTCGCAAAATACAGTCGCCCGGCTATGCGTGTATAGCCTGACACGTTTTGAGTGCAAAGACACTATCCAACATTCGACTGTATGCGCCGTCTAGCTGTGCGGGTGCGGTCAAGCAATCGTGTAATTGGGGGATTAGTGTAATTAGGGGTTCCACTGTATACATATGTATCTGTTTCTCATTGTACTTGTATAATTAATAAAAGAATTAAATTTTGTTCGTAAAAAACGCGCTTACTTGAATTTTGTTTTTTTTCCATATATTTTTGATGCTTAACTACGCGATATTTTGATCTTCGAATTTATAAAATTATATTATTGTATAAAACAAGGGGTTTTTTACGTAATATTAATATACACGCCACTTTCTAGAGCCCATGTATCACGAAAAAAACGTTTGCGAATATTTTGGTTGTACCGGGAAAATCGGACGGAATATATAAATTACGGTAAATGCTATTTAAAAATTAATGAAAACATAAAGTATTGTTTTCTTTGTCAATGGTTTAGTGTAACTGTCCTACGGGATTAATTAATTTGTTTGGTGTGTACGGCAGAGCGTGGATGTGTTTATCAGACAACACAATGGGCTTTAATAAAATAAAAGACTATGAAATGTATTAAAAACCATTCTTAGTAACAGCAAAGTATTTAGCTCTGTGAAAACTTCATACGAATGTTGATAGTTATTCCGACTTACGTCATCGATATTGGAGATGCAGAAATAAAAACAAAATTTATTAAAGCCTCAAGTAAATATCGAAAAGGTTGTTTTTTGGAACTTGTTCAAAAAATCGACAAACAGCGTTTGCTTTGGCAGCTGTGAACTTTGACCACCGGAAGATTGATGATTTTTTTGTTATGTGCATATTCTTTATAAGCTCCATGTAACCAAAGATAAAAAAAATGTATTAGAACATGTATGCATTACTTATGATTTCCGAAACCGATTCCAATCATTGTAAGTAAAAGAGAAATAATAGTCTAGAGAATAAATAGAGAAATAAGAGTTGCATCTTTGTAGTAAGGGTCGGAGAATGACGGCTTTGGAACAGCTGGAAATCAATAGACACCAATTATCACAAAGGATTCTTAACGAGCAAACTAACATAATAATATCGCCACTTGTCCAGCCGTTGCACAAAGAGGTGGTCTAATTTGCTTCCAGAAGGACCACTTCCGTCCCACACATCTTATTGTCATAGAAACCTATTGTCTCATTTAGAATTTTGAAAATTTTGTGTCAGTGTGTTTAAATAACAAGCTAGGCCGTTGGAAAAGGAGAGAGGATTTGTTGTGTGTCTTTTCTGCACAGCTATATATAGATAAGCAAATGTTAGTTTAAGCATAGTTCTGACGATGGCGTGAGCCAAAATAGCTATCAACTATATTTGTTAAAAATAATTTTGTAGAACCAAAATACATTGCTATTTTTTCACCGTGTTATAATGGAGTTCTACCAAGTGAATGCCAATTCAATCAATAAACAAGAAATAATAGTACTACATTATATTTATTTATATATAACCATAATATTTTGAAGATTGATGTATTTTAATGAACGTTAAATGAAATTTGCAATATTTTATTTTCACATTCTCGTCATACAGCTAATTCATATTCAATGAATGTAAGCAATTATGTGTTTCTTAAACGGTACGCAATATTTTTCGCAATCAAAAAACCCATTTCAAAATTCACACAATGACCTCGAAAGGTCATACATAAATTATGCATGCTTTAAATTATTGTCAATAATAATTTTTTGTACATTCATCAATTGAAAGATAATCAAAATGTTTTTAGAAAATAAATAAAGTCGTTTATAGGAATGAGTAAATTTTTTACAAATTGAAAAAAAACGATATATGTTTTACACTAAGCCTAACAAGGCACCTCTGCCAGGCCATCAAGATTTTTCAAAATTTTATGAAGATCGAGACCGGTTTCGCATATTGCGAGCATTATCAACTGATACAGTATCAATGAAGACAAAACTATTATATATGGTAAATAAATTAAAAATTGCTTAAGCAACCGCTTACTAAGCATTGTGTTTGATTTAAGTAACAAAAACACATTTTTTAGTACTATTTCCATATTTTTTTGTTTTACGACCAGGACCGGTTTCATTTATCGAGAGCATTAATGATTTCGGATCAAAGAAACATTGTGCAAAAAGAACAACAAAAGTTTTTTTATTATTTTAATAAAATTCCTTTACACCAAGATGTAACAGTTAACACCTTATAAGTCTAAAAGTGATTCTCGTCAACAGAGCCTGAAGAGTTTTTATTGAGAAACAAGAAAACCTGTCTTGATACAATTCATTGCGTTCATCAAATCGATCAATATAATACATACGGAAAATTATTTTTCATTTGTTTAAATATGGATATGTATCTTAACTCATGTGCGAATGTTAACCGGTTCTATGCCACAAGTTCATTAACGCATTCTTTAATCCCAAGACCGTCAGGCCGGTCATTGAAAAGTGACGTTTGGACACGCGTTGTACTTTAAGACAAGATATCTATGTTTTTTTTTTAATAATAATATATTTTTAGTTTCCACATATTTCCATACTATATTTAATAATCAGGACCGGTTTGGCTCATCTTCATCGTTTTCATCATGAAATTTTTGTATAAATATCACAAAAAATGATAAATTATTATTTTAAATATCATACAAAAAAAAAACCGACATAAAAGTCAATATCTAGCCATGTTTGATTTTTTTTAATTAATTGGAATAATAGTGAAATATAAAGACGCGACACTTCGTCAAGAATTATCTATAAAAAAAAATGATTAATTAGGTTATGATTGTTCAAAGAAATTGCCGGCCCTCCGAGTTCTAAAATATAAACTACCTCTCCCGGCGTGTAAAAGGTTGATAAGCAATTCATACGAAAGTCATAACTAATTCAGTATGACATTGATGTCATCATCCATTCAACTTATTTATTTAGTTAGAAATAAAATAAAGAAATTCGGTTCCAATACACCTCACTCCAATTGTTTTTCGTAGAAAATCTGAATATTAACGATTCTTCGTCGGAAATATTTTGTTTTCTTGTTAGATTTCCTAGAAATTATGAGAAATTATTATCGCTACGCCAATTCGTACAATAACGAATGGACGATTTACTGCGATAATAGTTGAACTATTGAAAACATAAAACCATAATATTTAGCCTCGTTGTTTAATTTAAAGTGTTATTGAAAATTGTATTAATAAACTATTTTACTTCGGTAAGTTAAATTTTGTATAATTTCCTAATGCTATATTGAAGGTGTTAACTGGAAAGACAACATATGTAAATTATAATAAGGCATTTTTTGTATTATTTCCACTATATCATTATGAAATTAATATTATCAGTGTAGAATATATATTGTATAATTAAATATTATTTCATAGCTTTTTTTGTAGTTTGTATTGTGTCAGTTGTTAAATCTCGCGACGAGCGAAACCGGAAATGATCATAAATATATTGTGGAAATAGTAGTTATATAATAAATGTTTTCATTCTTTAATTAAATTGGATTAAAGTTTTATTAACTTTCATTGTTAGTTAAGAAATAACTAAAAAATATTTATTAATAATTATTAATTTCAATGCCAGGCAGTACGAACGAAAAAAGCAATTTTCTGTCAGGTGAATAAGTGTTGAAATAAAACTAGATGTTCCACATTGTGAAACCACGAAAATGAGTGATATGAACACATATTATACATACATACTAATAATTATTAAATACATGTATCTTTGGTTGCAAAAAATAAAAGATATGCCCTCATAAATCCCGGTGGTAAGACAGTTGATGTGAGTAATTAACAAGCTTTCTCGTCAAATGAATGAGTAGCCAGCGAATGCAACATTTTTTCCTCGAAACAATATGTCACATCGTGAGGCGACAAACCAAGGCAAACAAAAAGATGTGATGTTTAATCACAAGGAATGCTGGAAGACGCTAACCGCCGACAGTAGAGATAAAAATTATCTGAATTCTTGACATGTGTCGCACACCTTATTTTTGTTTGTTGTATAACGAGATATATATTTAGCTATAAGACTGCGTAAATATTATTCACCGTTTCAAAGAGTTTTAACCCTTCCCTTACTGTGCCAAAAAATGCGCTTCCAGTGATCTGTATTCGATACACATCAGTGATCTAGCACAAGTGTAATGAAAATATTTGAATATAGCTATGACTGTCCAGCCAATCCTCTTTGTTACGATGAATTTTTTGAGCGCCGACGTTACATTTTATCTGCATGATGAAATACACGGAGCTTTACGTATAAAAAATAACAGCCACGCGAAATGCACAAATCAAACCAAAAACGTATACCGTCGGATCAACAAAACAAATTCAATATATTGATTGAATTGGCATTCACCTGGTAGAACTCCTTTATAACACGGTGAAAAAAATAGCAATGTATTTTAGTTCTACAAAATTGTAGAACTAAAATACAAATTCAATATAATAATAATTGACATAAACTAGAATCTATAAAAAACAGTATTTCATTAAATGATTCTAAGCAAAATTCAATACATTCGTTATAAATCGCGAACGATTTTATATTATATTTTCATACCGATAGTGATCCAGCGAATAACTCTTATGGGTGAAAACAATTATGCATTTATACATATGTATGTATCATTTTTTTTTTTTTTTTATAATCAATATAAAAATACGGTTTACATGTAAAAAAATCTTTTTTGGGCGAATTTGAACAACGCATTTTGTTTTTCCACATGTTCTTGATACTTTTTTACGGGCTTTCTTAATTTTCGGAGGCAAATTACCAAATCGTAAAAAAGTGTGTAAACAACTTAATTCAATTGTCTGAAAACGACGGAATTTCTATAAAATATCTTTCCTGTTTCCAATCTTATTTTATTGGATACGTAAATGCATAAGGAAAAAAATCCAAAAATTGTTATATTAATTGAAGCAAATTAAATTATCATAACCTATTCGTACTTATTACACATCACAGAACAGAAAAGGGTTAACAGCTGTTTTTAAACACACTTCACACAACAGTAATAAAAACATAACTTCATGATATGATCGGAAAATAAGATAAAACTGTGAACTTGTTACAAGAATAATGACTATTCAATGATAAAAATTCGTGTCCCACACGACGAGAGCCAAAATTTTGTCCTTGATTCAATAATATTACTTCGAGCGCCAGTTATAGTATGAACCTTGAACTCTTCAATGATAATCCTTAGGGGTCAAATGTTATTCACCATTTTTTTGTTATCGAGAGAGCTTCGTAATAACTTAATGAAAATACCTTTTAAGCAGGCAGGTTAGTAGTTTATTGCAAGGCTAAGAGCTTTACACGATTATGGTAAAATCGATAACACAAGACCAACACAGCTGAATATAAAGAACATTTTTACGATATCGACTGGAGGTGCATGATGGTATTTCAATTGAATTGTTGGTACTTTGTACGATTCCACATGTTTTGTCACTACCGACCCGGGTTTCGCCTTTCGACATCTTCAGGCATTCCATCACACGGATGCAACAGAACTGACTAAATGTAAAATAAACAGTTAGCATCGTGTATATAAAAAAGTTATTAATTACAGAAAAACATTTACCCCTAGGCAAGCAGTAAATTATAGCTAAAACGAATTAAACAGTATCAATGTAATAATGATCAACACGATTGCCTGTGATAATTTTCATTAACGATTTTGTTAATGAGTCATTCTTCAAAGAGGTTTTTCAATAAATATGAATCAACTAACATTAAAATATAAATGGGTTTATTTTTTTTAAGGCGAAACCTGGGTCGTTAGTTACAAAACATGTGGAATCGTACAAAGTTGTAACAATTCAAATTTAAAGTTTTTTTCATTCACACGATTTTTTTCCTCTCCTGATTTGTCGTTTTTTGGCTTGGAAAGGGCGATATCACAATTCACAAAAAATCTTGTAACACAAGTCCGGTCCGTACTACTGTGAAAATTTTCGACTAAATGTTTTGTTACATGATACGTAGCTCTTTTAAAATTATTTATATACATAATTTAATTTCATCAATGATTAACAGATAAATAATACAAATTATATACTTATCGCCGTCACTTCAGAAACAAAATCCCACTGGAAAACATGAAGAGCGCATTTTTTTTTGTTTCGCTGAAGATAAAATCATTTTACTGCTACATTTTAGAGTTCATTTACATCGCGTGCAGTAAAAAGTATTCGAATTTTAAATTTACTGCATCAATTTTATGAGCCGGTTACATTTTTTTACTATCTACAAAAGTTGCGGTGTTTCCACCATAAAAACGCAGAAATAAACACTTACATAAACAAAACTAAGTCGCCTAACCACCACCAACGAAAATGGTGACGGGTTTCTGCTCGTAAATATGCATTACAAATTTAGGGGAAAGTTCTATAGATTAGCAAATGGTGTGAAATCTAGCAGCCAAATTTTTAGAGAAAAATCATAATAAAAAATTACTCCGATCTTACGTTACCGTATTTATAATTTTGCCGCATATCTTGTTAATTTTTTTTTATATAGTCAAAGCATTTCGTTCAAAGGTTGAAGACATCTTTAAATTAAATATCTACTGAATATTATTTTCAATTGAATGTTTGCGATGTGCGAAAACGGTCCTGATCTGATAAATTTTAAAATGCGGAGTTGGTACTTAACATTGTCTTCTTATCATTTAAATACAATTCCTTTCCATCGATCAGTTAAAGTTTAATCACATTAAAAGTTAAATATCTACTGGTTTGTAATAAAAAAAAAAAAAACAAAATTACAATTCTATCATTAGTTCATGAAACAAGAATAACGAATGGGAAAATTGAAAGCCCAATTATGACTCTAAAATAATTTTCGAAACAATAATGAATTATGTAATTGACATCGACTGAAGTTGCTTGATGGAATTTCAATACCAAGTTTGATTTGAATTGGTATTTATTGTAAATAAAACGTATCATATGCAGTTTAGTGCTATTATAATTAAATCAATGGTTTTTAAAGTTATTTTAGATGTATGTTTAGATCCTAGCTTTGGGGTATATATTCTCCACTTTTTTTCCACCGTGTTATAATGGAGTTCTACCAAGTGAATGCCATTTCAATCAATATATATATATTCTCCCTTTGTGACCGATTTTTCTTGTATACAATTGTTTATTATCTGTCAGTTATGTTGCATTAGTTTGATAGAATGCCTGAAGATGCCGAAAGAGGAAATCCGGATCGTTGGTGACAAAAAATTGTCAATATGTTGTGCGTATTGTAAAACGGAAAACATAAATTTTCTCTCAGAGTTTAAATGAATGAATGATGAAATATAAAAATGTGGAAATAATAAATTGTGTTTTATAATTAAAATATAATGCCTTTTCACTAAGGCGGCACAGTTAACGGCGTAAAAAAATATTTAATGAAAGCTTTCATTTCTTGAGTGAACGATAAGACGATTATTTACATAATTGCTCCGTAAACACGTTCATGACGAAACTGTGTCACAATGCGATTCGATCGAGTATTTGCATATCCATTGTGAGCAGAAAAACCTTGGCAATAATGGCTCAAAGGGCCTCTATCGTTATAGATTCGAGTGCACTACGACACAGCACAACATTTAATATCATGTATTCCACAATATAACCTTTTCACATTTGCCCGACAGCCATCAAGGCTAGAGCAACATAACCTATAATAATTTACAACGTTCAACAGAAAAACTACTAGAAAACGATTATACAACGGAATGATTATTACAACAGAGACGAACGACTTTCATTACCGACATATATTTATAATACATGTTATATATAATTACAAATTATTCGCTCTTTTAAAATCCTTTCACTAATCAGTTCTTAATCTTTTGGTTTTGCATACCTGCCAAGTATTAAATCAAAAACTTAAATAAAAAAACCTTGTTTGTAATTTGTGTTTTATCAGTTGACAATACACGCAATAAGCGAAACCGGTCATGATCATTAAATATACTGTGGTATAATATGTGTTGAAACTTAATAACAAAGAGTTTATCATTTCGGATAAGTTTGTTAAAATTTTATTCAAAATTTATTATAGCCGTTTTATGAAAACCAGTTTTGTGAGCAAAATCAACTTGTATAAAACAAAATACAATTAAGCTTATTTGTATTGTATCCGTTGATTATCCTCGTGATGAGTGAAACCGGTCTAAACATATATAGTGAAGATCTTAATATATATTTTTTAATTATCTAAAATATCTTGTATTTCCACCAAGAAGCGACAGTTAATATATTAAATGTGAAATATTGACATGTTAGCTGTCAACGATGTTTTTATTTTTACAAACGTCATAACCGAGTATAATGATTCACAACTATATGTAGTACCGAAAATTATCGGGGAAAAAATGCAGATATTTTTATCGCAAGACGTTGGGAGGCCCACTTAACCTCATGAAGATTCGTATTTCCTCACGTTTGACATATACCAATGTGCTACAGGCTCAACGGCTATCGACTTAACACATTCAATGCGGGAAACGTAGTAATACCCGTTATGCCGACTGCCGGTTAACTGCGGGAAGCGTATTAATACGTTTTACATCGTCTATACGTTTTACATCGTCTGGTGGTAAACGTCGGGAAAGGTATTAATATCTGTTTTTTTTTCACAAGCATTTTAGTTTATCTTGCTTAGGAGGTTGAATATGACCTAGGTTTACATAAATGAACTATATTTATGAAACAGGGTGACCACAAACTCTGTTTCATTTTTGGATATAAAAACTCTTCCAAGTCAATTCAGCTTCATGCTGTGAACCACTTTCAGTGAAAATATAAATTTTAATTTCAGGTGTTCCGTCTACACTATATACTGATAAAAGTATATTTAATTAAATTATTATTTTCATTAAAGTAAATATGTAAAATTATAGCTTTAATGATTATACAAAATGAAAAATATTTTATTTTTTAAATGTGAAATATCAACATATAATTTAAATTAAAATTACAAAATACACATTATTCTGGGGGTTGTGTTCTGGAAAGTCCTGTGCCTCTACTCAAAAGAACATGTGTAGGTCATAAATTATGAAATACACCCAGTTCTTTTTTTACGCGAATTCGATTATACGCGATTTTTTGGACGGCAGTTTTTCATACGTTTCTGGGACTTTTTCACGCGATATTTCAATTTTTGGAACCAAATCGTCAAATTATATGAAAGTTGTGATTTTTTTACGCGCCGTTTTCTGGAACCATGTATCGCGTAAAAAAAGGACTGGGTGTAGTGCAAACAAGCTTGACATTGAATGCCTCACATGCACCGCCCATATATTTAACTGTTCTATACAAATCCCTGAGATTACCAATTGTTTTTTTAACAAATTGCTGTGACAAGTTGCCCATAAAACAAACTTTTATGACGGTCAAAACAAATGCATGACGTACTGTGCGCCTAAATGTTGATTAGTAAAGGTCCTTTATTTAATCATATATATTAAAATGTTTTATGTCTGGAAGAAGTATTCTTTGCGGAAACATGAATATTTAATTAATAAACTGGTGGTGCTATACTTGGTGAGTACCATATTGAAAAAAACACTTAAATATGTCGGGTATTTTAAAAGTTATGGCATTTTATGTAAAAATGTGTTTTTTACGCGTGACATTGATTTTATGCCCGCACTTACCTATCAGCGTAGTGCGAATCTCACCCGCACATAATGTGTTAATATACTATATATTGATATTTGCATTGGGCTTCTCCGTTTTAAAACTAAACTCTGTACTGTTATACGTTGTGCTGGTCGATTGAAAATCTGCCAAGAAACCGAGTGGTCAGATTGCATAAGACTATATGTAGACCATAGGAAAATCCAGTCCCGTATTTAGCAGTATCGTAATAAGTCCAAGTGAAACTTTGTGGAGTCCTTCATCCGAAGACATTTCCTTCAAATAAGATTGATATTTAATGAATTATATTATTACACACCTAACACTGCTGTCGAAATCCAATTAGCGCCACCTGAAAGCAAAAAAATAATCTTGTTAATGTTTTACAGTCATTTGCTGGTAACATTGGTTATTACATTATATTATTCACAATACGTGAATTCCACAGAGAATTATTTCCCAAAATCTATTTTAAATCTTTATCCAACGTGGACTACTGAAAATTATCAACATAAAGTATATGAAATTTAATAGTTGATAGTTCCTAATAATTTATCTATTGAATGTCATACTCCAGCGACAGTGAAATAATTGAAACAATACGATAGTAACTATTGTAAAGCTCAAACTGTCTGTAAGCTCCAATGAAACCATTTTTCTAATTATTTTTTTTGAACACACGCGTTCCTTGCAACTAATTAAATTAAAAACTTAAGAAAAAATGAACTAATATTGACTGCAAAAAAATATCGACGAAATGTTTGACTTTAAGGTGTGAAATATCACTTTTAGTTGGAAAGGCATATTTCAATAAATAAAACACAACATTTAGTTTACAAATCACAGTTGATGATGCTCGCAAAGAGCGAAACCGGTCCTGATCATAAAATTTATAGTGAAAATAGTACTAAAAAGGTGTTTTAATTCTGTATTTAAAAATATCTGTTGATATCTCGATAAGTTGTTGCATCTCCTTCATTGATAAAACTTTCTGGATTTAGCGCTACATAAGTAATTTTTGTAACTGATATTTTTTTCATTTATTATCATAACTGCAGAGAGATGCCGCGGAACGCGATTTTATGACCACTTAGTTAAGTCATTGTAAAGTTCAAAACTATGGTAGTGAATTTTTTTTCAAGTACAGTGGAACCTCGATCTACCGCTCTCGCATAATACGTTTTCCCGGCTGGAACGCTTATTTTTTATAGTCCCGTCAAACACCCATAAGAACAATGTTAAATAATCCCGCATTGACCGTTTTTATTGCATATTTCTCCGTATCTCGGCAAGCAAGTTTGACACAGCCAAGTGCAGGAGTTATGTCTAGACACGTTGGAATCCGCTGTACATGTTAGACGTAACGCATTGGACGCATGTGCTATTTTTTGGGTTGAAATCAACCACACGCGTATTATTGTTTATGATGCAAATGTAGTCCTGTACATACAAACTTTTAGTCACAAGCTTAGTAACAAGTCTTTGTTCCGATTAAAGTGCCAAATAACAAAGAAGCAAACTAACATAAAGGACTTTTTTTAAAAAATAAATTTTATATACAGTATGTACAAGTAACTAAGAAATAAATGTTTTTTACGATTTTACTTGTTTATTATTATTTGAAGCTTTCCCGCAATTACCGTTATTTTTTCAGGGTCCCTTGGAAAACGTAAAATCGAGGTTTCACTGTATACATACTTTAAACGATTCAAATTTGATATTGAAATTCCTTCGAACAACGTCAGTCGATATCTTAAATAACGAGTTTTAAGTATTTTAAAAGACATTGCCTTCCGTTTGAGTTGGATATTTGTATACAGTGAGTTGGTGAATATCTATTCATCTGTTTAAATATTTACATTTAACATACACAATTAGTGACCTGAGCGATGCGCTACTTGCAGCTGAATTTCATAATATTATACATGTTCCAACACACGTACAATATTATCAGTACAAAAGCGTAACGAACCCAATATTCTAACAATTTGTTATGGCGTGAATAGAAATTTACACATCTTCGTTACACTGTCTAGGTAAAGAAATCTCAAGATGTATTGACCGGAATATGTATGAGACATCAATCATGTGTTAACTGTCTATAATCAGCGGTCACAATATTTGAGACGTTAGCAGCCAGACGTTAAAAATTAATTTAACAATTTTACTCGGCAATCATAAATCAAAAGTATGGATAAATAACGTTGTACTATATCGATTAAATTGGCATTTACTTGGTATAAATCCATTATAACCAGGGCTGTGGAGTCGGAGTCGTGAAAAACAAACGATTTCGACTACTTTTTCGCTTAGACAATTTAGAAAAATATCTCAAATGCAATAACGCACATAAATATGACAGGTAAGAAAAAACGGAACAAATTAAACTTATTTAATCGAAGTTATGTTGCTGGTCAGAGTCGGAGTCGTTTTTTTTATTAATAACTCCACAGCCCTGATTATAACACGGTGAAAAAAGAACAATGTCATCAGAACTACCAGAGGACGTAAGTAAGTCGAAATAGCTATGAACTATTACATATTTTATAAAATTTGTAGAACTAAAATAAAATAAATTGCTATTTTTTCACCGTGTTTAGTTTTTTGTAAATTTGATGTAAAATTTTCATAATTATCAACTTACATTTAAATGTAATTGGGTAATCAAATATTTAGAGAAACCAATCCAGTTTGACCAGTGCAATTTGATTTTAATCTTAGAAGATCACTTTTAAACTGCTAAATGTGACGTCTCTGTTGCAAGCCATTATACTCGATTAATAAAATACAAAGTGTTTTTTTCTTCTAAATTTTAAATGATGATAATGCTAGCAATATGCGGAATCGATTTTGAAACTCAATCAAGCACTCTCAATCCATTCGTAAATTATCAATCTAAATTGTTGAACAGTTTTTTTGTAACGTAAAAAGTAAATAGTATATTGATTGAATTGGCATTCACTTGGTAGAGCTCCATTATAACACGGTGAAAAAAATAGCAATGTATTTAAGCTCTACAAAATTATTAAAAAAAAATATATTATAGTTGATAGCTATTTCGGCTCACCATCGTTATAACTATTTATAGATAGTTCTGACGATGGCGTGAGCCGAAAAAGCTATCAACTATGTTTGTTTTTTCAATAATTTTGTAGAACTAAAATACATTGCTATTTTTTTCACCGTGTGGTAAGTAAATAGCTTGTTTATTTTACAACAGGTGGTTTCCAAATAGAGATGAATTTTCGCTTTTTTTAGCACAAGTTGAATATTATTAAAAGCTTATTTTTAAATCATATATTTGATTGTGGAATATCATGTATGTGGCTAAGCACAAAACAAGTTAAGAAAAACACACCTAAATAATATATATATATATTTTTTTTAAATATAAAAATGTGAAATATTCTTTACCGAATACCAAAAACAAAACGAGTAAACTTCGCAAATTAAAAGTCAATCAGACCATAAATAAGGGTCGCTTCGAAAGTGATTTGAAAACAATCTACATAATTCGAGATTGAAATACGTTTTCATCGACGTGAAGACGTATTTTCAGATTTGAATTTGCCTCTGTTATACAACTAAGCAAAACCAATTTCAGACATCGGTGAAATACGAATATAAAATTCAATTATCTCTCCACGCAGCGCACGTGGACACGGACAGGTTTGCACGTGTCGAGGCTTACATAAACCAAATAATCGGCACAGATACGTTTACTTTATTCATACAAGCAACCAGGTTATGCAAAATTGATGTTACGATTACGAACGCCGACCATAGAAAGCTATCGACCTACCGCTAAGCCAGCATCGAGGTACTTATGGGTTCGACTGGGAAATAATTACGTAAATACATAAATTAAGAACCAGCGCATCATCTTTCAACTTGTAACGTTTTGTAATCGTAGACGCAGCAACCAAAAGGTGTGTATATTTTCCAGTGTGTCCCTTAAATCATTGTTTTCCAACCTGTGATCCACGTATCGGCACCTGTCCTCGGAAACTTTCATTCTCAGAAAATTTCTCGTCTTAAATTTATTGCTCAATGTAGGACAAATTTTGAACTGAGAATTTGAAAAAAAAAGAATTTCGCGTAGCACTTACCAGTTATCTGTTTCTTGGAATTTTACATACCAACAAAAGTTTTTCAATTTATTACCCTATGTAAATGCAAATTTTTATTTGTTATACAGTAAGTTCTAGCCATGCAACAGGCATCGTTCTGCCATCTTGAACGTAACTCAAAACGGTCCTAAGTAGGATTTCATACAAATATAACGATAAAACTATATCCAAGATATATATAAATATATTATGTACGTATACGCCCAATTTTAACACTTATGTTGGTCGCCAGCGGCCAAATATCATTTTATAAAAGATTTGACAGAAACGGAAGAAATTATATCTTTCACCAATAAATTCTCCGCCGTTAATCGCAGGCCCACTGTTGTAGAAATATTTTTCTCGATTTCATCGGTCAGTGGATTGCAAAAGGTTGAAGAACACTATCTTACCTTACGTAAAAGCGTTTACATAAACTAAAAACAGGCATTATATCAATCCTCATTATGGAACAATACAATTTGATGCCTGACATGTGTATGGCTTACAGAAATTAAAATCGAAGGGGATTAAACACCAGGTGACGTAATATAGGAATTTAATTTATGAGTCACGTAACAAGGGGGAATAGATTAAGCTAGTCGTTAAGATTATAACTTGAATTTAATAACTGACCTCTGTTTATCTCTATAATCTCCTGATCTTCCAAATATTTTTTTATATAGTATAAAGTTTCAACAATTCAAATTTAAATTTGATATTGAAATTCCACTAAACACCTTCAGTCGATATCATAAATTATTCTCAATTATTAAACCTATTCATTTTTAATACTAATAAATTAATTAATTAAAATAGTTTTGTTTGCAATTTGTATTCATCGCATGTATTATCGGTTGATAATACTTGCGATCAACGAAACCGGCCCTGATCATAAATGAAAATATTACTTAAGATACATTTTTATTATTCTAATGTAAAATATTGTATGAGTTTTAACGATTTAAATACGATGTTAAAATTTCATCAGAAATTTTATAGAAAATAATTAAAAAATATAATTTTATCATTGAGTATCCAATTACTGTATTTTAAGCCTTTGTTGTTAAACTGTGGAATATATTGCTCAATTTAGTTGTTTCGACAAGGCTACGATATTTCTTATCCACTGAATTGCTAGAAAAACTGTCGCTTTGTCCCTTTTCGAAACAAAAAACATAACCGGATACAGGGCTACGAGTTAGCAAAGATGCAGAAACTGCGACGTTGGCAGATTTATAATTAGGTATTTAATAATATTATTGAAATAGTTTTTTTAGTATGCAAGACGATACAATACGCGCGTTCTGGCAATGCGGAAGCCTTTCGGATCGATCCCAAGGTAAGTCGCACAGTCATGTCATGTAAATAAATACAATATTCTTTCAACATGCGAATATTTATTTGCTTTGTTATTGTTCTGCGATTCAAGAAAGCGACAAACATATACGTGTTTTTTTTACAGCTGAATTAATTACAAAGGAAAACTATCAGACATTAGAACAAAGAATTACTGGACATATATGGTGTGGTTTTTGATAAATCATATAACCTCGAATGAGCGAACTATTAATGAGCAACTAAGAATCAAATAATTTACGATATTGAATAAGGGTAGAATTACGATATAAACTTTACCTTTACTTTACCAATTCAAAATTGGTTATGATTATATAATTTATGATATTGAATGAAGGTGATTGGTGGAATTTTAATACAAAATTTTAATTGTTGGAACTTTGTACGATTCCACACATTTTGTCACTAACGACCCGGGATTCGTTTTTCAGGATCTTACATTTTATCACACGTACGCCACAGAACTGACACTGACAAAGACGAAATTCGGATTTTTAGTGACAAAACATGTAAAATCATACAATTTTTCAAAAATCTATTTTTTATAATTATATTGTAAACGTATATATTTCATAAAGTTATAGAAAATTTTAAATACCATAATTTAACTTCACCTTCACTTTTATCATCCTCGGTAAGTTTTCTAGTTTTTGAGATATCTCTATGTTTATGACAGCACATGATCGCACTAATATTATGCGAAAAAATGCTCTGGTAGTGAGCCATGCCTATTAAGGACGGCGGATGGGCGTTTAAATGTTAGCTGAGAACTTATGTACGCATCAATGATAAACCAATAGTAATTTGAAACATAAACAAAGAGCGAATTTTACGAAAATAAATAAATACCCAAAGCAGCTATACTTCAATATTATAAGATTGGAAACACAGGATGTGGGTTTTACTTGTTAAATCTTGACAGACGGAAAGAGAATTTTTTAAATGATTACACATATCTAACGGCGCATTAATTTAAATGAAAATACAGATTCAGCTGATTTCTAAATAGCTTTTGTTTTACATATGGTCGTTAGATTCATGTCGCCACTATGTCTTTAATACCTCTTATGTAAAAAAATAAAATATTCCAAATTGATATCAACATACATATATGTATATTTGATTTGAAAACTTTATTATTCAAGTTAGTGTATTAAGAAATATGCAATAAGCCCGAAGAAGATGCTTCTCAAAGTAAAGTTTACTAGTATAATACCAATTGGAATAAGAAAGGTGACTATAAACTATAATTAAGAAAAAATATGTACGAAGTCTCAAATCCTACCTTTGGTACAAATCATGAACAATTGACTCAATAAAATAAATTGCATCATATCACGAATATCAAGACCGTTTTGCTGCAAACAATGCAACAACAAACAAGCATTGAACATATTATCTTGCTGCATATTCATGAGTATTTATCAAGATTTACATGTTTTTGCTACCAAATAACCAGTTATGAATAAATTAATGCAATGGGATCTAGATATATATTCGCAGATAATAAGACAATACAAATATGTATTTATTCTGTCTCTTGGGTGATACAATCAGAAATCTACTGTCATGATCAACAAATGACGTGGCATAAATCTTGATTCTTTTTGACAATCAATACTTCGCACAAAAAATATATATTTAAACGATATAAATGTCAATGTGTTTTAGTTATACATAATTTACAAGATATAAATATGTTAGCTATTTCGGCTTACGCCAAATAACTGTGTAGAAAATGTACACAATACACCTAGTCCTTTTTTACGCGAATTCGATTATACGCGATTTATTGGACAGCAGTTTTTCATACGATTCTGGGACTTTTTCACGCGATATTTCAATTTTTGGAACCAAATTGTCAAATTATATGAAAGTTGTCATTTTTTTACGTGCCGTTTTCTGGAACCAATGTATCGCGTAAAAAAAGGACTGGGTGTACATCTTCTCTTTTATTAACACTCTTTACTTACAATCCGGGTTTCTCCTTCCAGGTATTGTATTCCCCCAAAAACATACTTATTTAAAATATTTAAGTATCTCTTAGTATAAAATAAAGCAATTACAAAATAATGATTGTTGATTATTGTAAAAAATCTTTCACAAAAAGTCATAATATTGTACTGTTAAAATTATTATTTTCAAATTGAATGACATTATAATCAGATCAGTGTAGTGAATACAATTATTTCAGATATATATTTAACTCTCATCCTAGGGACGTACTTTTTTTCTAATTTATCTTATAATTGTATATAATTTATCGCCAGTGCAATTGCATATGTGATAGAATACTTAATGTTATCCGAAAGGTGAAACCCAGGTCGTCAAAATTTGATATAGAAATATCATCAAGCATTTTTTTCTCTTATTATTTCACTGTTCTTTATAAAACTCTTTACAAAAAACGTTTGTATATTACGGACAATTAATATTTTTGGTTAAATATTGAAATATCGCTTACATTAGGGAGATGTATTCGGTTGAACACCAACAAATATTATTCCTGAAATTTGTTTAAACTCTAAAAATTTCGAATTTCGAATTGCCTTAAGAAATCCGGGTCGTGAGAAACAAAACATGTTGAAATATACAAATTAACAACAATTCAAATCTTCTATGTATGAATTCAGATATAAAGAAAATTTTTGATGAAAAACAGGAACACCTTAGTTTAAAACAAAGCGAAAATTAATCAACATAGAACTAGACAGCAGGATGTCGTGTCAATCCATATTCAATACAATACAACGACTGACACACGCTTCACATAATTTTCGCTGTAACGCAATATTAATATTGTGCGAGCATTGTTCATAATGAGATATATGTTTACGATATTAAAATACATACATTACAAACCAGTCACGTACAAATAAATTAATAATACGAAGCGAAAACAAAAGAAATAATATTGTTATCCTAAACACCTCAAATATATTCTAAAGATAATTTAAATAAATGGAAACAGATCACTTAGTGTATTAGGCAATGTACGCGTGTTACGTTTCTTTGAAAAACATATTCAAGTATCGTAATATTTAATCAAAACGTTCCAATTTTATTCTTAATTCAAAGCAGGAAGTGAAAAGGGAAAGCGAAAGTAAGTGTATGGACACCTAATATATAATTCAAAAATGTATAAAAAAAACTAGTTCTGATGAAGGCGTAAGCCAAAATTGCTATCAACTATAAATCATAGAAATTTTGTAGAACTAAGATACATCGTTATTTTTTTCATCGTGTTATAATGGAGTTCTACCAAGTGAATGCCAATTCAGTCAATAACCTGCATTTCTTTACAACAGACAACCCCTCATCCGCATTGGTCTGTCATATGGAGGTTTTACGGTAATATTCATTTTAGATATAAAATCCATGTTTCCACGTTTAGAAAAATTAACGATTCTCTAAACATCACCTGATATTTAATTCCACCATAACCCATCAATTTAAAATATACAGGTATATATACAGGTTAGTGGTAGTTGATTATGGTTTATTATAAAAATCTTTCATCAAAAGATCATTAGCTGTATTGTATATAAAATAATGATATACAAAATTTAATTTCATTATTATTGAGGTCAGAAGTTATTAATATTTCACATGTATCTTCGCATCGATTCTTTTTTATTAGTATTGCGTTATGAAAGGCGGCCGTGTAAAGCGGCTGCATACACATATTGAATGGAGGTGGGACAACCAACATGTATATATATATCTAAATAAACGATACAAACTATTTAAAAATTGTCAGTTCTATTACAATAGTTTGATAGAATGCCTGAAGATGCCGAAAGACGAAACCCGGGTCGTTGGTGAAAAAGCATGTGGAATCGTACAAAGTTTTAAAAAATCAAATTCAACATTGAAACTCCATCATGCACCACGGTTAATTTTGTTGATTATAATAAAGAAATAAGAATTCAATTAAGATCTAAAAACCCTGCACGACGACCAGTGATATCCATCGACAAGTCTTTAATGCACATACGCGTAGGACCTAACTGACTTTTATCAAAGACTTCAAACGAGCCATACTTGGAGTAAAATGCTTCTCGTATTGAGAATAAAGATATTATTTCTTTCCTTACACGTATTCAGTAAGGTGGCACAGGTGTGCACCGCCGTACAAGCGGAACGGCGAAATATTTTAATATTCCGGGGGTAATCGACCGGCTTACTCACTTCTTTAGCAATTTTACTATGCGACAAACTTGCAACGATCTAACGCTGAACAAAATACTAGCTCAGAATCAAAGTACCATTATCGAGCGCATACGCTGTTACTGTTACAGAGCGTTTCTGTAAAATTATTTCAAAGCATATTGCCATCATGTTATATTACAATTTCATCAGTGGACATTGTATATCACACGCCTTTCTGGACTTGCATTCAACTAGCGCCATGAATAACTAACGCTTAAAGATTAAGAAAAAAATATCATTATTTATTTGGTCACAAGCTTTGTGACCAAGTGAATATATAGAGATATAGGACTTTCAAAATTACTCTTTGAAGTTTCAAAACAATATTCTATACACATAATACGAGATATTTTTTGTTGAAACTTTGTAAGAATCTACATTTGTCACTTACGAACTGGGTTTTGCCTTCGGCATCTTCACTGTCAGTTCTGCTTTATCTGTGTAATTAATAATCAGACGATGTCGAAAGGCATTAAACCGGGTCGTCAGCAGCAAAAAAAATTGAATCGTAGAAGGTTTCAACTATTCAATTTTCGCATTGAAATCTCATCGAACTCCTTCAGTCGATATTATATATTTTTATAGTTGCTAACGGTACTCAACGTTGTTTCCACCAACACCACCCGCTTCGGCGTTATTCTTTTTTTCGTACAGTGTGTATACAGTTTTATACAGTGTGTATTTCGCACCATAGAGTTAAGCGTATTTCAGTTTTTTGCCAGGAATATCCGAGGAAGATTCCACAAGACTTGCTTACATACACTCAAACTCAAGTTCACAGACATCAAAAAGAAATAATAAACTGAGTAATTAATCATCGTATAAAGAATTGAGTTACATTTGCTTTACGTATGAGGTAATTTAATTTGTTATATTGAGTATGCATTATAGAAAATCAGGCCCTCCATTTCGCCGAGCCCTTATGCACCATAACATGACTCTCCCGTGAGGTGGGTACGCCACTAAAACAACGTTATCACTCTTCATTTTATATACGAATTGATTTTATGAAACTGCAATGTGACGGTTTTGCTTTTGATCTCCGCATTTCTTATATCGAATCCTTTGACCGGATGATTCAGGAAAAACCTCAGTTACAATTTTGAAATGAAATTGAAACTTCAGCATAGACTAAAAATATTTGCTAAAAATACACGAGCAGAGAAATAAATAAGGGGTCCGCCGATTTCCTTTGATATTGCGTCCATGCAAAATAAACGATATCGACGGTGAGACGGCGCAAGAGGATTTGTATGTAAATTCTACCGTAAATGCGGCAAGCGATATTAAATGGGAAACATGAGGGACATGTCTGGCTGGTATTGATTTTTCAATTTTGCTCATAATGAATACTAAACCAGACATTTTAACGCATACTCGTGTACATTTGATAGGCGTTTCTCAACGATAAAATAACAAAAACAATATTATAGTATTGGTGACTACAGTACATCCTATGTAACCTAACGTTGAACGTTTGCATATAAATCAGTAGAATCATGACATTACCAGGGCTGTGGAGTCGAAGTCGGAGTCGTGAAGAACGAGTGATTCTTGACTACTTTTTCGAATTGTTGATTAAATAATGGTGTAGAACTTAACTGGACTCTGAATACTTCTAAGTTTATGATTCCTAATTTTTGATGCAATATTTTAACTTTCATCCGCGTAAAACGAGTAGTTCGCATTTACTAAATGGTTGGCGAATTTTGATGTATTTTATTTCATTTTAGGACCGCAATCATGCAATGCATATGCACTTCTAATAGAATATGTCAAACGGAAGTTTTTTAAAATTAAATAATATCAATATTTTATATACACCTATCCCTCGATTTACACGGTACGTGTTTTACACGTTTCCGCTTTTACACGGATTAAAAAAAAATTGAAAATAGCTAGCTAGGATCAACAGAAACAATGTTCTCGCCAATTGTATTTGTTTGTGCGCCCGTGTGCCGGGGTATTCATCTGGGCGAGTCCACTTCTAGGCGAATCCAACTGTATGCATTCCACTGCACGTATGTCTTCTCCCGCCATTCAGCGCTTATCTTTGACTTGAGCTTGACGTCAGCTACAGCGACGCAAATTGTTTTTGAGTCTTTAACTTCAAAAATTTTATTCTTCATATTCGTAAATAAAAAAACGAGTACATAATCTTTAATAATTTTGTTTTATTTATGTATTTTAGAAAACAACTAAATTACGCGTGTTTTTTGTACTTTTTGATTTATTCGGTTTTATATTAAAAAATATACAATTTCGATTTCATTTTTCTCAGGAACCTATCTACAGTGTAAATCGAGGTATAGGTGTACTTTAATATATGTACATACATATTGGGAAGGTTGTAGGCTATTTTGGCCGCGCGAGTCAACACATGCAATTGCTTACCGTCTGTGTGGGCATAGCGTCTGAGTGAACGGGCCCAATGATTTTGTACGCAAAATGCGGTCTAATGCAATTTGTCAATTTGCAGCGCACGGCCAGTCTCCATTCATAGAGTATTCGACAAATTTTGCGTGTCATTTTGTGGTCTGCATAAAATAAAAAACTGTTATCGAAGTACGCAATGCAAGGAAAAGCTATGTGGAACAAGCTTAATTTCAACGGATAAAAGAAAACTTATCGACCTTGCGAAGGGCACATTTTACAGCATCGTTATTGAAACATTTACGTCTCAAACGCGAAGAATCGAAATATTTTAGGATTTTTTATTACTTTTATTACAATATATTTTATGATTAGGACCGGTGTGGTGTACTGCGAACATTATCAACTAAATATGAAACAGATTAAAAAAAGGCATATTTAAAAAAAATGTTTAAAATCAGTGGATAATTCGCACGATGAGCGAAACCGGCCCTTATCATTAAATATATTGTGGAAAAAGTAGTAAAAAACTATTTTTATTATTTAAATATCGAGCTTTTCCAACAAGAAGTGACATTTAACAACTTAAAATTAAATTTGAATTATTACAACTTTGTACGATTCCACATGTTTTGTCAATAACGGCCCGGGTTTCGCCTTTCAGCATCTTCAGGTATTCTATCACGCGGATGCAACAGAACTGACGTAAAAAAAACAGCATCGTCTACATACCCAAGTTAATAATTACAGAAAAACACTTACCCCAAGGCAAGCAGTAAATAGCAACTAAAACAAATTTAATGATATTAATCTAATAATAATTAACACATGTGGAATCGTACAAAGTTTTAACAATTCAAATTTGATATTGAGGAATTTCAATGATGGAAATCACGCACATTCAGTCGATATCATAAAAAAAAGCTTCAAATTATTTTATAAATAGAAATAAAAATCATTTAAAAAGAAACGTACCATTTTTTTTAATTTTCCATATAAGCACGCCCAACATAAGTCAAATAAAAATCCAATGAATAAAGAAACGTATAAAATATGGTAACAATTATTGATACGTATGGATAGCTAGCTGTGTGTTCTGCTTTTCTCATCAATGATACAACAAATACGTAACGAATGTACACAACTGAAAAAAACCAAATTGAAAAGCCCCCTTAGGGTGACTCGAACGTGTTTTGCTTAGTACATGCGACTGCCTGAACCGCGCTCCCGAATGAAGTTTGAAGAGAAATTGATCAAAAGCATTGGTCAACTGCACCAGTGCCTTGCCGATATTACTTTTTTAAACCACCATTATTTGGCCGATAAGCGTTTAGCAATAGTATTTTTATTTTTTACGGTATCATATTTGAATTTTGCGTTGTTTTATTATGAGAACACATTCATCATTCATAAATTTCGACCACCTGGGTTTTGAGTCGAAGTTGGGTTTTTGGTCAATGTCGGAATCGGAGTCGTGAAATACGTGCGACCCCGCCTACTTTTTCGATTAGATGATTTTGAAGAAACATTATTGAGTTGCCGGATTGGTTGACCAATCTTTAATTCAAAGCACACAAATAGGAAAGGTAGGAAAAAACCTGACGAAAATACACCTTTTTTTTAAATTTGCATTATTACAACTTAGTACAATTCCACATGTTTTGCCAATGACGACCCGGGTTTCGCCTTTCGGCATCTTCAGGCATTCTATAACACGGATGCAACAGAACTGACATACAATAAACAGCTATCATCGTCTATATTCCATAGGTATTAATTACAGGAAAATACAAACACCAGGACATGCACTAAACTAAGCCCTTTCAAAAATGACTCATTAATAAGATTGTTAATGAAAATTTTCACAGGCAATTATTATAAGATAAATATTATTTAATTTAATTTAGCTGCTATTTAGTGCTTGCCTTGAGGTTTATAGTTTCATGTAATGAATACATATGGTATATAGACGATACTAGCAGTTTATTGTACGTCAGTTCTGTTGAATTCGTGTGATAGAATGACTGAAGATGACGAAAGGTGAAACCCGTATCGTTAGTGACAAAAAACTTGGAATCGTACGAAATTGCAACAATTCAAATTGTTTAATAAAATTCCGTCAAGCACCTTTAGTCGATATCATAAATTAACTTTTTTTACAAGACAATGTCGGAGTAAGAGTCGGAGTTGTGTTTTTTTAACGACTCAAACATTGTATTATTTATTGTGTATTGCACAAAGGATTCTTTGCGATAAATGATATTATAATTTGTATGAAATCTGGTGACGTAGATTCTCGCTACGACACTGCTCAGTTTACGCATTCTGGCAAATAAATAAAGGGATAAAATCGCCTAGAGCGGCGGACGAGGAACATCAATGATTGAAACATGCTCTGTGCTTATTCTGTGATGTCTCTTCCCCCATCTGCATAATATCAATGTTCACATTCACTCATTGGCCTCATAGATATGCATCACAACTAACCACTCGACTGGTATTAATCACGATTGAAAAAAAAACACACAGACAGGTTGATTTACATTTTGTATTTAGCAAACAAAAAACGTCGATTCTAATATATCGAAATCAACATAGCGTATTATAATAATTGTTTACTTGATATAACCGACCGTTTCCAGCGTTAAAGTCTGATAAAGGAAATGGATATGTTAATTGAATTGGCATTTACTCGGTAGAACTCTATTTCAACACGGTGAAAAAGAAGCAATGTATTTTAGTTCTACAAAATTTATAAGATATAGTTGATAGCTATTTCGGCTATAATTTTCAGAACTATAGTTCTGACGAAAGCGTGAGCCAAAATAGCTATCAACTATATCTTATAAATTTTGTAGAACTAAGATACATACATTACTATTGCACTCACCGTGTTATAATGGATTTGATAAATAATTTTTGATTTTCAGTATACACAACGCAATGCTGACAAAAAGAAACGATTTAAATTGTTATTTTCTTGGTCCGATACAGAGCTGCACGAGACCAATCTTAATACCATGCACTATTCTGCTTTATAAAAATAAGGTTAAACTTGACCATATACTTTAGAACATTCACTACTCTGCATAAAAGGAGATGATTAAATTCGGTCCGATACATAGTAGCACAGGACAAATATTTAAACTATGCATTATTGTGATAAAAGAATTTAAATTTGGCCCGATATAATATATCTGCACGGGACCAATTTTTGAACAACGCTGTCGTGCCTAAAAAACAAAAGAAATCTGGTCCGATACATAGCAACACGGGACCAATGGTTAAGCAATGCACTATTTAACTTAAGCCGCCAATCGTCAAAGTTAATTAACATTTTAAATAATAATAAAAAAACGTTTTTAATGATTATTTCCACAATATAATATATGATCAAAATTGGTTTCGCTAATCGCGAGCATCATCAACTGAATCAGTTCGCAGTACGCCATGAGGAAATCCGATCCTGATCATAAAATATATTGTGGAAATAAGAACTAAAAATGAGTTTTTATTATTAAAAATATCATGTCTTTTCATCAAGAAGTGACGGTTAACACCTTAAAAGATAATTGGTATTACTTCAAACTAGTTAAACTAATCTTCACAAGTATTATAACAAGTACAGAATAAGTCACATACCAAAGACAGATAATTAAGATCGATGTTCATATTACATTCATAGAATTACTACCAAATTAAAACATTTTCATTATATGACTACAATCCTTCAATGCTCTGTCTATTGTTTAGTTAACTATTTAACATTAAAAACATATCCTGATAAGAAAATAACGTCAAATTAAAAATAAATTCGTCCGAAATAATAAAACACACTTGACATTATTTGACAATAACGTAATTGGGTAAAACCCTATACTTTGACAAATTATGTAAGATATGTTACAACGTTAAAAATCGTGATAATTAAGACTTTAAAATTGTAAAATGTGCACAATAAACAAAATTGTTTATATTTCTGAATTAATTCAACGCAAACATCTATTTTTTTTTACGAAAACGTCGCTAATGAAATATATATTGACCTGTGCCGCTAGACGGTCATATTTCGATAAAAAAACACTACCCGATAATGAGTCATAATATATTCGTTCACAGCGAGTTATTTTAATGATGTAATAATGGCGAATAAAATTTGAATGATTCAAACTATATACAATTCCACGTGATTTTTCACTCACGACCCTGTTTTCACCTTTCGGCATCTTAGTGAATCACATCGTTTAATCGAAATATTATGTTCGCATAACTTTATAGAGCACCATTTATACGAATTTGTCATTCAACATATAAGTCCAAAACATTAAGCCCAAACATTATTTTCCACTTTAACTTTAGAATAATTAACAATATCGACTGAAAGTGTTTGGTGAACTTTCAAAATCAAATTGAGTTGTAGAAACATTCTACATTTCCACATGTTCTGTCACGAAAATCTGAAAAACTAATCTCACGCGTTAACAGATATTTATACCCACCTTAGCCCACTAATTTGAAATAAGTAGGTATCTTCAAGTATTATACAACCCAATTACATTTTAATAGTAGTTGATAATTGTTTATTGTCAAAACCTTTCAGCAAAAAGCCATTAGCTGTATGTAATGTTTTTACAATTATCATATACAGAATAGAATCAAATCAGTAGTTATAAAAAATATTTCGGGTATACATTTATTACTAACTTTTAAGGGGTTAACTGTCACTTCTTGATGGAAAGGCATGATATTTTAAATAATAAAACCACATTTTTTTAGTACTTCTTTCCACAATATATTTTTTGATCGAGTGAAATCGGTCCTTAAAAAATATAATTCGGTCGGAAAGAAATATATTATGGAAATAAATACTAAAAAAAAATGTTTTTATTATTTAAAAAAAATACATTTATTATGTATTTGGTTTTTATTTTGTCCTGTATACTTTGTCTTGTATATAACCGATGCAAACTATTTAATGTATATCAGTTATATTGCATCCTTGCGATAGAATGCCTTAAGACGTCAAAAGACGAAACCCAGGCCGTAAATGACAAAACATTTGGAAATCTACAATATTACGAAAATTCAAACCAGACTATGTCTAAAAACAAAAAATAGCTACTACCACTCTTCTATTTTTGAGGATTTACTTTTAATATACTGTAATCAGCCGTAATAACAATTAAACAATTAGCAATTAGTGGGTTAGTTGTTAAATTGAGATCAAACAAGCCTTTGACAATTATAACTGTTCTGACAGTCTATAAAAAATATTATTAGAAATAACATTTGTTAATGAAATCAGTGAGGAGGAAAAAAGTTTCACGATCTTGCCAAAACATCTTGTTCAAAATCACAACTCGTTATTTTTACTGACAACAATTTTCAAAAATAAACATGATTCGATCAACGACATAAATTAACACGGCGATCGAAATGAGATCAAAACACCGCTGCATATTAAAGCACTTGACATAGAATTATTTTATTGAGTCTATATTTCATTTGCAGCAAAAAAATATTGCGGAGGAGAATATTTGGAACAATCTATCCGTGACACAATCGACCGCGGATTAAGCGGGCGTTTCTCAACTATAATGTAACGAGATGCCCACCAAAAAGAATAGTTTTATCAAAACAAAATAATTCAATTGCGGAGGCGCGGTGTAGAGCACGGATACTTTGTTAATTCTAAAATGATTATGACCGAAAAAAAAGCATACCAGACGATGGGGAGGTTACTTTAAATGGATTCGGCGGTACTGGACATCGTGGTAGTGTGGGGTGGATGGACCTTATGGAAGTTCAATTTAACCCTGTGGCTGCTCACGTCTCAACTGTTGATAGTTGATACCCACAAATATTTGAATTAAAAGTGGTAAAAAACCTTCTTGTACTCGATAAATTTTGAGTTGATGCATTGCTTGATTTGTCCTGACAAACTCAATAAGATTGTTTCAAACCAATACTACTATCTTACTACAATAATATAGGAAATGAGTTAATACAAAAATTAAGATGAGGAGGTTTAATATGCCACAACAAAAAATACTTTATTCTGTTACATTACAGTAAACAAATATTGGTAACGTCTGATGATTGATGATGTGATAATGATGACATATTGAAATCTTCGCATTTTTTCGAAAAATAATCATATATTAGTCGTGCGTAAAAAAAGAAAGCAATTCAGCTCAAACATCAATTAATGAAATGATGTCGAGTCCGCCAATCATCACAAGCGCATTCTTAAGTCATTTTATGTTGGCAGACATTATGTTTAAAATCAAAAAAATATTTTTGATTTAAATGAAGACATAATATTTTTGATTTAAATGAAGACATAATATTTTTTAATAATTCGTAAATTTGTATAAAAAACTTGATTTCATATCACCACTATAAAAACATGGATATTGATACTAGAGTGAGCGTTATAATTATAGTCGAAAGGTAATATATTATACATTGAGAAAATTGTAAGAAAGAAATTGGCTTAAGTTTTAACGCGACCATACATATATTGCATCACTCCAAGAATGATAGGTACCGAAGAAGAAAATGTTGATGTTTATTGATTCAAATAAAAAGCTTTTTGCCTAGTATCATCGAACTGCATGATTGACCCTAATTTTCAATTATTATAATACCATTACGTAAGACATAACAAAAACGACTCGACAAAATGATAAATCTTGTCTGATTATGAACAGACTGCTGAAAAAATATCAAGGTAAAAGAACCAGCCGCAATTATCCTCATATTTATTATGAGCTTATAAAATAACTGGCCGAACAAACTATTCAGTATTTTATCACAATACCTCATATAAAAAAGATAATCACAAAGTGAAGACGGTCATTTCAAAAGAAATCTTTGTCCGAATTGGCAGATTTTATGTTTTTGTTGTGTTCATACTAGTGTGCTCGAGCTCTAAAAAAATTGACCCGTGCAGGCCTCTAGTTGAAACTCTAAATGTAGTTATAACGTTTACGGTTATATTTTTAGATAACTTGGTCCATTTCAACCAACAACATATTTGCGCAGATATTTTTACAGTTCAAACAGACTAGTTAATTTATGGAATAAGATCAATCTTGATTACTAGTGAGAATTCTTACGTCTACTGAGCAACTAATTATCATTTTGGTTTTATGTTCCTGAAAAATAAGCTATTTTTTAAATCAGTCGTAAATATCGTTTTTCCAGAAGTTTATTAACTTTCCTTATCAAGTTTGTTGCAATTGGGCCCACTACGTTTCCCCAAGTATTTTTAAAATCGTGAAAAAACTATTTTTCGTATGATATTAAATCTTCGGAACACTTCATAACATTATTATGGTAATGTGTGACATTGTGCGAGTCGTGCTTCGCTGGCGATGAAAAGGATGCCGGATCAAGGTTTCATTAAAAATGCATATTGCAAATATATGTTAACCTCAATAATATTATATAATATGTCACTTCATTTTATGAGCGCCCATGTAAGACGATTAGATTAAACTTATCGCCAATCATATTACTCTTATTAAATTTAAAAACTTCACATGAAGTATTTGTACATCTCTTCATATAAGAATGTCCTAAGGTGTATGACATCGATATTCCACTTATACCGAAAGGATTTTGGTGGCAAGCCTAAAAATTACGATCGAGTTATTGTTTACTTATTTTTAAACGTTGGGATTAAATATACGATGAGCTGTTATAGAGAGAATTAAATTATTAAAATTGATTATTATTGTAATTATCTACTGTACATGATATATCAAGGAAGAATGAAACAAATTTAACTGATCGTTTAACAAATGCAATGAATTCAACTGTGATCTGTGTATTTATGACTTCGTGGGTTGATATCATACATTGATTCAACACCTTTATCCGCGTTGAAAAAGTTGTCCAATAATAAGTGATTAGCAAATGTCGATTTGTCTCTATTTATCTAAAAACAGCTCGTAAAGTATGGACGTAATCGCTAATCAATATCTAACAAAAATGAACAAACAACCTTGGCTAAAACCATTCGAGTCTTGTCAGTCGAATAGACATCGATAAATTTATTATATACCTGGCTAACAATTGTTATTGGCATTAGCCACGTGCTGGGTGATTATTTTATCAAATAAGCAAGAAGGAAGTATTTAGACACAATTATAAACTAGAAAAAATGACAGTACAAGCGACGAACAGTGTATAGTGGCCACCCAAGGATACGCATAACCATTCAACATAGCAATGTAGTGAAATAACTTAAATTGATAAAAAGATAAGCCAATAGTCATATTTTTTCCGGTATCAAGTCGGGGCTGTGGTGCATTGGTCAAAGTCGTTGACTTCCGTGACAAATCTCACAGGTTCGAATCCAATCATAAACAGCGTTTTTATTCAAAGAACAGCAAAAGACATGGGTGATTGTGTTGTTTGAAAATTCCCATTCACCTTTCGATGCTATAATTTTTAAGGTAAACAATGACACACTACTGGTCAATAATGAATATACAAAATAATTAATGCGAATCCATAATAAAAAAAGAAATATTGTTGAAACCCGGGTTTCGCCTTTCGGTATCTTCAAGAATTTTATCAAGCGGATGCAACAGAACTGACAGTCTGTAAACAATAGGAATTACAAAAAAATCCACTATTAGCTAGAAGCAAAACTACTTATTTGGAAAAACTTGATTTAAAATTTGTAAAAGATACTCTTAAAATCAATTTAACGTACACCCTCACTAATGCTTACTACTCGGTTAATAAAGTTAATGAATTCTAGGGCAGTTTATTTAAAAAATGTAAAACTTTTGAATCCTAGGCTTAGGGAGTGTAATGTTGCGTAATTCCTGTTGTCTTATATATTTATAAGCGATGCAAACCTTTTGCTAACTTTCAACTCTATTGTATACGTGTGATATAACGCCTAAAAAAGCCGAAAGGCGAAATCCAGTTCATGAGTAGCAAAACTTGTTGTATTGTACATATAATAATTTGAACAATTTAAATTTCATATTTATCAGTTAATCGGTGACCTTTTTACATCAATCATTCTATATCAAAACAGACTCATCAACGATATCTCAGTAACAGAGGCAAATCATAAATGTTTTCTAAGTTTTACAATGTAATTTTTTGTCACTCTCCAAAAAGAGTACATTCGGATTGTAATAAAAAAAAAAACAAAAAACAACTACAACGCAAGGTAGGTAGGGTAAGCCATACAGGTATTGGCCATTTCAGTTTTTTTATTGATAAAATAATACCTCACATTTGTAACCATTTATTGCATCGCTGCCCTCTTTTTCATAGTCATATTACAGAAGTTATAATCGAGGGACGCTAGTGTCTGCTTGATTTTCTAATTTAAAAATCTGCGAGTTTGTATGACATTTCTTAAAAAAATATTCAACGAAATATTATTGTTTAATTCTCAAAAACCTTGTATTTCTGGATATAATTACATTATTTAAAAGCTCATCTTTTGAATTATTTTACTTGAAAACTTAAAGCTATAAAAAAGTGTCCAATTGCTGTATATTTTTCGAGGAACGCGCTCATCTTCATAATATAAATATAAACAATAGAGAAATATAATGCCGGTACTCTAAACTGAAAAAAAACAATTTAATTGATAAAATTGGACTTCTGTGTGATAGAATGCCTGAAAATGCCAAAAGGCGTAAACTTGGTTGTGAATAACAACACATGTGGAATATGCTCTTCAACTAGATAAATGGTAATTACAAATAAATAATTTTTGATGATATAAATGAATGATGATCGAACCGGTCACGATCATAAAACATATTGTGGAAATTAATGCTATATGTGTTTTTATTATTTAAAATATCATACCTTTCCATCGAGAAGTGAAAAAGAAATAATTTAAAAAATGAGTTTTATTTCAAACAAAATGAAAACGTAAAGCACAGAGTAAACTTCAAAAAAGATAAATATTAAGAACGTTATAGCCAGCCAAAGTCAAAAAAAAAAAATTTCGACAGGCCAATTACTAGACGTTTCACCCTATACTTCAATGCCAAGATTCAACCACACGTCTGATAAAAAACAAATTGAATGCGAAAAAAAGCTTGCTAAGTATTCTCCGCGTCCATTCGACGTGGAAAAACTTGTCATGTTTTTATGTGAGTGTTTTTAATCTAAAAATCTGTTTATGAGAGGCATCCGACTGTGTACCAGCCTATTTATTTTTGAAATAAATAGGCTGCAAAGAAAATTGGCATCTGTGCTTAACAGTGTACAATAATTACGCCACGCGCATTAGTTGGCAGTCGTCTGTATCAAATAAAAATATAATATTATCACGATGGTCTTTTGAAATATCTTAACTAATTTCGTACTGCGTCAGTTTGTCTATCGAAGCTATGCGTGCGAGGCACTATCTTGCGTTGACGATTCAAATTCTCCCATTTGTCACGAAGCATATGCTAAAAACTTTTAATAAGATCAGTTCTACCGTATTTGCATGTTGGAAGAAATATACGTGATCCGATAAGAAATGAGTCACTGTTTTAGTATTTGTTGACAAACGCATGTTTATAAAAATGCCATTCACATTACAAAAGCTTTGGAGCGGACGGTTTTTTGAATTGCACTTTTTCGGGACCTCACACTCGCTCTGCTCCGCAACGGTTATTACTGCTTTTATTAAATAAAATTGAAGCCTAAAATTTGTCTTTTATTATCTTTATACATAAAATTAAGAGTTAATGCTGAAAATAATTAAAAAATAAACAGAATCCAACATCCGTGAAATTAATAAAGTCGATGTCCCCCAAAGAGTCAAAAAAGCTGTTTATCACTCTGCAGAGTTGCCGGAATTTCAAATAATTCAACGAAGGGTAAACATTTTATGTCCGTAGAATTTTTGTTTGATAGCTTAATTATAATTAAAATAGTTAGTGAGCTGTGAGGAGCACTGCAAATTGTCGACGCTCCGGTTACGCTTTTGTTCCTGGTAAAACCCGAATGGTACAACTCTCCTACTCCTAACACCGCTCCCACGATTTGTTTACAAAAGTAAAAAATTGGATTGTTCAACCATTTAAAGTGTCTAATATTTCAGTATTCAAAAAATGGATTGTGCATAACAAAACGTTTTTTGTATGATCGCACGGAAATAAAAAAAAATGTTTTGAAATGTATTTTGCGCGTTTACCGTTAATATTATACAATCGCATTTGGCGAAAAAATACGTTTTCAGACACACAGTAGGCAGCTAGTTAGGAAGTTCAGAAAAAGTGATGAACTCCGCAATTATGTGGGAAAACAATACAATTATCTTATCGTGGTACCACGAACTTGACCGCTCGCAGACTGGAGCAGTTACACAGCAACTGGGTCAAGATTTTCACAATTTTTGTTTCATTTTATATTTTGGTTCTGCCGCAAGATATCGGCAATGCTGTAGTCTTCAATTAAATATGCCTCATCTTCTCGCCAACAGTAAATTATTTTTATCAGCTTTATTGACATAGTTATATCATAATGGTCACAGTAAAATAGGCGAAACTTTTCAAGATACATTTTTAACCCTTTGCACTCGTAATTTATTTGGGTGAGGGTAGCCTCAACTCGTAATTAATTAAATAATAAAAACACATTTTTTTAGTACTTATTTCCACAATATATTTTTTGATCAGGACCGGTTTCGCTCATCGCGAGCATTATCAACTGACAACTGATCAGTTGATAATGCTCGCGATGAGCGAAACCGGTCCTGATCAAAAAATATATTGTGGAAATAAGTACTAAAAAAATGTGTTTTTATTATTTAAAATATAATGCCTTTCCATCAAGAAGTGACAGTTAACACCTTAAAAGTCGTAATTAATTTCACGCATTTCCCAGGATTCATAATCAAAACTTAAAATGAAAATAAATCGTATTTTCAACGGATTTTTGTTCAACAAAAAACTTACACAGCGTGCATAAGACTGTTTTTTAGTATTTTTATAGAAATACAATCGTAAAAAGTTTTTGATTTCTATTTTACGAAAGTTTTAATCCGAGTATATGAATTTTAAACATGATATTTTTAAAAGCTTTAAAAACATTATAGATAAAGAATATCACATATATCGTTTATTTTCATAACGATTATTTATAAAACTCATATTTTTAAAGTCAAAACAGACATTTGAAATATATAAACTTGAAATTCTTTAATAATAATAATTATAAGATAAAATCCAATTCGCAACGAAAATCGAACCTCTACTTTTGCTCTAAAATATCTATTCAAATTAAACATTTTCATATTAATTTTAATCATATGATAGAGAAAATATTATCTGCACGATATATATAATATGATAAACAGCAATGAAAATCAATAAAATGTTTAACATAGAAAATATTGAAGCTTTAAGTTTTGGTTCCCGTTGGGGACATACGAGTAGAACGCTTTTCTTGTTTGGTTCCCCAGAGGGGACATACGAGTGGAAAGGGTTAACCTTCGAACGGTTAACATCTCAAGTGGTGCTGATGGCTTATTGCAGTTTGTTGATAGACTACACTCAAAAATATAAGGCATACAAAACACTGCTAATTTTGTAGCAAAACCTTACTTGAACAATACATTATATTTATATGCTTTTAAAACACTAAAAACATATTTTCAGTACGACGAGATGATTCGGTTGGTAATGCTTGCGGTCCTGATCATAAATATATTGTGGTGTTTACTATTACATGTATTATTTTATTTATTGATTGAATTGAATTGGCATTAACTTTGTAGAGCTCCATTATAACACGATGAAAAAATAGCATGTATTTTAGTTCTGCAATTTTTTTTCTTTATAAGAAATAGCTATCAAAAAAAATGTAGACCTAAAATAAAATGGCTATTTTTTACCAGTGTTACAAGGCAATATTAAAATTTTTTGAGTTGATAATTGCCAAGTTCACACAAAACAAATGATTCAAGATCTTAGAAAATAATTTATATGTACAAAACAAAAGTAATCTGAAATGAAGTATGTAAAATAATTTTACAAATAAAATGTTTTGGACATCTGAAAATTTATTACATATTATTATTTATAATAAAAAAAACCAAAATTACAAAGAAAATAATTTTGTGGTATCATTTGGTCGAGAATATTGTGAAATTACACGCACCCACGCACGCACATATATATATTTATATCATCATCATTCATCATTATCAGCCGGGGTCGATGTTTTTTTTTCCAGGGGGGGTTTGGACATAGCAACACCACGCTGCCCAGGCGGGTTGGTGTTCGGTTTTCTGTCTGGGCTTTCCTTCCCATAGCCAAGAGAACACGGCACTCGGTGTTCCCCGAGCGGTCACCCATCCAAGCACTATCCGCGCCCAATGTTGCTTAACTTCGGTGATCGCACGAGAGCCGGCACTTACAACGTGGTACGGTCGTTGGCATATATTTATATATACATAGATATTTCGGTTGAATAATATTTCCAGGATTTGTCTGAAAAAAAGATGGCAATCCTGCTTTTTCTGAGATAAATTTTGCTTGGATCAGTCATTCATAATATATTTAATATAAGATAAGTTATAATATATTTAAAAATGAAATGGAATTAAGAATGCCTCTATTTCAGAACTCATATACGTTGCAATGTGTCTGATGTTAATTTCATCAGGGTTATGCCGTATATTTTATACTAATGGCGGACAACGTGAATATCATACAACAACAACTTAGTTATTTTCACGTTTGCAATGCATGTGTCTACTACCCAGCGATCGCCGGCCGCTGAGGGAGGGATTGCGTTTCACGCGAGAAGTCCCGCAAGAAAGTGCACGTTTTTGAGGCATTAATTAAATAATATAACATACAGAGTAACCCTCGACGTACAATATAATACACTACATGTAACATGCTATTACGAAAGGAATATAAGAACACACGTTAGCGTGTGTCAGTTAATCCGTTTAACGAGAAACCTTAGCACGGTGAACAGTAACGTGCTAATTGAATCCTCGGGTAAGTCGTATATCATACAATATCATTGTAGCACTACAATGCGTACTACCGTGCTAAATACAATTACACTAAAAATCTGAAAAAATACGTTTTGGGTACCGCACAAAACGCCTCCACTTTTTTATAGGTAAATAATAAAACACAATACTTAGTACTATTTCTACAATTTTGTGTTTTTTTAGATCGGGACTAGTTTCACTCACAACAAACATTATTTAATTTAAGCTTGAAGGGTTATAAACCCAAAATAAATGGGGGAACGCAGGTAAAACGCTATTTTAAATATATATTACTTATTTTATTATCACTTTTAAGGTATACACTGTTACTTCTTGGTGAAATGTTTTATGTAATATTTAAACAGTATAACGCAATTTTTTAAAGTCCATTGGACGTTAAGACATAATTATGATATAATCATTAAAAAAATAATGAACGGGAAAATTTTACAATCGAATAAAGCACACAAATAATTCAATTAAAGACACTGAATTAAATCAGTGGCCTCCAAACTACAGCTCGCGGACCAACACCGGTATAGTTTAAAAAATGGGAGTGATCGAAAAATACAGTGCATTGGTATTGTGAGCTATTTTGATCTTAACTTTTGAGACTTAGTTCAGGATCAGTGTGGTCGTAAGACAAAAAAAATGTAAGCTTCTGAATTAAATTATTAATATTGTCAATGGACAGTTCGAAGGTAAAGCGCAGTTAATAAATTTTCTGTCAGAGACGTTCAAACATAAAAGGATATAAAAAAATAATTTGTGTTATATTTATTTGAATACAATGCCTTTCCATCAAGATGTGAAGACACCTTACAAGTAAAATGTGGAAATAGTAAATATTACTTGTTTAAAGTTACAAAAAAAATATTGAATATTCAGAGATTTTATTAGGTGTGACATGATATGACTATTTCGATATGAATAAATAAGAATGCTAATAATATAAAAAAATATTAACTATTAAATCATTTTTTGGGAATTACGTAAGCATCATAGATAACCGTACATATCAATGAAGATGGCCAGCGATCATACCTGAAACAAAGAAAAAATCCAATGTTAAAATACTTTTATACAAAAAATCTGCAATCACTATACAATGACACACATTTTTAGTAATATTTTATGAACAGGAACGGTTTCGCTCATCGCTAGCACTATTAGACGAATGAATCGAAGGCGGTCTCAAAAACTGTATTAAAATTAATTGCCTGATCAATTTTATATAATACTATATTCTAGGTTTATCTCTTCGATATATTAATTCTAATATTCAATTGGGACATATAATACCTCTAATCGCACCGTTTTTCAATTTAGGTAAATTTACAAAATATCAACCAAATAACTTCTGTATTTTTATTATTTATTACTATTAGGATAAATATGTATGCTACTCCATTTCAAAACAAAAAGTCACATAAATGAACGATAAGGAAGAACCTTCAACCAACATATTATAATATATTTTACAAACCAGAGGTCAATCGTATATCAATTTCCGATATAACCGGAAGTTTCAATTTATTAAACTTATTAGACTACGTTAAAAAGGACCAAACAGTCAGTGACCCCTTAATTACAGTTCGAGTAGCCTGAGAGAAATTTCGCTGTGATGGAAACTAAACGATAAAGTTGGCAATTATTTTTTTTTGCGATGAGATAGCTGGCGGCTAAATATCAATTTACACAAAATCATCGAAACGGTAGCACATAATCACTGGTAATTCCAATATCGAATTATGCGTACTTTTGCTGTTTTTCTCTTTTTGTACGAAAAGTGAGGTTTCTTAACGATGTTTTACTTTTTGAATGGATACGGCGATATATACGTATGTGAAAGTGATTTTTAATATAAATTTTAACTGATAACTGTGTTTTGTGATTTGGCGTATAACTAGTTTTTTTTTGAAAAGTATCAACTTCGAACACGGTAAAAAATAGCAACGCATTAATTTAGTTCTACAAAATTTAAGTTACATAGTTGATAGCTATTTCCGCTTACGCCCGCATCGGAACTATGTAAGAAGAATGCGTGAACTTCTTTGTGGAAAGACATTATTTAAGCCACAATATATTAGATATATTATAGAAGAAAAATTATAAACAAGGATATTTATAGAAAATTTTGAATAACAGGCAGGTATACAAAGCCACTTGCTATGTCACCTATTAAATTCAAACTGATTTCAAATCAAATAAAAGGAACACAAGTTCGTATTGATGCTTCAACTCATAATATTTTTGCCGTACATGAATTGAAGATTAGTTTGCAAATTCATATTATACGTCACCTTCAATCTTCATTAATTTTTGATATCAAATATTTTTTTTTTAGTTTTATTACATAAATAAATTGCTATGTTATATCAGTTGAGTAAATTTAATTTACTAAAACATTACAACACCGGTTCAGATACCGGAATTTGCGGGGAATACACGATATTTCGTGTCAAAAGTGTCCATAGACGTCACAATAAATATTTCTGCGAATATTCTTTTTCACCTTTTCATTAGAGAAGGACGTTGGTAACATTACAGCGACCAAATAAAACATCAATAATAATTTATAACCTTCTGTGACGTAACTTTGAGTTTTATGTATCAAGTATTGTATTCGTGCAAATAAGCGTGTTTGATACGTAACGGCGATAATATTTATTAAATATCAATTAATTAGACAACTAATTAAATAATTCTACAAACAGAACTATAAACACGTATTTGAGATTGTATAAAATAATCACATAATGTTGAAGTGATAAGCATACAACTTTTAAAGACAATTAGGGTTCTACTGTTTTCACGGTAATTTGCTAACCATGTGTTAACGTTTGAACTGGTGAACGTTTGATTGCAGTTTGGTAATAGTTCACACTTTAAAAAATATAAGAGAATCAACAGTGTTAAAACTTTCGTGTGAGAGCTGATTTCGGTATCAATACATAGTCGGATTTGCCAGATAATATCCATAAGTTTTTTCAACACTTTTGAATTAGTTTTTGAAGTAATCTGAATTGGGTTCGCCTTTATACGGCTCAGCAGGGAACAGGTTAATCAAAAGTCGATGTGAATTACGAGGCAAAAATGAACAATGACTGTACATTGCCCCACGATATGTGAGTCATCAGAGGAAATTTTTGAAGTTATAGTCATACCACCAAGGCGAGAGTAGAATTGGAAATTTGAAGACATTCATTTTATGACAGTTTGATTCGATGAGGCAGGCCTCAATCTAGCATTTTTTTCGCCCTGTAGAAAACATATTGTTACCCTTAACATAAATATTATTTAAAATGAAATGTTTGACAAGGAATTTTTGTATGTTTTTTAAAAGAACTGCGCCGCCCATCTAAAACCTTTTTTAAAAAAATATTTAAAATTATAAGTAAACCTGATAAAAATTCTCTACCATTCTGTATTATTTTAATTGCTCTATAATAATTGCTAATATAATTGAATGGTAACCCAACTATCTACGTACACGGAGGATGTTGACAGCAGACAAAAACTTATTATTTTTATAATTTTTTTTGTCAATAGTCTTATTTTGATTTGTATTGCATTAGTTGATAATGCTCGTGAAAACGGTCCTGAAAATAAAGTATACTGCGAAAAAAGTCGGAAAAATGTGTTTTTATTATTGAAAATTTAATCACTACGCCATAATTATTTAAATATAATGCTTTTATACCAAGAAGTGACAGTTAAATACTTAGAAAGCTATTTTTAATATCGTAAAAAAAATGAAAGTATAACAGCTCTGGCCCAGTGGCGTGGCTAGAAATTTGGGGCGTAATTTATTTGAAAAGAATATAATTTATTTGACGCTATTCCGTTATTACCATTCTCCGGCACAGGCTGTATGTATGCTTCAATTACAATATATATATATATATTCTTATTCATGGGTAGTACATATGGCTATTTAAAATAAGCAACATTTCTCTATTGGGGTCAACATGTATACACAAGGAAGAAGCGTATTTATCATAATGTATATTAATTCATTATTTTTTAATGGATATCTATTTAAATTGATTAAAAATATATAGAGCAATACATACCATGAATTAATTTAAATATTGTGTTAATTGATAAAGTGAATAAAGACGATAAAACAATACAAGAATTTTCAAGATATTTCTCATGATTTATCTGGCTGCCAGTTGTAACACAGCAAACACACACACACACATTATGTGAGTGTACGAACCGAGGGTTAAACCGAGCGAACTTTGAAATGTATATGGGACGTCTAAGTGGTATATTGTATTAGTGGTTAACAATATTATATCTCTGATTGTACAGTGTTGATAGTAAAAGCTTGAAAATATAAGAATCAACGGCACAATCAACAATTCAAATTAAAAATATCTCAACTTATTCCCTGCTGAACCGATTAAGGAATATTCCAACACCTAGACTTCAAAAAGTTGTTGAGTAATATTGGTTTGAAACAATCTTATTGAGTTTGTCAGGACAAATCAAGCAATGCATAAACTCAAAATTTTGCGAATACAATAAGGTTTTAACCACTGGTAATTCATATATTTTTGGGTATCAACTACCAATACAGAAAAATTAATCGTCTCAATAGTTGATGCGTTAGCAGTGAGAGAGTTAACGTTTAACAGATGGTAAAAAAAACGCTCAATCAAAGGGTAGGTATGTTGTATGCATGGCATATTCCCCAAACAAATTACGGAGTACAAAAATAGATCTCGACCATTGTTTGTATGGCATTTTTTAGCCCCCCGGACTGGGTATATTTGATTTTGTAAAAATATACTAAGAAGCTTAGAAGAGGTCTGCTTACAATATTTCAATGACAGATAACATTTTTTTTTATTCTTTTTTCATACCTACATACGATATCTTGAGATAAGTATTGATTCTTTTATTTTTAATATCACTATCGTGTCGAACAACAGGCACAAGATATTAACATATATTATATATTTATTAAGTATACCAATAATTTCTTTGTGCCAATTATCCTTTGCTAAATGAATATTAGTCAGTATATTATTACATCAGTAATATTGCCAAAGTTTTAAATTAATATTATGATCAAAGAATGGTTTCGCTTCAATCGATCAATCAATTGATACAATACAAAATAAAACACAAATATATATTGATTGGATTGGCATTTACTTGGTAGAACACGGTGAAAAAATAGCAATGTATTTAGTTCTACAATTTTTTTATAAGATTTAGTTGACAGCTATTTTGGCTCACGCCATCGTCAGAACTACAATGTCAGAACACAAAGATGTATTAAAATTTTTAATTTAATAAATATCAGATACACAAAAAACCTATTCTAACATTGCATGAGTTATTTTTTTTCAGATTTTTGATTTTGGTAAGTATAACAACCAAGGTTGTATTTACGGTTGTGATAGGTGTGCAACGCAGACCCAATATTTATATATATGTACATAAATATTTTAAGTGTATTTTTAGCGGCAGTAACTTGTCTATGTATAAAAAATATTGGGCGGGGCATAACGATATGTCGGCCGCACGACGAGCCAACATATGCAAGTAAGTGCTCACAGTCACACCGGTTGTGTGAATGGTGAGTCTGAGTGACCGGGCCTAATGACTTTTTTGTACAAAATGCAGCGCATATGAAGCATGATACAGATCAGTGGTTCTCAAGTGAAATTTCACTGTGGCCGCATTATAAACATCAGCTGTCCTATGGAAATGTCTCGTGGCCGCACCAAATGTGAAAAAAATAGTTTTCATATTTATTTTTTATATGGTGCATTATACTGAATGCTCTTTCACAATATACAGTTGTAGGTAAAATCGACAAAATTATAGCGATTGTTGTTAATTCTTTATATTGACTTGATTCATGGTCAACGTACAACTTCGATAAAAAAATTTTAACAGTTTTATTTTTAAAACGCTCCTTTACTTAAAATCGACTAAATGCTGGATAAGTCAGGTTTATTCAATCAATTTTTAAATAATAATAATTTTACAAATTCATTTGTAAAAACGCTTTTTTTTAATATCAATATATTCTATAAAACTGCCGCACATGAGAACCACTGATATAGCTAACAACGTATCTATGTCGTTTGTTTAAATATAATTTAGAACAGTTTCAAGAATTTTACTCATCGCCACAATTAATTAAATATTCAGTTGTACTACTCACAATGAGTGAAACCGGTTCTGATCTGAAGAATTAAAAATTGCAGTAATAGTACAAAACATTGAGTTTTATAACGTAAAAATAATACCTCCCCACCAAAGAAAGGACAATTTAACATAGGCACGTGACTTATAAACAATCCCTTCATAAAAAAACAGTACATTCTATTCAAATGATGGTATTAATAGCAAGAAAATCCGAAAAAAAACCTTCACTGCATAAATAAAATTAGTTTGAAGTTGAAAGCATATCATACCAATATTCGAAAGGGGTGTTGGTAAATGGCGAATTCAAATCAAATCAAATCGGTTTAAAATACCAATGATTCAGCGAAGGTAACTTATTGGATTGATAGACTCATAAAAATAGATAAAAATATTTATAGAGATGGCATTATAATATCAACACAATAGAATTTGAACTACATATCACATGGCAGACCCCATAGAGCTTACGGACAGCTGGCTGGCAGTCCACGTTCCAGGAGACTATATTAACATTTGTGAAATAGACGAACAGTGAATGACAAAAAACTAAAGTATACATTTAACAAGCCCCAACCCAGCTAAAAAAAAAAATCGTGCCGCTCTTTTCACTGTACACAACTGCTTACGTCTCAACTGTTGAGACGGCTGGTTACAGTGGGTCGATCGAGTATATTCTAAAGTATAACTGTGATGAAAATTTCATTAAGTTTATTAAAAAGCAACACTAGTTTTATTTTGAAGTACTCTGTTTCAGAATATCAACTTATGGATAACATTAAAAAATTACTACAGACCATTTGAAGTCATACAATAACCGATAGTTATTTCCGGCGCACATCTCAATGCTTCTATATACTTAAAATCGCAAGCATACCGCAAATATTCTCTTACAATCTTTACACCGAAAAATTTTCGAAAAAATTCATAGGTTTTGATACCATAGTAACACTTTTTTTTATTTAAAGAAACGAGTGTCTACCATCAAGACTTAGTAATCAGCCGTCTCAACGGTTGAAACGTTAACAGTGAGAAATGAGAGAAAAAGTTTTTTTTTTTTTTTTTGATTTAATCAGTGTGTTTTTTCTTCACGCTTATTTTTGATACCGTGAGTGAATGCCAAGTTTGTATGCCTGGGTCTGATGTATGAATATTAAACTTTCGTACTCGAATGCCGCCGTAGACACGGCATTGATTTTTCTCTTATAATTCTGGCGCCAATTCGTTAAGACGTAATTTATGATTTTTTCACTATTAATAATAATTGGACTTTTCTTCATTCACTATCGAATTGACAACTTGGGTGCCATTGTTAACGGAGTGCAAATGCAAACGGAAGTTAACTGACGCTTCGTCATGAGGATAAAAATATAAAAAATAAGTGCAATGTACTATTTATTAACCGAAAGTAAATTAAAAAGATTGCTGAGATTTCAATTATTATCATTTATATGCAATTTTAACAAAACCGCAGTAAACGATGCGGTTAATGGCTCTTCTACAAACGCAGGATGTCTGACCGCACGTTTTACAAAGAATATATCAAATACCTAAAACACAAATAATATAAGTTTCTTATGAAAAATATCCATACAGAGGATGGGTGATGTAACATCAAAACAAAATGAGTTATATGCTTTCAAGATTCGTATACATCAAATCACTATTTTTGGGGAGCTGTTATGTAATACACCGATATTACAAAGACCATCGCGTGTTCGATTTTCAAGGGTTGTAATTAATCAACGAATGAATAATTTGAAAGCGTACCAAGGGTGATTAACCTCAAATATAATATTTTGCAAGTTTTTATCGATGTTTTCGCGCCTTTATATACACTTTATCAACTTTAACAACAAAAAATAAAAAAGCATTTTTTTAACTATCTATAACTTGAGGGAAAAAAATTTGAATGTATTTACACTTTAATCAAAACAATTGCGTTCTACTTTCGCCAATATATTCATCATTCCCAAACATTAAAAAAATGCTATATATATATATATATATTTAATCCACCTTTAGGTAATGATCGCGATAGGCGAAAACGGTCCTGATCAAAAAATATATTGTGGAAATAGGTAATAAAAAATGTGTTTTTATTATTTAACCTTTTAAATTTAATTATTAATCCTTTTTCTAGAAGCGACCCTCTATATATGAAACGTATTCCACTCGCTACGAAAGGATCGGATGTGTTATATTTTTTCACTACAAATACGAATTTCACATTTGTTCAAACGTGAATTAAACGTTACCAAATGACTTAAATTGCTTTTGTATAAAAATAAAATCTTTTTTAAGCTTCAAGAAATAACGCTAATCAAATGCTATAAATGTAGCACAACACAACTGTGAAAGTGCTACGCCGTAGAATATGCTACGACTTTTTGATAACTTGGAAGTAAATATAATAATTTAATTGAATCATTATAAAGCTATTTTTGGACTTCTTAGGAATAATTTCGAAGCGTTTCATCTCAATTGGTATATTTTTGGAAACTTTTTTTGGCTTGATTTCCGCATTATCAATTACTGGAGGGAATGTTGATAAAATAATAAAATATATCGACAAAAAATGCTTTCTGAAATGTTGTGCGTTTACTCTCATTAGTCTCATCAGTATTTTTTAGGTCAGTGACACCGGCAGTTTGCGTTGGAAAAGCATTTTTCATTTGCATAATTAAATACCAATATGTATAAATAATGTCTTTTATTGAATATGAACTTATAAATTAATCCAATATTTTAGTAAATGAAACTGCTACTATTATCATTTCGAAAAATAAAAATTTGATGCGGTCACATGATGCTGATATTTACAATACGGCAACAGTAAAATTTCACGTGAGAGACACTGGTCAATGTACCATTATAATTCGCAAAGTAATGTATTTCTGATGTTGGCAGTTACAATGAAGAGAGAAATCACAACTGTAAACAAACTAATTGAACATTTTGATAACATACAATTTCTTGACTAACGCCTAAACGGAACGTTTTTTTGTTATGCTTCTAATGATAAACAAACAGCTTCCTGATTTAGTCCCGTTTGGTGTAATGTCAAAAACATCTGATAGATGGCGGCCATGTTCATTCGCAGCGGCTGGCAAACGCGAGGGCACTGGCCGAGTGGGTGGGTCACCACACTCAGTGCGAAAGATACAGACGGCGTTTAAAAATACTCTCACAGGGTGATTGCACCGATAAACGACCACAGAAAATGATCAATACAATATAGGTACTGTATATTTAATATGGAAACCAATTTTATCGAAAGAAATTAACAGGAATTTTTAAATGTCACACAATAACATATTTTACTTCATAGAAATAAATGATCAAGTTTTCCCCCAGTCAGTCTAGCAATGACTTGACATTTGCATTCTTCGCGGCAGTGGAATCGTTAAAAAAACAGAATTCTGACATTGACTCCACTTGACCAAAAACACGACTGTGGCCAGAAAATCCCGATTGCACAGCCCTGGTACTTTCATACATATTTTTACTGGTTTACACGGCGACTACTTAAAATTTAACCCTTAACTCGCAGATTATGTATTGGATATTATATTAGTAATACAAATTATAGAAAAATCTTTCTCACATATTTATTATCAAAACATGACAATAATATAACATTGTACGCAATAAAATTTGTAGTAACTGTGATATTGATGAATTTCAATCTACATTTGGTTCATATTGTCTTGATGGGACTTACAGGGTTAATAAACTTTAATGTTCTATTTTCACAAAGTTATATTAATAAAATCAGAACCATTTTCGCTCATTTTTTTTTAACTTCACTGCGTTTTGACACCATACTGCCAATTGACAATGAATAATTATTAATTTCATTATTTCCAATAATTATTTTATTATTTGTATTTTGACGGCAAAATTTTTCTATTTGTTGAACTTTTAATCTATCTTATTTTAATTAAAGAAAGTACTAAAATGTGTGCATTAAATTTATCATTTAAAATGACAAATATTGTTCAAACGTCTCCATTAATTATAATGCAAGTTCTACACAAAGTTTAGCACGCATTAATTATGCCAAAATAATATAAGGTAAAACCGCGTAGTTTAAAGTGATATTGTAATTTCATATTTAAAATGAATAACCACAATTAAAATGTGGAATTATAATCAATGTTTACATTATAAAGTCGCACTAATTTCAGACTAATTTCACCACAGATTCAAAAAAAAATAAGGACAAAAAAATCGAGTATAAATCTAACAAAGAATCCTTCTGTATCAACCGCAAAGTTGTCAGCGCGTTGGTAAGTTTATATGTACATATTGCATTTTGCATGGCAAAGACAGGAACGTATTTGTTTATAAATAAACGAGGTTGAAGAACGCGTGTCTAGTGGGGGAAAATCTATATAAGGATATATTTTTCGCTCGATTTATTATTGCTTACAAGCAAGACTTTATCAAGAACCAAAACAAAGCCAATAACCAAGAACAATTTCTGTCGGCATAAAGCTTCGGAATCTGTTTTGAATTTCGAATTCGAAATTATTGCCAGTGTACGAAATCGAAATCCAATAGTTGAAATTAAGTTTGATAATTTCGTTACTCCATTCGGTGTATTAATATTTACTTTTAACAGAAATCAATTACATTTCAAATAGGTAGCTCACTATTTCTTTTTTAATAATAAATTTTAACTTCCAAAACATGGTGAGACAGTTACTGCAGAGGTTTATTGTGCCCAATTAGAACGTTTAAAAGAGAAATTGCTCAAAAAACGATCGCTTTTGGTCAACAATCAGAGGCGAATTAAAAAAATGGTCATATCTTTCCGAACTACATAATATTTAAAATGAACTTACACCAAGTAATGTCGAATCCGTCAGAGTCTAAGTCTAATAATTCACCAAAGGAATAATATAAGTATAAAAATGCTGTTCACAGTACGAATCCCATTTGAAAACAGTCAGAAATTAAATATTGCAAGTGTTGTATTTTGAGCTCGAAAAAAATTATATTGCTATGTTATTTGCCTGTTATGCTAACATCAATCTGACCAAAGTGCTTAAAAAATTGCTATACAACTTTATGAAGGCCGCATTTTGAGTTAAATTTGACCATTTCGATGAATATGTCACCAGTTCACCTTTTACATTTCACTTCCTTTCTCCACGGTGTTAATATGTATTTATAGGTATAGTTGTTTTTAACCCTTTGGGCCTCATAGCGCCGATATATCGGCGCACCTATGGTATGCGAAAATGAACACCGTGCCTTTAAACATTTATAGAATAATAAAACTGATTTAAATAAATTGTAGAGGAGCTTTTTTTCAACGAAATAAAATGTAAATAAAAAAAAAAGCACAAATGTTTATTGACCAGGTATTGATAAAATATTTTTTTTCTAATATTTCTTTTTCCGACGTATTTTTTTTTTTACTTTCAGATAAGAATATAACATATTTGTAAGCATATGATAACGCAGTAACACTGTGCAGTAATTTTTAAAGACGTGGTTTAGTTTTAAAAATTGTGAAATATATTTTTTTTCCATCACGTTAAAAAAAAATTTTTGTTTTTATATGCTCTAATATGTTATAATTTCGCCTATATTTTTTTTTGTGTAAATAAATTTAAAAAAAAATACATTTTCCTATATTTTTTAACCTTTTGCACTCGAGCACTTTTTCGTATGTGCCTACCAGCAACTCGACGCGTTTTTTTGCGAAAATCGTATTCGCTACACGAATCAAAGTAATAAAAAAAATATATATTTATAAAATTTAAAAAAATCTGTTAAATAGATATAGAATGAATATAATGTACATACTTTTATTTTATTTTTAATTCTTCTTTTTATGGTATTTCACAAATCAATCGCCAACATGTAATCCTGGCTTATTTACGCAGGTCTCGCAAAACAGTCGTGTTTCCGATCTCCCGCCGGAAATTTTTCTATTTGAACATACTGCACAGTCTTTCTTAGTCCCTGAACGTAATATATGTAATTTATCTGCAAGACGGTCTTATGTAAGAACAGTTAAAGTACGCACTCTGGATTCACCATGCATTTCGATGACAACAATTAGTGATATTACGCAAGCCGACTATGTTTTTTTATTAGAAAATGACTCCCCAATGATCTGTTATTGTGATCTAGTTGAAATCGACATATAAAAAATGCTAAAAGTATACCAAAAATGACTTTATAAACATGTCGCCACTGCAGCGGCATCCGAGTGCAAAGGGTTAAAACTCGATTGAGCTTTTTCGCAAATACTGCTAAAACACGGGTGAGGCCGAAAGGGTTAAAGCTTCTTCATATCAACAAAAAATAAAAAAGGAACAATGATGAGAAGGACGCGAAGTTTTCTCAACAGAATAAATCAACACCAAATATTAAAACGATTAACACCAACACAAACTGAGGCATCATATAAAATATGTTTTAATCCTTAAGCGTCTATGTGCTCTAGCTGGGAACTATTTCAGGGCTGTGGAGTCGGAGTAGTGTTTTTTGTCAATGTATTATTTCGCTTAACTTTTGCATAACCTTGTGCTGTTATAATTATAATTAATAATTGCTGTTATAGTTATAATTAATAATACTATATATTGCAAAAATAGAAAAAATATTAAGGTATAACAACAATAGTTTGTAACACGGTGAAAAAAATAGCAATGTATTTTAGTTCTACAAAATTATTTTTTTAAATATAGTTGATAGCTATTTCGGCTTAACCATCGTCAGAACTATGCTTAAACTAACAATTGCTTATCTATATATAGCTGTGTAGAAAAGGTACGCAACACATCTTCTCTCCTGTTTTAACGACCTAGCTTGTTTCCTGTTCGCAATAAAACTAACAATTGTAAATGAAACTAAAAAGGCGGATATATCAATAAGTTTACATATGGCACGGAAATGGTCCATTACAGAAACAAAGGAGTCAATAATGGAGACCGACATATATTAGTTTGTTCGTTAATAATCCTTTGTGATAGTTGATATCTATTGATCTCCAGCTGTTCCAAAGCCGTCATCCTGCGACCCTTACTACAAAGATGCAAACACTTAGGCGCTGAGTTTGAATTTATGTTATGTGATTCTTTTATAACGTGATTAGCGAATTGTGAAACAGATACTCATCCTTGCAAAAATATTTATTAAATGTAAAATAATTTTATGATTCGATGTCTTGTTAAATAATATTTTTAAAATTAAGTATAATTCGATCGCGTAGTGTGCCTGATAAATATGACTCGGTGAGATGATAACTGGTCTTGAACGTGGAAATGTATGCAGTATCGTTATAGAGCCCTGCGTTTAGTAGAATATTAATAAACAAAGATAACATGTTGATAATATTACTAGTACCTACAAAGCATTCATTTGATAAAAGTTGTGATCGATCGACATGCAAATTAATAGTTTGGAAGACATTACAATCAATAAGTAGTAATATAAACAATCGATAAAATGCAGATTATAAATGATATTATACTGAAAATAAGCAACCGGGTCAGTTTATAAAAATAACAGTAAATATTTAAATGCGTTGCTTATCTATGTAAATACGAGAGCACTGCACGGGATCGAATTCGCCCGCGAGTTTCTACGTAGTCTGGCCCGTAGACCGGGCTCAGAATTGTAAAGTAATTAACATTCTGGCTCGGGGTGGGTATGGAATCGAATTGTCACAAAAAAATATTCGGACAATATTCGGGCCTTGAGACAATCAAAAAAAAAATATTTGTCAAACATAAGATTGAACGATTTATTAACCCTCCAAATGATAACATCTCAACCGTTAGGATGACTGTTTGCGATATTTTGATTTTGGTAGCCAAAAATATAAAAGCTAAAACTATGTTGAAAATATCATATATGAGATTGTTTTTTTGCCTGATTATTTTCGATCGTCTCCATGAGTGCACTGAGCTATTATTTTTTTAATATTCATTGATGGAACTTCCGAAACGCACCATAGTTGGGAATGGGTTAACAAACAGTGTTAGAAAAAATTTTATTAACCATAATTTCAAGAAAACTGCGCTTTTTCTGGCAGAGAAAGTTTCCACAATTTTGTTTTACCGTTAAGACACCCAGATCATTTATATATTTGAATGTGTTATATAATTATTAAAATAGCATCTACTTGAAATAATTAGTAATATCTTCCCAGATTGTCAAATAACGAAGAAAAAGTCGCGTGTATTAATATTAAAAATAAAGAAAGTATACAGAAAATAACTAATCACAGGGTTAATAAAGAAACGGCAGATTTTGTCGAAAATACAATAAATTCACAACTCCACCACATATCTGCTGAAAACAACAGTGAAAATAAGTATGTGTATAATTTTAATTATCACGTTCTCTGCTGAGCTGTATAAAGGATATTCCAACATTGAATACATATTAAATAATGTTGGTGTCTAACAATCTTGCGTACATTGCCAGGACAAATCAGGCAACATATTGACACAAAAATTATCTTGCACACGAAAGTTTTAACGCTGTTAACCTTTATACGCCCGTACGCCGAGCGCAATAAAAGAAGCTTACTGCCCAAGCATTTATTGTGAAATATTTACGCGACCCGTAGCTGTTATAAAAATAATTATATCTCTAAAATTGGTCATCGTATTTGGGTAAAACAAAAAGCATAGTGAAAATAAAAGATCGTTTATAATTTACAAATTATTATATAAAGAGGCTCCGGAAATACTTTCCCGCATCTCTAGGGGTGATCGAACTCCGAGTTGGGAGCAACTGCCTCGAAGGAATTGAAATATATTGCATGGTGTAGATAAAGCTGGTTCGTTACGATCCGCCTAATATAACACAACACATATCCTAAGAGTTGACCGTGTATGTAGCGCAGATGTTTATATTACTTTTCGTGACAAAATCATTTATAGAATTGATTGAATTGGCATTCACTAGGTAGAACTCCATTACTACACGGTGAAAAAAATAGCAATGTATTTTAGTTCTACAAAATTATTTAAAAAAAATATAGTTGATAGCTATTTCGGCTCACGCCATCGTCAGAACTATGATTCTGATGATGACAGATAGTTCTGTCGATGGCGTGAGCCGAAATAGCTATCAACTATATATTTTTTTAAATAATTTTGTAGAACTAAAATACTTTGCTATTTTTTTCACCGTGTCATTTATAGAAACCAAAAATGGAATTAAGGATCTTTTATGTAACCTAATATTCATATTTTGAATACAATTATCACAAATCAGTATAATCCGAACATTACTATAATCACTAATCCCTACGGGACTGTGTCGCATTTAACGACGCAAATCCGCGGAGCATTAGGCGGCTAAAGGTTAATTCAAAGATTTTTTAGTGTCGACTCGCTACAATGAATCGCCTCAACAGTAGAGACGGTAGCAGTCAGAAGGTTAAGGTTTTTTTGCCAAGTCTCTTCACGATAATACTGCTGAGATAGCTATTATAAATGACGTAGTGCGCCGTTTGAATTCATTAACATCCTGTTTAACAAGCTAACATAAGTAAGAAATAATACTAAAATCATGACCATTTTGTAGTCATTAGAGATCACATACGAAAATAATGAATGGCATATGTTACGGTAGTCGCTTACGTAAATACTGATTGCAGGGAATTACGGCGCTCTAATGACAGAGGATATACAAAATACTAAATAGTACGGTTGTAGTCATAATACACGTAATTATCAATGAAGTTTCAAAAATGAATAAAACAACTAAAGAAAAATGGTTCCGAGATTCCACGACAAATGACACAGTTGTAACGCTAATATCCGAACGGTTCTCATGTGCGGCCACCAACAACTTCATAATGTTATTTTTGATTGAATGCATCTTCACCATTAAGTCAAGATCAATTTAGTAAATACAACTATTTTAATCAAGACTAAATAAAATTTTGCTGTGGGCATGAAACATTTTCATATGCCGCTGATGTTTATAATGCGGAAACAATATGGAAGAGCCTCGTGTCCGTGCATCAACTATTCGTTTTGATGTGTGATAAAAAGTAATAGCATTTACAAAAAATAGCTTTTGTAAATTATTTGAGGTATAGAACTCAACTGAATGTTGGAGAAGCCAGGTATAAATATTCAATTAATTTAAAAATAATAAATTTACGAATGTGTAAATTTTTTAATATATATATTTACTATAATGATGTTAGTAGTCGCACATGAAAAACACGGATCCAAGCTAAAGAGCTGGCCTGCCACAGGATATGCCACTGGGAAGAGGGTTACTTAAGATGTATATATATTTCACATGGATAAGAATGATCTTCAATAACCCTCCAAAAATCAACCCATCAATCCATTCACTCTAGTCGCTGCGCTCAATCATCCATTAACACGTTAACAGCGGGGAACGCGGATCACGTCATACGGCATAGATGACATTAATCGCTCATAACTCTTGCAATTTTTTTTATTTTGAAGCACGTTTTGCTCGCACAGCAAGAAATAATGATGCACTTATTTATTTATGGCTGGCAATCCCGGCAATTATGAAGTAATGCCATTTAAGTAATGTGATATTTTGGGGCTTATCCCAAACACTGAATGATTTACAAAACAAACACAGAGATGTGGAAAACAATCGCTGCAGTGTCTGCTGATACGAAAATACCTTGATTCTATAAGAATATTAACATCTTTATAAAACATGCGGTGATAAAACTCGAAGATAAATAAATTTACCAATTTTCAACAAATATTTTCCAAGTAAGAAAAAGTTATAATGATTTTTTTAAGACGTTGCAATTTTATCAATATACAATTTATTTGTACTTTGGGCATACTCGTCTAGTCACGAAGGTGTTAAAAAAGATCGTGAAAAACATACACATGTACACAAATGTGCTAATTGCTGGTGGAAAAGCATTATATTAAAACAAACACAAGAAAATGTATAACTAACACTAACTAATATATGTACACATATGCACATATTTATGTGTAACAGTGTAATCTTTTTTATTATTTTGTTTTCCATTTCTTTATAAATTGCCGTAAATCATAATAATATAAAATAAAACAAATATATAAAAAAAACTGTCTCAAGAGCAGATTACAAGATATAACATTTCTTATTACATTTAATTCTTATAATTGTTTCAAAACTTTTAAGCTCCTAGAGGTATATGATAGTTTATCAGTTTATTTAGACGTATTGTGTTATATATTATTTACATAATTTGAATTGTTGAATCTTGTACGATTCCACATGTTTTGTAGCTGACGACCCAGGTTTCGACATTTAAAAATAGTTAGAAATAAACAGGTCAATTAAATCCTTCTAAAAATTATATTTTTCACTGCCAGCTAAACCTGTACCTTCAGGTGAACTGAGAAAGTTGTTTTCCTACAAAAGCCTCTTCCACATTGTAAACAGTTTGCAAGAGGAATTACAAAAAATACACACTATAGCTGCAATGATAGTTGTAAACATTCTTTACTACACAAGACTGTGAATTGCGACATGCCATTAATCTTCATGTTAAACTGTGTTTATTTTTCTTTGATCAAATCTATCATGTGGTTAAATTTAGAACATTAAAATGAATTAAATATCTGATAATAATGATTTCTAAAAATACAACAAAGATGAAACTCAACCATAAGTAGTTTAAAATAATTTATTTTAAAAAATAGAAAAGATTTTAATTATGTATATTTTTTATTGTTTACTTTGTAATCCGCAGTAAGCACTTATCGGTGCAACCAATAATAATGCGACGTAAATAGCAAAACGTGCATTATTTTACATAGACAATAAAATTAATTCGTCGCAAAAATATTCAGCGGTTTAAACCGCTATCGTAATTATTCATGAAAACAAAATTATGTGAAATCAAATAATAAAATACAACAGAGAGAAATGCGACTGAGATTAACAATAAAAAAAATCGTTAACGTTTATCGTGGTTCCCATGAATAAAAACTCTTGTTACGAAAAACGTATGAGTGACAAACAATTGCGAGTGCGTTCATCGTAAGATAAATATATCAAAGTATTAACATAAAAAAATGTTCTATAATATATTACTGTTGATAGTTATTTTGACCGTCAGAACTATGGTTTAACTAAATTAAGGTAAAATATTGTCTCACTTATTCTAACATGTAACTTTTATGTATTATTTAAATCACTTTTAAGGTGTTAACTGTCACTTCTTGATGGAAAGGCATTATATTTTAAATAATAAAAACACATTTTTTAGTACTTATTTCCACAATATATTTTTTGATCAGGACCGGTTTCGCTCATCGCGAGCATTATCAACTGATCAGTTGATAATGCTCGCGATGAGCGAAACCGGTCCTGATCAAAAAATATATTGTGGAAATAAGTACTAAAAAATGTGTTTTTATTATTTAAAATATTATTTAAATATTAAATGTTTTCATATACCAAGAGTTGTGCTAATAAATTAACCCTATGACTGCTTACGTATCAACTGTTGAGACGGCTGATTGCAATGTGTTGTACCAGACACTAAAAAACATAACGGTGTTAAAACAGTATCAAAACATATGCACAAGCTATTTTTATCTTAAAAAATAATCGGATTTGTCCTGATAACCGCCACAAGTTTGTTTAATATAAACAGTATTGTATAATTTTTTAAGTATTCGTGTTTGTAACCTTCGTTACGTGGCTCAGCGTGAATAGGTTAAATTAACCGAAATAGTATTAATAAATCGGTAATCTATTAGTGATTATGTGTAATTAAGTGAGTTTCTTGTGATGATTTAAGTAGGTGTGGTGTGTAATGTTAATGTTCGTTCGGTCGTTTAAAAATTGTTACCTTGATTGTATCTATTAATATCCAATTGCTCGGAACCAGTTAGTTGAAAGGCAAAATTTAGGCAAACTAGACGCGAATATGTATTTAACATGATAAGAAAATCACTTCTTAACGTATTTTCAAAAAGGCGTTCATTGTTCGATAAAGAACTGTTAAAACGGACATATGTTATTTTCTTACCGTCAAATTTTGACAGCAAAATTAAACCATTGACTGCTAACGTAGCAACTGTTGACGCAGCTGATAATACAGTGTTGGTAAATTACTTTCAAAAACTTTCTTGTAAAAGCTATTATTTGTAATGATGTATTTTTTGATTTACCTGATAATCTAAATAAGTTTGGATTACACCAATATCACCTTCTCAATTTATTTTTCAAATATTTAAGATCGGAATGGCCTTTATGTAGTTCAGAAGGAACGGGTTAAAACGGGTATTCTTTTTAAGGTTAGCGATCAATTTACAAGAGCCTTACTGTATTGTGGCGGGGTATTAGAATTGGTTAACTTGCCAGCATTGATTTCCAAGATTTTTGAACACTGCATATGAAACTGAAGGAATGAGTGGATCTGCTGATAATAAAATGTACCGACACGAATCAGTAATGCCAACATTACCTGTATTGTTAAATTTACTGGAATTAACGTGCGGTCAATTCGTGAACTCAAATTCCTGGCAAACGTGTTCAGCCAGTCAATGTCTACTAGATCGTAATTGTCAAGTCAAATTAAAAGTCAATTATTGTGTAATAAATATTCGTAATACAATCATATTCTTTGCAGACATTGCAATGGTCTTGGCAGAGGACCTTCAACTGTCAATCGACGCTTTTTCACGTCGAATAAGTAATAATCATCCTGCAATATTTTCTGATTTATTACGTCAAAAGATTGATCAATAATATTAACGACAGCTACCGTTCAAATATACTTACAAATGCATTTCGCAAATATTTATTTTATAATATTTTATGAATTATACCATATTCTTATTTGCATGCATAAATAGCAGAAAGATCAAAAATTGACAAAATTTTGACCATAATGGTGTTATCGGCAGGTATTTTTACCTTAGCGCTTACATTATATTATAGTTTTGGGAAGTTGTATGTAAGTACATCTGTTAATGTTTCGAAATTCGACACGATAAATAGTTTGCAAATGTAAATTTCAAAGTGTCAACCGCCACTTGCTAATGGAAAGGTATTACAATTTAAATAATGAAAAAAAAATGTTAGTTTTTTTACCGCAATATATTATTAATAATAACAGAACCGGTTTCGTTCATTGTGAGCATTATCAACCGATTAAAAAGGTTTTCAAGCATTTAAATTATCAATCTAACCAACAGTACTAATTTACTATAACCACTGGATGGAATTTCAATTGTAAATTTGAATTGTTGAAACTGTGTAAATTTCCACATGTTTTTTGTCATTCAATTAGTAAATTGTAAAATTTTACGCCAAAAAGATTTACATTCACGAATTATAAACAACGATGGGAATTGTACAGGCTGAAACTGAAAATTCTCACGAGAGATCAGAATGGAAAGACACCAGCTGGAAGTACGGAGTGGTAATAATGAATAAGGAGACAAATTGAAGGCTTTGAGAAGAAGCGTGGTGGCTGAAAAGAAGCAGATAAAGCTTTAATAGAAATTGAAGTTGTAGATATTCTCTTAATTGACTTTTGATGACAAATTAATGCATATATAATTTTAAGAGGGCTTTAAGATTTTATTTGTGAACTATTTTACTTCATTTAGATATATACTGCTTGATTACCTGTATAGTATTTTCTTAATTATTGAGCTATTTGTTCTGTATAAAACTTAATTATTTACTATAACCTTATAACTAGCCATGTTTTTAATAAGTATTAGTATCAGTTGATAATGCTCGCGGAAAAAGAACCCGGTCCTTATTATAAATTATTATATATTTTGGAAATGGTACTAAAAAACCGTTTTCATGTTCAAGTATCTACAGTGATAAGAGAAATATAGCGACCAACTTGCAACTAGCTTTGTGATATACATACATATTGCAACATTTTACGTGGTTTACGAACAATTAATTTCGAGTCGAGTACAGTTCCAAAATATAGAAAATAATTTGTGAAAAACGGCATTCGTAATAACATTTTCCAATTAAATTGTAATGTATCGACAATTCGAATAAATACTCTGATAAAATTCAATGTCATGTTTATATTTCCATAATTGGTATAAGTGCCCGCCAAAATATAATTATGCATAAGGAAAAAATGTAAGTGTGCAATATTATTAATTTCATTAGATTTCATTAAATCAAAACAAATCTGAAAAGATTTCAATACACATTGCTGGGCAATGAATAAAATAAAACTTTTTTCCTATGAATGAAATATTTTGATTGATGAAGATTGGTTAGGAGTATATTATACAATATTATACACAGTATAGATAAAATCGATCATAAGCGATGCGGTGTGAACCCCCGAAAAATGAATTCAATCAACAACGGTTGTTAAATAAATTAATCTGAAAGTCGTTTCATTTGTGCATCGATTTTTAATAATATTCCTTGATGACACCTTTTTAAAAATTAAGCTTGACAAGTTATTTATAAATTCCACAGACAGTTTAACTTTTAAAGTGTTTGTATGTTGAATTATTAAAATCGATGTTGCTTATTCCGAAATTATGTTTAGAGTTAATTAATGAATGAATTGAAATGATTTGTGTGTTCAAATGATGATAAATTAACAACATTTAATAGGTTATATTTTTTTTTTGTACTAAAAATATGGAAATGAGGCATGGTTGCGAGTTATAATCTCTAGACATAATTTTCTTCTGCGAATTCAAATGAGTTATTATAAATAAATGGGCTTATCAAACACAAACAATACAAGAATACATTATTATTATTAAAGCACAATAACAATTTCTTGAATAGGTAGAACGCAGTCTTCCACAAATAGTAGGTATGACGCTGTCGAATACATCAACAAAGAAACTTGTTTTCATATTGGATATTGGAGTGTGTACAAACCTTATATGAGAGAATGATGACCAAGATCACTTTGGCAGTCAAATATATTCCAATCAATCACATGTATTAAAATCCACTCCTTATTGTTGAATAAAAATACCACACACTATGCACACAACACAGTTTTTTTCTGTTTCGAAGGCAAAGTGACTTGTCACGTAGACATCGCCTACCAGAGGGGATTTTTTTTCAAACTAACAACAACTCCTCGATACAGAGGATATTTGCAATGGAAAATTCATCAGATCGATTCGATTTTCACCATAACAGTCACCCGAACGTCAAACGCAATCCGTTAAAATATTAAACAATGAAGTATACTACGTCGGGTCTACTGAATAGTACTCGAAATGACGAGACCGGCGATCGAATCAACGGCACCCTCTCCCGCAACGACTCAAACTCTACTGAAGTTGGAATGATTGTTGTAGGGGCTTATATTAAAAATGGCCGTGACGCAAACAGCTGTTTGTTCTCCAGGTGATTGCGAATTATTATTGACACATACAAAACGTGAAAGAAACCATAATAATGTATCTACTATTTGAAAAATATATTAAGTATTATCATAGAGTATACTTATGAATATCACCCATTAGACCTTAAAACTTTTATTGAACATTTCAGAAAACCAAAATAAAAGTCGAAATATAATTAATTATGTATAAATATAATATGAATTTTAGTACGTAAAAATATTTTCGTATAAATGTCACTACATGTGAGTACACTAATCCTTATCCACTACGTACGGGATTATATTTTATTAACATGACAACCAATATTGGATCCACCCAAGGCCGTTGCTAGTTCATTGAAACCCGGCCCCGTAGATGAAAAGGCCCCGCCTTCAGGGTATCTTGACTAAATAGAATGATATTCATTTTTTTTAAATGACCTCTTTGTAATATTCATTGACCAAATAAATAATGAATTTCTATACGATTCCCATAAGATCTCGCATAAATACAAATAAAAAATTTGTCCTTTCAATTATAAAATATTGGAAACTTCTACTCTACTACTTGATCAATGATGACGCTTAATATAAAATAAAACATATTTTATTTGGACATTCCCACACAATTTGGGGCCCGGCCCCGGAAAAACACACGCGGCCCTGCATTCATCGTTGCATGAAAAATTTTTTTATTAAAATAACTCCATTTTCTTTGATGCAAGCAGTGCTGTGAAGTCGGAGTCGGAAGAAAAAATAAGTCGTCCTCGTTTGAGTCACAATATATTATGATATAAGGGTAAAATTTTGCGGATTGGTTGATTGATCTTTATTTTAATGCACATAAATAGAAAAGGCAGAAAAAAACTTGATAAACTCAAACTTTTTTTCGTAATGTTTAATGTTTTTGGTCAATGTCGGAGTCGGAGTCGTGTTTTTTAACGACTCTGCAGCACTAATTATAAGACTTTGTTCCTTCATATTTGTGAAGGGACTTCATTTGAAGTGACATACTTACACATACCCCTTGATGGCATTGGTTTTCTCATACAAACAAAGAAAAAATAGCATACTCACGCAATTATGAAAATAAAACAATTCGTTTTATTCTGTGTACCCATAAGTGTTCAATTTTTAATTTATACAAAAAACGTTGTTTTATATATTTTTATTAGGCCAGTTGATAATTTCGGCAACGAGCGAAAAAGATACTAATCAGTATATTATCCGATTGTGGAATCATTTTCTTAATATAGTAAAAAAATATCCACAGACATAACACCTCTGGTCTAGTGGTGAAGCAAAAAGTTTGGGGCCCTCGTGCAAACGTCACCCAACCAAAATATTAGATCAGATCTTTATAACTATTTCTTGACATAAAGGTTACAATAATACTTTAAAACAATACAATTATGCGCACAATTACTTGGCTAATCATTCCATACTTACTCGATCGCAATAAAGATCCCTTATTCGTACAAACAAGTTTATAGACATTGTTATAGTTGGAAATTTCGTAAAGGGTATTCGCCGAATAAAATTGCATACTGAAGTCAGCATTTTTTTAGACACAAAGGAATTATTTGATATAGATTTCGGGATCACGGGATAGTTCCATGCTGTAAATCATTGCTCAGCAACCTTTTTTCTTTCACGGAACACTGCCATTGTTTCCAAAATTTCACGGCACTCTCCAACTCAGTATTTAAAAAATGCGGATTATTCACCATTTCTCACGAAACGTTTGTCAATAATGACACATTTTTTCTGTATGGCTAAATTTATTTACAGAAACTTTTTCTTATAAATACATCAGCCATATTGTGGATGCTGTCTATAATATTTATGTACATTTGACATATTATTCCAATAAGGAAATAATTATTTCTCCTTTCCTACGATTGCGTCTTCACAAAATATTTCATACTAAATGCGATTTTTTTCTTCTGTCAGAAAAATGTACTGGGGCATGCCTAGCATCATCACGTGGCACACTGGTTGCGGAGCGCTGCTCTAAATTGTAGATTCAAAATGCAATCTGTGTCTATTATAACTGCAATTATAAGAATAACACATAGTTGTATTTCTTTTTTAGAATCAGACGATCATTTATTATCTAAAAATCGAACAATTTTATACGGTTAACATCGTGACCATCTCCCTTTTTATAGTATGTCCATAACAGCTGTAGGAAGGAATGGACAATTTATTAATAATTGAAAAAATTCAAACGCTACAGTTATATTTAAATAATAAAACATAATATATATGACTATTTCCAAAATTTTATTTTCTCCAGTTCAGGACCGATTTTGCTAATTACGACCAGGTAAAAAAAATAAAGGTTAAAGGATAAAGAAAATAATTTACAGGCCCATCCATAACCCAAAATATATCTGAATGAAAGAAAATTTTTTACATATAAAATGTTGTGGAGTTCTTGAATTTAAATTATTACTAATTTGTAAAAAAAAATAATGCCAAATTAAGAGTACATTTAGAATTAGGAAATATTCATTAACATGGATAACGAACAGGAAAATTTTCAATGAAATCACGAAGACTAAAATAATTTTAGGATGCATAATGTAATAAATAATCAATATTTTCAATAGGCATACTGCCTATTGAAAATATTGATGTTAAAATGCTGTCAATAAAATAATTATAAAGCGAAACCGGTCGTGACTTTAACGAAGGAAAAATGTATATCAATCATCAAACCGAGGCATATGTAGCAATTTTACAACAATTAAATAAATTTGGGAGCCAAATCTGCTTGTTGCTTGTACATGGTTTGTGTTTACGTTTACGTTTACGAAAACTATTATAATAAAATTAAACTCGATGTTCGTTACATATTTTTACAACAATATAAAATTTTAATTACCCATATATCTTTTATCTTAAACAAAAAATTAAACATGTTCTCGATTTATAGAAGAATTTTAATTTATCAAAATAAGATGTAACTTTTTTCTTACCAAGTTTTTTTTTAAATGAAAATATTATTGCGCCTTCCGTGGATATTTGTGCCAGAGTCGCACTTAAGGAGCTATAGAGCCACATGCGGCTCTGGAGCCGCACTTTGCCGACCACTGCCTTAAGGTAACGGGCAGGTTATGTTCTTTTTATACCTTATATTTATAGCAAATACTATGTTACTATTTTGTACAATAATAAAGAAAAATAAATCAAGATATAATCTTACATTACATTATTATTTATCAAAAATAAAGCTTTTTGTATAATGGCAGAATATTTTTAGTTGATATTTCTACAAATACAGCTAATATTTAAATTGCTGAAGCATTCTACGATTCCGCATGTTATGTCACTAACGGCAATGGTTGCGCCTTTTGGCATCTTCGTGCACTCTATCTCAAGATTGGAGCAGCACTTGCATTATTATAATCAATTCAATAGTTTGAAAGTTTTTTCAAATTTACTTTGGGATCCTTACTTTGGAGCCTTAGGATTTATGTTTTTCCTTTGTAATAAAATCCTTTTGTATATAACCAATGCAAACTGTTTATTTTATTGATATTGAAATTCCATCAAGGTACTTAGATATTATAAGTTATAGAAAACAACGGACTTTATCACTGTTTATTGAAAAATTAGCAAATGGGCTATTCTAATATTTTTTTTATGGTCTGAAAGAATATCTCATATGTTATATATATCTTTCAAATTAATTAATCTATTACTAGCTTGGGTTTCTAATTGAGTAATTGTAATTATTTGCTTCAATTATGATACCATAACACATTTATTCGAAGGTAGATATATACTAAAGGTGTGTAAAGACAACTTTAATTATCGGTCAAAATTTTCATGCACGTGAGTTAATTGGCATTATTTTTACATTCAGTACATACATATACTATTATACAAGTTATATATAAGGCACGTTATATTTCAATAATTACGCGGATTAGGTAAATTCACGTGATGTAAATTTAAGCAAAACAATACATAAACAGAAAATGGCTTCTCGAAAGGCCGTAGGTAAGCTACTTCATATCAGCTATTGAAAACCATAGATAGAAAAGAATGTAATGACACCCAACAAAATCTGAAAAGTTTGATTTTATTGTTATTTTCAGGGCTCAAATATGTTTGGAATGCGCCGGTTCGTAAAATCCGCGGAGTAGCGCACCCTCAAGTAAAATATTCAATTGTTTGCTTTGCATCGTAATTATCAACAAATAACAACCACCAACTAAAAAATATGCTCAATATTGAATGGTAAAAACTATTTGTCAACCATTTTAAGGTCTTTTTTTATCAAATTTGAAAAGTCGAGTCTATGTTGCTTTTTTATGTTTACTTTAAATTAGGGAAAAAATAGGAGTCATTATCAATAAGTTCATTAAACTCATTAGTTATTACGAATCGTGTCTTGATAGCCTATCATTTTCTGTACCTACTGCCTTGTTACAATATTCACAACCTTTTCAAAAAGTATGACAAAATTGTGAAAAAAATTGCTCTTCGACTTAAGATGTTTCCGTAATTTAAATAGATTTTATTAGGATTAGTGGATTTGAATATTGATGTTTTTTCACTTTCTCTTGATAATTTAATTCTTCCTTTCTTTCTTGGAGTGCATGTGGTAATCTCTCATGACAAGTCTCGAAAGTCTTTTGTGTGGTAAATTTTTCAGCTATTAATCGATTGAATTGCGGTGTCCGTATTCTTCAAGTTTAACTTTTTAAAAAGTAAACTTTTGAGCAGCTTTGTATTTTTACGTACTTTTACGGAATTTTATTGATTGATGCTTGACACAATAGTAGCATTTCAAATACAATAATTACGCATTGCAGCTTAACATTACTATGAAAAATAACAAAATTTTATTAATACTCTAAGATATCATCAGAAGATGCTCGATAAAACTTCAATATCAAATTTGAGTCGCACAAATTTCAATTAAACAATATGTTTTAACAAATTAGATCCATTGTTATATTTGTCCCAAAAGCATAACCTTTAAAAAATTTCAGTTTTTTAATCGTTTTATTATCATTCTCTCCGTGAAACATAAAATTTCCACAAATGTTGACGTGAGATAGCTTACGAATTATATTAACAAATATTACTGTAGATAAGACATAATAATAATTTTGGCCGGCAATAGGCTCAAATTGTTACCTGTTAATTCAAATTTTATCCAACGGCCTTTTCATGAGTGTTCTAGGATTGCAACACCCAGCGACTGTTATTCGGAATTTAGATCGTTTTTAACTGGTCAAAAACGACAAAAAGAGGCTCCTTTTTTGTCTACCGACATTCTCGAGACTTGGTTCGCGAGCGGCGCGATGTGACCAAAACAAACGCAATCAGATTTAATTATTGTTTGAAATTTTTTATCCCGAAGGACTAACGGGTTCGCTGTGTACCCTTGCTGGTCATTGGGCAGACATTCAGTCGCTAGTGGTGAGTATATCTGTCAAACATATCTGTTTATTTGGACTGCGACTGCCTGCCCTCGAAGATTCCAAATATGGAAAAATGAAACGCTCACAAATACCATTCACCGGTTTAGGGCGAATGTTTCAATCATTTTGACATCATTTCATTCTTTCAATTGGGTTTTAATGCGCAGTTTCGGTAAATATAGGAAGCGAAGAAACATTTCCTGAGATGTGTCATACAAATTCAAATTAAGCGATGCTTCACTCAAAAAATAGTGAACACTTTCAAATTGCACTCGTATGTTTCTTCAGCATACCTGATGACTGAATCTTATATTATCATTGATCATTAGTGTCCTCAGTTATTTAGTGAATCTCTCTTGTGTATTAAGGTATATTGTGATATTCTTCGTTACGATAATCACCCCGATTTTGACAGGAGGTGCTTATCCCTATAAATTGTTCTGAGAAAATTGATTTTATGAATCCTAGACTATTAAAAAGTTATTGTTACAGAAACAAACACAATCAGTAAAAATAAAACATAGAATTATTTAAAAAATTAATGGTATTTATTAAATGGAGTTTATTTGGAAATTAAAATCCTTTGTGATAAACGGTGGTTGTGGATTCCATTTACTGTACTTTACCAATAGTCCTTGTTAATATTGTTTGATGATCTTTTTGTTGCTGGTAGAATAGTAACGATACCTAGACTTTTTTTTAAAACTTACCATTATTGGAGTACTTTTTTCAGATCTTTCTTCATAGTAAGTATCTATGTATTACAGTTATATATTTATGTTGATCATACAAGTTATTTTCTATATACAAGCCTTTTTCATATTCATTATTTCTTCTTAATATTTCATTTTCGTAAATGGATTACTTTATTGCACTTAAAAGATATTTTTCATATCTTTTGACATAAAAACAACATACTTAGGCGAATGGTGCAGTTTTTTTAGTATGGTTTTCATATCAATTAAATGAGTAAAGAGCTTTGTAGATTTGTTTGGATGAGTGAAAACTCCATAATATTACTAACTTGCCATATTAAATTTGTTTAACCACACGCTGTTCTTGATACCAAATGATACTAGATATGGTGTGTGCAATCAACAACTGAATTAAGTATACCCTTATCATATTACTCTCATAATTAATTTTGACAGTGCACCTAACTTTTTCATTACCATTATGGTGAATCTCTGTTATGGTGTATTAAATGCACACAATTTACAATGACGTACAAACCCTGAATATTTCAAAAATTTATACAGTAGCGTTGGTGCTAAAAAAATTGGATATTAAAGACTGTTATTTTGAGTTTGTGTAGGTATCGAATATGGCTAAGGGTTGCTACAAGCCATCTAATACGCATTAGCAATATGACGTGGTAGGCATATCTTTAGAAATTCAATATGTTTTTACTAAACTTTCGAAAGTTATCAAAATAACTATTGACTATTGTTCACATATACAAACATTAACTCGACATAAAAAATTTAACAATGTTATCTCTCTTAAATTTAAAAATTTAAACTTTCAATACACTGCAATTTTAGCAGTAAGAGGGTTAAATCAGTCAATAAATTCGAATGTCTGTCTGTAACATGAAGTTAGCAGCGTCAAACAGACATGAAAAATTATTAGAACTTGATGAATGCTTGCTGTTATATATATATTTTATATATATAAAATTCTTGTCGATGCCGTCTTGATTGCTTGTCTCGAAGATCTTCGGCGCTGTCTATTGCCGACATAATATATCAGCATCAAGAAAGTCAGATCAATTATATTTATAACATATTTGATACTTAAAATGAAAATGTCCAGAGAATCCATCTTGTTTTTTTTATAAGCCACTGTTGTATTAAGGTGTATATTTGTTGATCGCTTCATTACAGGAGACTGTTTTAATTTCAGATATAATAACACTTAACTCAAGATATAGATATAAAACTTAGAATCGACACATTTCAAAATGGAGGAGGATTCGGAGTATAAAAAACTTCCCACAGACGAGAAATGTGTCCACAAATTGTGGAAGGCCCGTGTCATGGGCTATGAGGAGGCGGCGAAGCTCTTCAAACAGATTGACGATGATAAATCGCCCGAGTGGAACAAATACTTAGGACTTATTAAGAAGATGGTTTCCGATAGTAATGCAGTTGCCCAAGAAAAAGGTAAATACGGTTGAAGTTCGACACATTGTTTTCTCAGTGTACTATTTTCTTATATTTTTGTCGATTGCTCACAGTAACACTGTTTTTCTTTGGAATTCAAAGCTTTAACTCGATTATTAATTTTTAATCTTATGACCATACTGTTAATTCAATCAGTCATTCTATCCATATCTGAAAAGCTTGTTTGTGTTTTATTTTCATTAAATAGATAAATAACAAAATAAAGCGAAGTGTGCTTTTGGCCATTGCAAAGGACATAAACCCATTCCCTGCTGAGCCAGATAAAGGATATTCCAATCCTGAATACACAATAAATAATAATAATCCTATAGTTTTATAGTATCAACATCAGAAACAGTTTCGCTCATTGCGAACATTGACTAGTGATACTATACAGATCAAATCCAGGCTAATCTTAACCTTTTATTTGTAAACTATTATTTTGCTTCATTTAGATATATTTTTTTATTGTATACATGCAAATTATATCAGTTGCTAATTCTCATGATGAGCGAAAATGATCATGATCTTGATAATATAGAATTTTAAAATTGTTACTAAACATTGTGTATTTGATTCATCAAGAAGAATCCATATTCAGCATTCATGGTTGAAAATTTAATAAGTCTTTAAGGCATCATAATAAAAATATTATTGCTTCAACCAACGTGATGTTTTTCATCATAAATCAAGACTGAATGACAGTTATTTCATGTTTTATAAATTGGTTCATTATTTATTTATATCAAATTTGAATTGTTGAAACTTTGTACGATTCCGCATTTTTTTTACTAGTATGTCGGGGTTCGCCTTTCGTCTTCAGTCATTCTATCGCATGGATGCAACAGAACTGAGACTGAAGACGCCGAAAGGCTAAACCCAGATGGAAAATACGTGGAATCATACAAAGTTTCAACAATTCAAATTTAATATTGAAATTTCATCAAGTACCTTCAGTTGACATAAATTTATTTATATTGCAATAATTTTGAATATGTACTATATCTCGGGATAGGAATCTATGGGTGTTCCCTACGCCTGTATGCAGCTAACACTACACTGGTACATAATTAGTAACAGAGTCATTATTTTATTATTAATTTGATCAAAATTACCCTCCGAAAAAAGATAGATTCACTGACTAAATAATAATCAGTTTTGGTAAAACAGCATCTTTTGAGGTGTTCCATTATTAGTAAGCTGGAGCTCGTAATGTCTGATTTCAAAATAGTCTTGATTCATGAAATAACTTGCCATACCACGCCTTCATGATAATCATTGCAGAAGGATGTCACCTTCATTATTAAGATTTTGGGTGTGGCACGTACCCATTATTAAATGTTCGATGAAGCGCGGACACCACCTAGAATAAATTAGTTGCCTGCGTATTGTTAACAATCATAGAAATGAGTTTCTTTTTTAATGTTGCCACTCCAATTATTTTCAAATATATTTTTGTCTGATAATGATTTTGTCATTTTTTTTTTAATTATAGAATTATTGCATGTTGTTATAAAAATATTATAATTTTTTTCACTATGTTTAGTTGGAGTCATCATAGCTCACACCTATTGACTGAACAAAATATTTTTGCTAGATTTTTAGTATTCTTTGTTGTTTTATCTCCAGGTCTGGAAGCCGCTCTAGCATTTGTGGAAAACTGTGCTCATGCCGGCAAAACTGTAGGCGAAGTGATGTCGGGGATAGTCACAAAATGTATCGCAGCACCCAAAACAAAGACGAAAGATCTCTCATTGCAAGTCACTCTGATGTATGTCGAGATAGAGAAGTACGAAGCTGTGCAAGAGGAGCTCACGAAAGGTACCGAACACAAAAATCCAAGAATTGCATCCGCTTGCGTCAACGCAATTACAATCGCACTCAGACAGTTTGGCAACAAAGTCATCAGCATCAAACTCCTGGTGAAAAAGATACCAACTCTGTTGGCGGACAGAGATAAGGATGTGAGGACTGAAATGAAGGCATTGGTTGTCGAGATGCACAGGTAAATATTTTCATGCTTCAATATCAAAACACCAACAATTTCAATAATGATGATTAAATATTTCTCAACCATTGTTTTAGCACCTTTATCTTAAATTGTTTTTTATTTTTATTTAAGATGGATTGGGCCAGCTCTGGAACCTCATATCGGCCAACTGCAACCCGTCGTACTCCAAGAGTTGAGAGACGCATTCTCTGATGCAGGAATGAAAGTCACCCCCGAAAGATATTTGAGATCTCAACAGATGGCTCGACCCGCAGCTTCAGATGCCCAAGGAAACGATGGTATGACAGCTTAGTAATTTCTAAATCCATCATTTGTTTTCCTGTTCATATCCCGGCATTGTATATATTTTGTCGGAGTCTTGTCTTTATTTTTGCAAAATATTTGTTTTTTAGACGGTGGTGATGATCAAAATGATGATGATGAAGACGCTAAAGATGCTCCCGACGTTGATCCTTACGATCTCTTAGATCCTGTGGACATTTTGTCGAAGCTTCCTAAAGATTTTTATGAAAAGTTAGAAGCCAAGAAATGGCAAGAGAGGAAAGAAGCTTTAGACGCCTTGGAGACTTTGCTGAAAGGAGCTCCAAAATTGGAACAGGGGGATTATGGAGACTTAGTCAGAGCCATGAAGAAGGTATCGTATCAACCAGCGATTCCTGACTATAAATGTAACGACTACGGCAATCACAATCCATCAATTTCACCAAGTTTATTACATTATTTTAAATAATAAAAATGTATTTTTTAGTATTTATTTCCACAATATATTTTATGATCAGGACCGGTTTTGCTCATCGCGTGCATTCAGTTGACATTTGATTGTGATAATAAAATATGTTGTAGGAACAAGTACTAAAAAAATGTGTTTTTTTATTTAAAATATCATACCCTTCCATCAGGAAGTGACAGTTAACACCTTAAAAGTGATTATTACATTGTTCTAAATATTTTTTTTTTTTTTGTAGAAGATACAATGGTGATTGTTTGAACCCACTGACTGTTAACGTCTGAGACGGCTGATTTTACTGTGTTGATAGTTGATACCTGAAAATATATGAATTAACTGTGATTAAAACCATCTTGTACTCGCAAAATTTTAAGTTAATGCATTGCTTGATTTCTCCTGACAAACTCAACAAGATTGTTTCAAACCAATATTATTCAATAAATTTTTGAAGTCCAGGCGTTGGAATATCCTTTAAAATGCTCAGCAGGGAACAAGTTAAAGAATTTTGTTATTTTTTGTTAGGTTATATCCAAGGATTCGAATGTAATGCTAGTAGCGTTGGCAGGAAGGTGTGTGTACCTAATGGCTGTAGCTCTGAAGCGACGATTTCAGACGTACACGTCTGCCCTTCTACCGTGTGCATTTGACAAATTCAAAGAGAAGAAACCGGCTGTGGTCACTTCCTTGCGAGAGGCTGTGGATGCCATGTACGCTTGTGTGAGTTACCGTTCATTTGTGATGACTGAATGTTATTTAATGCTCTGAAAATCAAATCAGGTGTTAATCACCTGTTGTAGATTTTAAATATGATTTGTTATGAATTTATACTGAATTATTTAACATGTAAAGTTTACCACTCCGTAAATTACAGTTTTATTGGCAACATCCAAAATTTTCAATAGTGAACTCTGAATATCCAAACCTTTGTTTTTTATTTTACTCTTGTGTCCTTATTAGTTTATTGATTGAATTAACATTTCCTAGTTTTTATTTTATACAAATTATAACCTATAAGTGGGATTTCAGACCACAATTGAAGCAATAGCGGAGGATGTTGTCGAAGCCTTAAACAACAAAAATCCAACAGTGAAGGCCGAGACGGCCGCTTTTCTCGCGAGAGCCATCGCACGAACTCAGCCTGCGGCACTCACCAAAAAACTCCTCAAGGTCTATGTTCCTGCTCTGCTTAAAGTCTTAGAAAGTGCAGGTACGAATAATTTCTTTTCCATTACAGATTTCAAAAAATTCACTAAAGTTTCTGAAATTATTGTTGTATATGTGCCATGTATGTTTCAGCGACATAACATTTCACACGAAAATATATTTTCAGTTTGGTTTACTTGTTCAGACACCGAACATGTACTAAAAATGCTATCAAAACATAAAAACAAAGTGTTACTATCCATTCGGAGGTGTGTTTATTTTATAGTCACTCTTTTGTTTGCAGATCCTATTGTCCGTGACCAAGCCGCCGAAGCTCTCGGTACGGCCACTAAATTGGTGGGAGAGAAAAACATCTCTCCCTTCATCGGAAAATTGGACAACCTTAAGGAGCAAAAAATACAAGAGTGCTGCGAGAAGGTAAACAGAGTTACCTGTTCTCATTTACATCTCGATTGATACTCTGACTTTTTCATCAGTCATAATCCATTGTCATCTTTCAGGCTGTCATTCTTGTGAGGGTTCAGAAAGAGCCCCGACCCAAGACTGCCCCGGCGGCCAAGGCTGACTCTGCCAAAGCTGGCTCTGCTCAACCTAAGCCTGTCAAGAGACCGACAACGGGTATGTTAAAAGACCAAAGTGTTATTGTATAGACACAAAAGTGCTCATTTGAAAATAGAATTTTAGGACTTTGTTAAAAATTGTTTTGTTTTTTTTTCCACTTATTCCATTATACTACTATATTTGACATTTCTAATCATTGAGATTATGCCAAAAACATGCCGTTAGTAAATCTTTAAAAAACAATACAAAAACCGATCTAAATAATACTACTATATATTTTGGCGGCTGTAATAATTTCTTTACAATGAAGATAAACTGTTTGAATAATAAAACAAAAAGTTTACTTCTATTTACACAATTTTGAAACAATGTCCATGACCAGTCCCACTTATTAATTCATTTCTTCACTGTGTTTTAACGGCATGTTGACAATTGTAATAATTTGATTCATTATGGTTCCTTAAATTATTGAAGTGTTATAGTCCTATTTCAATTTGTAATGTATATCAATTGATAACGAAACATGTCCTAATCGTAACAATTTAATTTAAAATTGTGGAAATAGTACTAAACATGGTGTTTTATTATGATAATTAACACCATAAAAGAGGTTATCTAATATGTTGTGTATATTTGAAATAGTATTTTACTTGCGCCCCACCACTAATTTTGAATTTCTACAGCAGGTGCCAAAAAACCTGCTGCCAAAAAAGCAGGCGCTCCCGCCAAAGCGAATGCTCCAAGTAAATCTCAATCTGCAAAAGAGGTCATGGAGAGAGAGATGAGTCCCGATGAAGTGGATATGAAAGCTGAAGAACTCCTAGATCCTTCTGTTTTGACAGGTTACACATTTATGTATTAAAATTACATATATATATGAAAAAATTGCAATCTATATTAATTCTACAAAAAAGGTTACAGTATGGTTTCATGTTTGGTGACATCAAACATTTATAGCATATCAAGAATATCCGTCAGATACAGTGTGGTTTTTTAATTGTTGTTATCATTTTAGGCATCACTGATCCTAATTGGAAAACTCGATTGGATGCCGTGCAAAGCTTTACTGGTGGACTGCCTGATATTTCACAAGGGGACGGAACCACTCAAGTCCTCTTGAGGATTCTCAACAAGAAACCTGGCCTCAAAGATACCAACTTCCAAGTGCTGAAATTGAGACTGGAGGCCGTCAGAACTGTTGCTGAAAAATTCCCCGTTTCCATGTAAGTTTACTCTATTGGTGTAAATTGTTGTCATTATAAAATAAAAAGAAATATGTTAGATTCTTATGTATTATCAATTTTCATTCACAGAACGTGCGTCGACAGCATTTTATCTGATATAGTAGAGAAATTATCAGATTCAAAGTGCTCTCAAGCTGCTGCCGAAGCGCTAACAGCCCTTTCGGAAGCCACTCGATTGGATTACGTGGCGTGCCAGTCACTGGAATACGCTCTTGAGAAACAGAAAAGCCCACGCGTTCAGACCGAAATATTCGCTTGGCTGTGCTCAGCGCTCAGAGAATTTGGCATGGTGTAAGTGTGATTAAATTCGTTCACTAAATCATGAACAAAACACCACTTTACTTGTGGGTGCGGGACTGATTGCATTTCCTGTATGACATGTCGCTAAAAATGATTGCCAGTTTAAAAATCTTGAACACCATAATATTTCATGATAGGATTTTAGAAAACTTTGAGCTTTTCATTCACAACATAAAAATCAAATTGACAAAAAGTTATATCTACCACCCTAAAATTATGTATAAAAATCATTCATTACTTATATCCACTTTATGATCAGGATCGGTTTCGCTCATCGCGAGCATTATCAACTGATAAGATATAAATTTTTTGTGTAGTCTTTGCTACTTACCTGTTACTATATCTGTATTCTGCATTTGTCTTCTTTTCAATAATTGAATGACTTAAATTAAAATCTATAAGCAAACAAAAATGAAATAACACAAAGAGCCATTTTGGTATTTTTAGAAAATTATTTGTTTATGTTGAAAAGATGGATCATTATCGATCTATTATAACTTTAAGTAACTGTTGCATGAAATGTGCGTAAACAATTTTCTTAAGTTCTCAATTTTATAAAAATGGTATAATTGGAATTGGAAAAGTTCACTTAATAATTATTACTATCTTTATAAATATTTGTAATATTGTGGATTCTAACTTGTCATTTTTGCGGTGTGCTTATTTACTTTGGCTAGAGAAATCGAGGGTGACCATGTGATTTTTCATCTTGTGCAAGTGTTTAGCTAGATAAGATTGTAAGGTGTGATGACAGTTGGATGCTTCAATACGAACTAGTGGTAGCTGTATATTTTCTGATCACTTTATATTGAATCCTTTTAATATTTTATTTTCTCTTCAGAGTCAATTCCAAATCTGTGTTGGTGTATGTGAAAAAAGCACTCGCAGCGACAAATCCTGCCGTGCGAACGGCAGCCGTCACATTAATCGGAACGATGCATCTCTTCATGGGAGCCAGTCTCAATCAATTCATCGATGGGGAAAAACCTGCCATCAAACAACAGATCCAACTGGAGCTTGAGAAAAATGCCGATGAAGATATCCCCACTCCGATAAGGGGAATGAGCAAAGTATGATGATAAATTTCCTGTATTGATTTCTGTCGAGTATTCATGAACATGTACGAGAATGCATTTTTAAATTCTTTTACTTTACAGTCTGCCAGCAAAGGGTCGATGGATGATCTGGAAGACAACACGGAGGAAGATTTTGGATCCGGCGGATCACCGCCTCCCACTCTAGACGTCCGACCTAAAATGGATATAGCCCCGCTGATCACTGAAGCTCTTATACAAGAGATCAATGATAAGAACTGGAAGGTTAGTATTATTGTTGTGTGCTAAAAAAATCTATCATTTTTTATTCAAAATCAATTTATCTAAATAAAAAATTTCAGGTTCGCAATGAAGCCTTGGAAAAGGTAAAAACGATAATAACGGAAGCGCAATCGATCAAACCCGGAGTTGGTGAGCTGCCCCAGGCGCTCGTGCCGCGACTGGTAGACTCTAATTCCAAGATTGCGCAACTGGCTCTCCAGATCTGCGAAGTGCTCGTTACAGCGATCGGTCCTAAAGCTAAAGTGCACATAAGATCGCTCTTCCCTGGTATCTTTCAAGGTCAGTGTGTTTTTATTTTTTATTAAATATTTATTTTCCCATAAAAACAAACAAATCAAATTATTAAATAAAATAGTTGAAAACATTTGTTTCATATTTATGAATGTATTTTATTGATTATTTCTTAGGTCTTGGAGATTCTAAAACATGGATTCGCTCGGCTTCTCTTCAATGCATCAATGTTTGGACGACTCAATGCGGGGTGCCGTCAATTTTTGAAGGAGAAATAGTATTTGATGCACTTAAGTCCGGCAGTCCTACTCTAAGAGCCGAATTGTGGACTTGGCTGTCAGAAAAATTACCCGGTGGTATGTTAAAATACGTCATTTGATTGTGAAAAAATTCTATAAATACAATGAACACTATCATCTTTATGAAAATAATGTTTCAGTCACTCCTAAAGCGATTCCTCGTGAAGAACTGTCGGTTTGCGTACCTCTTCTTTATGCCGCCCTTGAAGATCGCGGAGCGGACGTTCGAAAAGCTGCCGGAGAAGCTGTTCTTGGATATATGATGCATCTCGGACCCGACTCCATGGTTAAGCAGGCTGAGAAACTCAAGGTTTATTTTTGTTTCAATTTCAGTCATTCAAACATTACTTTTTTTTTTATTTTCATACAAATGTGAATTCTATTGTGAAATAATCCACTTAAATTATAAATGTCGTATACAGCCCGGGTCAAAGAGTGTGGTGCACGCAGCCCTGGATAAAGCGCGCCCGAATCTTCCCGTGCAGCCTCTTCCGAAAAGCGCCGACAGCAAAGTGATTAAATCTGGTGGAGCGCAGGCTAAAGCGCAGGGAGGGCAGAAACCTGGCCAGGCTAAACCCACCAAGGTATGAAAACCTTTTCCAAAAGAAATTGGTTGCATATAGAATTTTCAAAACATAATGATTGATTTAATGGAATATTTTTTTATTTAAGGGTATTGTTAAATCTGCATCGGCAACATCCGCTCGTTCTAAAGGAAAAGATGATGACAACGAGAGTTTCGTACCGCTTCTCCCCATTAACAACATCAAACATCAGCGAATCATCGATGACCAGAAACTTAAAGGTGAAATCTAATTTACTAGATAAAAAAAACATTTGTATCCCTGTTAGATCACTAATTTAATTTTTGAAATAATCGGTATCCGATTTATGTATCTGCTCAGCAGGTAACGGGTTAAATGTGCGATTATGTTAAGAGATTATTGTTTTATCTTTTCAGTTTTGAAATGGAATTTCTTAACACCTCGCGAGGAATTCTTCGACCTACTGAAAGATCAGATGACCACCGCCGGTCTCAACAAAATTCTTATATCGAACATGTTCCACGCCGATTTCAGGTGAATATTTCAATATCATTTGTGTTTCATTCTAATGAAATCAAAACCTATTCCTTATTGACCTCACTTATTTAATTATGTTGTTTGACCCGTTTTCAGATACCACATTAAAGCTATTGAGTCGCTGATCGAAGATCTTCCCGATAACGGTCCGGCATTGATAGCCAACTTAGACTTGGTGTTCAAGTGGTTGACTCTGCGATTCTTTGACACCAATCCTTCTGTGCTCCTGCGGGGGTTGGAATATTTGAACGCCGTCTTCAATTTCCTCATGGCCGAAAACTATCAGATGGCTGAATACGAAGCTAATTGCTTCATACCGTACCTCGTTCTTAAGGTATGTTTAACTTTATTTTCATTTTTAGACATGTTGAAATACGTCATTGCGCCTACTTCTTACCAATGACAATGTTTTTATAAACATATTAATAATAGATAAATGATAGGTTCTATTTTTATTAGTTATTATTTCTGATGCCGTGTAATTTTTGCAGGTCGGCGATCCGAAGGACACCGTCAGAAATGGAGTAAAATCTCTTTTGAAACAGATATGCATCGTTTATTCGGCCACGAAACTCTTTGGATATCTCATGGAAGGACTCAAATCCAAAAATGCAAGACAGAGAACCGGTAAATTTAACATTATTTAAAAAAAATGATGATTGATGGAATTTCAATATAAAATTTGAATTGTTGAAACCATGTGCATCGCCATATGTTTTCCCACTCCCACCCACCTCAACTTAAATCAACACAATCATCGATCACTCCACATTATAGAAAGCCTTTGAGTCGTGAATGAGAAAACATGTGGAAGCGTACACAGTTTCAATAATTCAAATTTGATTATTTTAAGTATCTAAGTTTATCTGAATTGTTTTTCTTTTCCTGTTATTTATTGTCTTTCGTTTGTTGAACTGCCGTAGAATGCTTGGACGTTCTCGGCCTACTCATTGAGAGCTATGGGGTGTCCGTCTGCAACCCGTCTCCGATGGCGGCTCTGAAGGAAGTGGCCCGACAGATTTCAGACAGAGACAACTCTGTGAGGAATGCTGCTCTCAACTGCGTCGTGCAGGCGTACTTCCTCGAAGGTGAAAAGATCTACAAAATGATTGGACAGGTAAATCGCAAAAGAAATACATTTGAAAATTTTAGTCTTTGTAGGTGTTAAAACACGCAAATAAAATTGTCATGCTCCTTTTTAGATATCAGATAAAGATCACTCTTTATTGGAAGAGAGAATCAAGCGAGCGGCCAAAGGACGTGACACTACGAATAGGAAATCGATGCTTCTGCCTCTGAGTGCTTCTGGAAGACCCATTCAACCTGAGGTATTTAATTAGACCGCATATTATTTAATATACTCTAGTATAAATTTTGTTTGTATTGGTTTTTGCACTGTATATATTTCTTATTACAGATTAAAAATAATACACAAATGGAGCCAAACCCATCTTCGAACGATTATGACGATGAAGAAGAGGAGCAAATGAACGATTACCCGCCTCCTCCGATGAGGTATGATCCATTTTACCTTCGCTTGCTTTGATTCTGTTTCTTTCCGCTTTGTTTGCATGTTTTCATATATGCTCATTTTTATTGATCCCAATACTTTCTATCGTATTGTGTTTTACATTTAAATGAAATGTCTTCCACACATATTTTCAGATAATTTTATTCTATTAACCTATTGCACTCGAATTCCGCTATAGAAGCGGCTCATATAACTTGTATACCATCACTCTGGCACTGAGTCATTGAAATCTAATTTTTTATCTATTTTTTTTCGACTACCAATTTTTTGCCATCATTCGTTGACTGCAAAATTTTTAAACAATTTATTGCTTGTATATTATCACTAGACCACTGTTTCCCCAATTTATTTTGGTTATAGAATCCGTTTCTGAGATAATGTCGGTCACATTCATGTAACTTTCTTGAGATGTGCCTGATATTCCACTAATATATTGAGCGATAAAAAATCAAACGTTCCTATAGTCTTGTACAATTTTGTATTAGTGCTATGATAATAAGAGATCATTTCTTGCAAGTGAATTAGATTTTCAGATAGGTGAAAAGCTGCCATTGTTTGTCTTAAGGAACCTGGTTTTGTATGAATATACTAAATATAATGTGCGCTTTAATTGCTCTACAAATACAATTGTTGCTTTGATGTTCTGAAGGAATTTAGTTTTGCTGCAAATCAGTCGTACAATAAAATAAAAAAAAAATGTAAAAATTCATTGCGAATTGATAGTTTTCACAATTTCGCATTGTTACTTAATTTGGGGAGTAGTGATCTAGACAGAATCGCTGACTCATATGGGTAGGTATCATTTTATACAAATCTATTCTTGCACGCTTATATTCAGCAAAGTGCCCCGCAAAAGAAGCTTTACCAACACTATAATAAAAAATCAGGATCAGCCACCTCCCGGTAGCAACAAAAAAACCTCCAAAATCGAAGAGATCAAGCAGAGAATAGCCAAATGCAAAGAGATGCCGGGTGTCTGCGTGGACGTGGCGGAGGTGCAGTGCCGTAGCTGGGATGATAAACTGACGGTCGATTCCACTTTCGTAGCGGCACCTCTTAAAAAGAGTTTTTCGTCCTCCTCCTCGTTGTCCGCCGATGCCACAATGTTGCCACTGCATATAGACAGCATTCTTAGGTTTTGCTTCACGCTTTTCTTATATGTGTTAATCTATGTCTGTGTTCAGTCTGCCCATTTGTGAAATAGTGATTGTACATTGTATTTGATTTGTGTGTCCTTATTTTTTACTTGTCTCGTGCTGTCTTTTTGATAAATGTTTTATTAATATTATCCGTCTCATGCAATATTGTTATTTCACTGTTATCATATTTTCATTATTGATTTACGAATATATTGCATTACAATGGGTTTTCTGATAAATTTATGTCTATATATATATATATGCCTTATAAATGAAGCTCTTTTGTAACTTCTTTCAACCTTCAAAATTTATTACTCCTGCATTTCTTATGGACTTAACGATAGCTTCATGTGGAAATTTGTAGTTTCATTAACCCTTTAACTGCCGGTATCTCAACTGTTAAGACTACTGACGATTGCATTAATACTTAAAAACAGTGCTTAAATTTTTGTACACAAGCTAATTTTCCTGTTTAAATGTAGCCTGATTTGTCCAAAAAATCTCCATTAGTTTATTTAACACCACAACTAAATATTGTTTTGAAATATTCGGTGTTGGAATATCATTTTATGCAGTACAGTGGGGACAATGTTCAAAGCAGTGTAATAGCCAAGATACTAGAAATTATAATATTGATGTTTCCGTGTCGCAGAGTCCATGCAGTGAGTCACCGCGAGCAAGCCCGTCCGGTCAGCGGTCCTTTCGGTCTGGATCCCGGAGTGGTCGCGGCAATCGAGCAGGGCCTCCAAGAGGACATCCGACTGATGACAAAACAACCGCAGTTGCAAGAAATGGATCTGAGTTTCCTCGATGAACCGATTGCTGCTCCTACCATAGGAACCGTGAGACCAGTGATAAGGTTATTATTTTTTTCAATAGTCCATAGTATCATATTACTTTTTAAAAAGATTATTTTGTAAGCTGGTTAATTCTCTGAGAATTAATGTCTCAACTGTTGAGATGGCTGATCGCATGATTGTTTTGGCACTTAAAAATATGAGAGTTAACGGTGTGAAAACTTTTGTATGAGAATCAATGTTTGCACTGAAATATTCCCTGGTTTGTCCAGTTAATCTTCATAAGTTTGGTCACCACAGAGATAACTGGATTATCCTTTGAAATATTAGGTGATCCTTGATGAGATTTAGCAAGAATGGATTATAAGCGGTCTATTGAAAAAGTTGGAAAGTTCGTTTGATCTTTTAGCATTGAGTTTATATCTCTGCGTGTAATTAATATTTTTCAGTGCGATTCCTATATCGCCGCCGATGAGGGTGCCAATGCCGATGTCGATGCCTATGTCAATGGGAATGCCGATGCAGTCTAGCAGCGCTATTCCGCAAACGACTCCTCCGAATTTACTCAGCCAGCCTGTCGCTCCTGTCAGATATGAACAGGATAATATTTTATCTAGGACCATACAGAATATCGCCAGTCCTAATTTATCGGTAAGCTTGTCAGAGGTAATTCTTTTATCAGTTAATTCTCGCTCGAAAGTGTCTATTCTTAACTGATTTTGTTTAAAAAATTTCAGATGGCTATCAATGCCCTCTCGCAGATGGACAGCATTCTCAGATCGAACAGAGCGAACTTGATGTCACCGTATGAGGAACAGCTCCTGCTCGCCATCGTCGAGCAATTGCAGATAATGCAGCGGCCCGGTCACACTTCAAACCAAGCGGAGAGTTTTAACGCTTACAGATTTCTCATGTCTGTTTTAGTATCTGTAAGTTTCATTTTAGTTGAGAGATTTTCCTTGTTATAAGTATAGATAATTCCTGCCTGAATAAATATTGATTTGTTGATTGTACTCTTTATTTTATAATGCAATGTTGCTTGAATACGTGAGTATTTTTTTCAGTTCTATGATGGTAAAATAGCTGGCAGAAATGTGTCCCCTTCAACGATCGGTGCTCTGGTAGACCAGCTGTTGAAACTACTGATAAGCCAACCGTTGGAAAAGAGTGTTGCGGACGGTGAAGATAAAATGGTGCGAGCTGTCAACACCGTCTGCGTCAAAGTACTAGATAGAAGTGATCACACCGCCCTCATCATGTGAGTTTTATCCAATAATCATTCAAGTATTTATTTGATAAAACATTATGCTCAATACTTTTTCCATAATTTTATAAGGTCATCAAGATAAGGATCGGTTTTGCTCAATGAAATAGTACGAAATATTATGTCATTGTTTAAATATGCCTTTCCACCGAGAAGTGACAATCAACACCTTAAAGTTGCCATTTGAATCTTCTGTCAACCAGTTTTGTTATGGTAAAGATTAACTGTCTAACAAAGTGGTTTTCACAAGAGGTCTCAACTCGAGTCCTTTTTTCAAATTTGATATTTTTTAAAGCGCCTTAGTGAATCTACTCGACAAATCGGTAGCGGGCGATCCACCCTACCCTCGATATCAAGAATTGGAAATGAAATGCCTCTGGAAAGTGATGAAGATGATCCCCTCCTGGGAGACGGACGCTCTCGACTACGATCGGCTGCTGCATAGACTTCACCTGTTCTTCAAAGCGTATCCCAGTTCGTATTGGAAGAGAAATCCGCAGCTCAACGATACACCGTTCAGGTGAATAACTTGCGAATTACTTATTCTTATATCAGGATTAAAATTTAAATGAATTTAACAATTGAACTTTCATTTACAGGACTGTGAAGACGTTGGTTCACACCCTAGTCAAGAAAAAAGACAGCAGTATTATGAACCACCTCACGCAGATACCCGATCTCGGGGAATCCGAACTGCATTCTTATTTATTAAAATTATTCAAGGTAAATTTTCAATTGGTAAACAAAATTGCACATTATTTTAAACTTATTTTATATAATGCATTATATCATTTGAATAGTGAATATCGCCAAATGGTATTTGTTTTTTACCCAACAGACGTTAAAGGCTGAAGAACGCAAAGCGGAACACGCTCCGAGCGCAGAAGGAAGTCCAGTCAAAATGCCTCGCATGGTTCAAGAAGAGCTTTCACAAATTTTGAAAAGAATCGGAGAAAAGGAGCATTCCAAAGAAGGCTTAGGACAGCTCTACGATCTCAGAGTTGGTTGACATGATATGCATATCCAAAATTTCCATATTTTTATTTTAGTAAATTGACACAAAATTTCTGATCTGTATGCATTTTTGAATGAATCACAGGAGCGTCACCCGGCGGTGGATATTTGGGTCTGCTTGAAAGATGCTTCAAATTTCTTCCGGAGTTATATAGAACGAGGACTGAAAGAAGTGGCCGAAGAGCGACGGTCGGGTCGAGGGGAAGCCCCGCCCCCTTTGCCGCTTTCAAATATCCCACTGTCAGCGATGGCGATGGCTCATAATATCCCTTCAGGTCAGTCAAGTAGGTCAACCCGAAATATTTTTACCGAAGAAACGTTTTCATGTTCAATTTTAAAAGGCGTAGATATGAATTGTTTTTATTTTGTTCTAGATTCAGAGGGAGCATCGTCCAAAGGACCGGTTTATTACACTGACAGACTCCGCGCCTTACGGGTAATTTTATATTCTCTGCCAATAGTATTTTAGTAACTGTGTCATTACTTTAATTTTTGATCATTTATTATTTATGGAATTTTCAAAAATGTCACATGTTTGTTCTTCTTGTTTTTCACTTTTATTTTCAAGAGCTATGAAAAAATAGTTTCATGTTTATAATAGGGGATTTTAGTTAAGCATGTTTTTGAAAAATATTTTTATTCTGTATTTTCAACCCTTTGGAAGCCTTCGGAAGCTGTATGCTTAAAGTTTTGTGGTTAACCCTTTTACCTTCAGAAGGCCAATCTTTCATGTTAAAAGTCATCTATATAATGACATGATAAACTTTTATTTTTTGCGTCTGATTGTTTTATATCAAAGTAAGCGCTGGTAGATCAGGACAATAGATTGGCCCTCTGAGGCTAAAAGGATTTAATTCTCGTTCTGTATTATCTTATACATGCGTCTAGTTTTCGAAAGTCAATGTAAAATGTTTGATTTTATTTGGCATCAGGCAAAGATAGGGATGGGCGCCGAATCGGCTTCCAATTCTCAACCTCGAACGCCCATCATAGACAACCGAACGTTAGCAGATTCGATAGATGAAAATGGAAAACAAAATATTGACCCCAAATTTGATGTAAGTTTTTATTTTGTTTATTTTTTTTATTATTTATAGTGAATGTAGATAGACAGTTCTGTAGTGAAATAGATCCCACCTATGTTTTTTTTGTCATCTATCATTTTGATATTTATTATTTTTCATCCCTTATCGTTTTTGGATAAAACAAGTGACATATTATTTGCACCGCTATAAATACTGAAGTGGCGTACGATATTATTCCAAAATCGACTTTGGAGATTACAGAATTAAAATTTCACCCATTCCTGTTGAGCTGAGCTGTTAAAAGGATATGCGAACACTGAACATTTAAAATATTAATTCAGTTATGATGGTATTAAACAAACTTCTTATGATAACTAGCACACAACAGTTTTTAAACTGTTGACACATTATTTTTAATATAAATAATCAACACAATGAAGTCGACCGTCTCAATAGTTGAGATGTTAGTAGTCAGAAAGGCTAATTATTTGTGGAAAAATAATAATACACGTGTCTATTTAACGTTGTTTACTGTCAGTCCTTGGTGGAAAGACATTCTCAACCGATGGATGAAAGTAAAAAACGTGGGAGCGATACAAAACAAATTCAAAAAATGTTAACGTTTTAATAAATATTACACAATGTTTAGTACTGGTAAAGATCAAACTGGGTTTCACTTATTACGAGCATTATCACCGATACAATACAACTAGAAACTGTACATATTGAAAAATCCAGATTATTAACCCGTGTACTTACCATGTATTGTGTTTGCAAATAACTTTTTATCTAAGTTCACAGAACATGCGCATCATAGAAGTGTGCAAATGTCACTTTACATTTCTCGATGCCCTATTAATGTTCTGTCATTTTCAGTTACCTTCTCTGCATCCCCAGACGGCGCGAAGCGAACCTCAAATGGACGCGTTACGGCAAAAACTCCAACAGATCAAGAGCTCCAACAGATAAAACTACTACTGCTTCTCCACTGCAGCCGTTCCGAGCGATCACCTTTTACTCCTGTCTAAAATTTATCTCATTCCCTCCATTTATTGTGGAGCTAATAAATTAAAAAATACCCCCGTTGGAAATGTAGCGCATGACGAACAAAAGCGAATATCCTAAATGAATCTTCGATGAAAATTATAATTTAATTAATCGTATACAAGTGTAGGTTCAAATATTGTATATCTCAATTTATAAATCAAATATGTCTTATTGAATAATCTGTATTTAAAATAATCGCCCCGCGGTTAGCAAATCTACTTATAATAATTCTTTTGTTAGTCTCTGTTTAAAAATGAATTACCTGTTAGTGTAAGAATGTTGATGCTTGAACCGTAAAGAAATGTTGAGATTAAATGGTCAACTGTTATTTGGTCGTTGAGTGACCTCCGTATAAAAATTATGCGTAGGAGTGTGCATTAATTTGGTGTAGATATTTTAGTTTCTGTCGAATTCTAAAAATGAATCCATCAAGTAATGATCACTGCCAAGGGTAAGACAATGTATAAATATATCGATAACGATCTACTTCTTGTGATATTCTTTTTTGTCAATGAAAAGCTTACGGTGAATAATTTGATAATGGAAACATTTTTAACAATATCGAGAGTTTTTATTGAATGTTAACCGAAAAGGTGATCTGTTTTGATTCATTAAAAAAATTAAGTGTTGGAAAAAAATTGTTTGTAAAAGGTATTTTGCTTAAACTGTCGCTGTCTTTTCTATGTCATTAGATATAATTTTACTCAATGCTTTATTGTCATTGAATCGTCAACAAAATATCGATCGCATTTTCCATGTTAAAATGCGAATATGTATGTAAATGTAGAATTAGGTTCATTTGGCAGTCGGTTTTTCTTGATATCGCTCGGTGACTACTCCATTCAGTATGTTATTAAAATAATTGATTCAAATGCAATGGAGGAGAGCCAAAGAATCCACGACGGATACTGAAATCGTTAAAAATTCACATAGGCGATAACTCGACCGCGGCTTGTCTTTTTGTTTTGCTCCGGCAGCTGTCCTTTCTACCGATGTCTTCTCTGCATTTATGTATAAATTTATTGAACTAACATTTGCACTGATCAAATGAATCTCTAGCACGTTGATCGCTGTGGGTGTTATTACACAATATTGGCTCGCAAATGTGATGAAGAAATAACTTTATTACAAAACCGATAATGTGTTTTTATTGACGTATGAATTTAAATCGTAAATTATAAAAAAAAAAATTAAGTCACCTGCGCATGGTAAAATAAGATAGGTCGATTGATTGGCTTGACTATGTGATGAAATACCAGTGACTACACATTAAAAAAACCAATAATCATCAAAAAATTGTGAAACAATAAGAAAAAAGCAATGCATTCTTACATATCCTATCAAATACTACGACTACTTAAATACACATTATCATTTTTTACCATTTTACATAAAACCCGTTGGCGACCAAAGTGATAATTTGCTGCAAAGTTAATACAATTGAAAATATCTTGGTAAATCGATCAGTGATACTGATTTTTTCAGCTGGCTCTCGGAAACTCTTGTTAGAATGAAATTCACGAATTGGCTTTGAATTGTGTATGTAAAACTATTTAAGAAAATGATACGCTTTAATATGTTTTGTGCTCTCTATAAACCCACCTTATTGATCGAGTGATTCGTAAAAATTATTTGTTCTTTGTTATATTTTCTGACATTAAAAATGACCTCATTTTGTTGACAGATTTGAGTACACATGTCGCAGGTGAAATAGATTTGAGTGTTTGATAGTTAATTAGCATTTATTATTTGAATTAAATTTATCAATGATATTTAACATGAAATCAATGTCAAAGAAAAGGAGCCTCTGTAATAGTAATTTACAATATAAATTGTCTGAATGCTGAAATTTTGTATTAAATGTTATTCAAACTAGTTTTTTCACAGTAAAAATAGACAAGCTTCCGTTGCATAATAGTCAGTAGATAATTCAGAATTCAAATTTTCTTGCCGATACATGTTACATATATTGTATACTTAACTTGCTGTTGATAATAAAAACCACGTCAAAGAAATTATTTATTAATTCTTAATTTATGAGTCGTAATATTAATGTATATGGCAGACAAGTCTGGCATTGAACAGTAAAAATGGACTGCAGATTGTAAAGCCATCTCAATATTTTCTGATTCTCAGAGAAGCGTGAAGTCGGATTAGAGGGGTGCAATTTGCGTAACAAATGACCGAAGTTTTTCGAGTCTTCCCGAGTCGATATCTTTGTTAATTTGATGGAATATTCAATTGCTGTGTAAAGTAAAACTTGACTTGTGTCATTACAATGTCCCGAGTAGACGTAAAATAGATTCTTTCTTATCGAAAGATGCCTTAATTTGTAAAATATTGTAAGGAATTTAAACTACATTATAATATATTAAATATATGTGTAATTATTAATATCCAAATAACTGATGCGTATTTTTTGAATTAGCTTTTAAACAGCTTTTTAAATATTATTCACATAAAAATGTCAAACTTTAATCTATATCTCAAAATGACCCTTTTTATTCTACGACATCTGAAGTTTTTTTTTTTTTTTTACTTTTTAATTCATTATTAGTTTGTGTTAAATATGTATTTTCATGCAAAAGATGACTGTCGAGTGTCCAAGTCAAATCAGAATAAAATTTTGAATGTTCAATGTAAATGATGAAAATCATTTAGAGCTTTTCTCGATAACAATCTTAATCCATTCCAATTATTCCGTCTACGAGTGGCAGCATTGTTTACGATATTATGATAGTTTAAATGTTTACATAAAGTTTGTCTCATTTTCTAATCCAAGTTTCTAATTCCTTACACAGAAGGTCAATTAGATTTATTTCAAAAATACTTGAGCTTAATTATTAATATTTGCAAGATATTTAAATAGTCTGGCGCACGTTTGGTGATCTATTTTAACAATGGAAAGTAAGATGAAACAATTTTAAAACTGCTACAATCATTTTAATTCACTTCAATAACATTTTTACTAACGCTAAGTTATAAATCATATCAAGACTATAAAAATGAAAAATAACTCAATACACCCACATGTAACATTTTAATACTTAAATATGTAACAGCCTACCGAAATGTTTTTATACTTTTTCTATTACTCGCTTTGACTTTGAATTATTGGTTACATTGATTGTACCTAAGTCAGGCGGTTTTTTTTATTCCTATTGTAGTTCGACTATATATGTATGTATATTATGTTTGATGAGAATATTATAATTGCCAAATATGGTTAGACTTTTGTTATAACGTTCCCTTATTTTCTTTTTTTCAAAACCATCGTTGGTGTTTTGATAGTTATTACGTTAAGTTATAAAAATATCTCAAAGTAATTATTGTTGAATGCCTCATTATGTTATTTATTGAAATGTATGTCATGTTTGTTAATACATACTTTTAAGTTTTACTTATAAATAGAGATTTTCTTTCCGACAATTATTTCTGGCCTAAGAAAAACGGTTTGAAATCAAGATTAGTAGGTTCTGGTTCAATCTTTACCTATTTAACATGTCTATAATCCATTATGTAAAAATATTAATATTTGCTAAACAGTTATTGTTGTATTGGAGATGTAATATGAGTAAATTGTTTTCAGGCAGTCGCCATCTGATATCAATGCGTGGCAATTCTTATCTATATCCATTTTCACTTCACTGGACGATTCCAGTCTCAGTTATGAATTAATAATAAAGTCAGTTGATACTCCGACAGACAAATTCACCGGACTTGAGATAATTTTTTTTTATATATATTTAGGCACGATTCTCTAGATAAAAATTGACAATATTTTGAAGCTATGCGTGTTATTCTTGTTTTATTTAATGCCCAGTTGTTATTTGAGGGATATTTGGCATGCGCGTCTCCTTTTGAAACCCCCAAAAAAATGTTTCAGAAATCTGATCGACCGATTCATTCCAAAGTATCTTTGCAGGTGAAACTTTTAGAAGACTGTATTGATAAATTTGAATTATATGTATAGTAAAAAAAGGAAAGCTTATTTATATTTGATTATCCTTCTTTAGCATGTTTATTTTATATAAAGTAACAATAAAATATTAACAAAATTACATGAGCATTTTATTATCATTTCCAAAATAACGAATTCTGCTGCCTTCCATTTTGATATAACCCTTTCCATGCTAAGCCTATGCCGCATAAGAGATATTAAATAAATTCAATACAATTATTCGATGTTATGAATTATCGATAAAATTATTCAATGGTGTTGGTGTAAAATGAACTTTGGGACAGATTAAATATTTTAACACAAAAATTAGCTTTTACACTTATTAGTCACCTCAACGGTAGTGCTATTAGCGGTTCGTCGGTTAGCTCCTGCTTTTGCTATAATTCTATTGTAGTTGAATTTAGTAAGAGATAAAGCCTATAAATGTTGACATCACAGGATATTCTCAAATATATTTATAACAATGGTATGACAGAGTAAAAATTAAGAAAACATAGTTTTTTAAAACAAAACAAATTGTATAATAATGATTTGTAAATGAATATAACAATTGTATACATAATTCACTTTTTTAAGCTACCACATAAATAATTATTTATCACATGTTATCTTGATAGTTTGCTTTTAGATGCTATTATTGGTAAACTAGCTTTGCACAGTGAGTTAATTTCATTGACATATACACTAGTGCAACAGATGAATGATTTCTTTAAAATTTCTTTAAAATTTCATTAAATATCCATTATAATATGGGATGTTTATGAATTACTTGATTTCTGAGTAAGCAGAGTTTGGCGCAACTCTTTCTTGTTTACTTTACCCATGGCGTTGCGAGGTATTCTGAAACAATGAAAAAGGATTTAATTATCAAAAAGTTGTCGATGACAGTTAATATGGCATCAAAGAAATAAATTAATGACAGATGTCTTACTTTGATATGAGAAAT